>JAWZYV010007683.1:0-600000 GCA_038373885.1 Cheiracanthium punctorium
AAGTGAAGCCCAACTGTAACCGGTTTTTCCTCAGTCCGCTACTTGGAGGAGAGAATTCCTCCTTTTTAGTTCCTCCAAGGTCTGTTATGTTCTTCTACGGGGAGAAAAATGTAGTAACCCTAGGTGTAGCCTTGGGGGCGTGGCTTGGAGTTGACGAGCCGTTTGGAACTCGTACGATTTATCGAGCCATGCCCCCCAAGACTAAGCTTACAGATTTCCTCCCATAGGAGAACTAGCGCGTGCCCACTCCATATTATTAGTTCCTCCAAGAAGTAACATGTAAAGGTTATGTCTTGGAGGAGCGAATAGTAAATAAGGAGTAATCATCCGCTAGTTAATTTATGGGGAGAAAATGAAGTAACTGCACACAGTCTTGGGGGCGTGACTCAATAAATCGTATGCTCCACAAACGGCTCTTTAACTTCAAGCCACACCCCCCAAGGCTACGCATAGGGTTACTGCATTTTCTCCCCATATAAGAACAAGCGGACAGAGGAAAAACCTGTTACAGTTGAGTTGTGACTTCACTTTTTCTACTCTGTCTCCTCCTAGTGTTATGCGATCTATCTCCTCAAATTCCGGAGGAAAATTTTAGTTATACAGCCCCGAGTTCGAGTAATACTCGAGTTACTCAGCTTGGCAGCGTGGACATAAGGTGACCAAACGTACCCATTTTTCGGGGACAGTCCCCAATTTCAGGACATTTTCAAACTGTCCTGAAATGTAAAACATGAATTTGGGACAATTTTTAAATTATTGCATTGTTTTTTAGTTAAATTACTGTTGATTATTTCATTAATTATAAATGTCCCCAGTTTCATTTCAAAATCGGGACATGTCCCCAGGGGCGGATCCAGAAATTACTCAAGGGGGGGGAGATTTTGTACCTGAAACAGGGGGGGGGGGTAGAATGCGCAAAATCATTTTATAATTAATTAATACAGTGGAACCTCGATTTTACGTAACCCGTTTCGTACGTTATTTTTTGTCGGTCCCGAGAAATTCCTATTCCGATAATGTTGAAAATACCCCGATTCTACATCATTTACTCTTAATGTTTCCCGCTTGGTACGTCATACTAGACGAATTACCTTCAGAAATTTTGTCTTCTTTCACCCATAAAAAAAAAAAAAAAAAAAAAATTAGAAGAACAAAAATACTTTCCATATGTTCAACTAGTTGTTTGTTACCAAAACCATTTCTTCCAGTCACCCCTCCCTGTGAATGCCAGTAAATGTGTGTCTTCTATTGTGTGTCGTGACGAATGGACCCGTCCACCCACAATACCTTGGGTTGGGTTCAACTCAACCCACAGTGAAATGGACTGCCCCTCGTAAAGTTGCTACCTGCTCCCCTTTCTTGTTCTCAGAATTAGCGCAGTACCACTGAGGAAAAATCGTTTGCTGTTAGCTATCTCCTACTCCCGTGAATCAAAAGTAAGATGTCGAAAAGAAAATGTTTCTCCGAGGCCGAAAAAGCAGAAATAATTGAAAAAGCCAGAGTTTTCAAAGGAAGTAAAGTTGATCTCGCAAAATCACTCAGTATCGCATATTCTACGTTACAAGACATCCTAAAACAAGAGGTCTCAGTGGAATTAAACTCTGAAAAACTGGGAAACTTTTCAAAAAAAAGAAAAACATTGAAAACCTCTCCTTTTGAGGAACTTGAAAAGATTTTGTATGAGTGGTTCAAACAAGTCCGTACAGCCAAGATTCCAATCAATGGCTCAATTTTGAAAGAAAAGGCGCTTGAAATTTCTTCTCGTCTTGAAATACAGAATTTTACGGCATCCAATGGTTGGATCGACCGATTCAAAAAGAGGCATAATTTATCGTACAGGTTTATTTGTGGTGAGGCAAATGGAGTAAATACTGCTGTCGTTGAGGAGTGGATGGAAAAAAACATTACCTTCTATTTTGTGTAATTATTCACCAAATGACATCTTTAACGCCGATGAAACCGGACTGTTTTTTAATCTATTCCCTGATAGAACATACACGGTGAAAGGAGAAAACTGTCACGGTGGAAAGCTATCAAAAGTGTGATTAAGTGTTTTGTTATGTACCAATGTGGATGGAACTGAGAAGCGAACACCATTTGTGATTGGTAAATCCAAGAAGCCCCGATGCTTCAAAAATGTTAAAAGTTTGCCAACAGATTACAATGCCAACCAAAAAGCTTGGATGACACAAAATCTTTTTGAAGATTTCGTAAGAAAATTGGATACGAAAATGCGCTTACAAAAGCGAAAAATAATTTTATTCATGGATCAGTGCACTGCTCATGTTAATCTGAACTTAAAGAACGCGCGTATGGAATTTTTCCCACCCAACTGTACCAGCTTACTTCAGCCTTGTGACTTGGGAATAATTCGATCCTTCAAAATGCATTATAGGAAGCAACTGGTAAGAAAAGCCCTTTCTGGACTTCATTCTGGTGAGTTTCAGGATGCTTGGAAAACGAAAATAAACGTGCTAGAAGCTCATCATTTGATCTCATCAGCGTGGAATAGTGTCGATAAAAAATGCATTTCAAATGCTTTTTTGAAGGGAGGATTTTCCAAATCTCACGTCGACGGTGAAGTGCCACCGGAAGAGCCCACTATGGAAGACTATAATAAAGAGGATGAATTTAAACTTGCAGACATGAATTTTGACGAGTACATTGATTGTGATAAGGATGTTACCGCTACTACAGACATTCAGAGTATTTCCGATTTGATTTCGCAGTATGAAAGTGAGGACAATATTGATGAAGACTCAGATAGTGAAGATCCAGAAGAAATCATGCCTTCTTTGGCAGAGGCCATTGCGAGTTTAAATACCTTAAAGAAATTTTTAACCAGACATGAAAATCAAGAAACAAATTTGCAAAAACTTGCATGTATTGAAAAAAGTATATGTGAAATTACACTTGAAAGGAAAAAGCAGTCAAAAATAACAGATTTTTTTAAATAATATGGCATTGGTAAGTTTTTTTGTGTGTTTGTTTTCTTCATTTTTTTTTTTCCTACTGGTCCCCAATTATAAGTTTTCCCGTTTCATACGTTTTTTACCACTGGTCCCGTGAAAAACGTAAAATCGAGGTTTCACTGTATAATCAATTATACCAATTAATGTAATTAATTTCATGAACGGATTGAATTTTTCCCGAGTTACTCAAAAGTCAAAAGTGGCACTCTGAACGCACCCATAGCTTTATGATTCCATTTCTTTTGCTTGAAAAATAACCATAATGGCTAATAACGCTTCCAGATATTAAATTTTATAATACTAATGCTCCCAATTAAGTTATTTGGTAATTTTCGTCCCCAAATACTTTGTCTAGCCTGAGCATTAGCAGCTGAACATTGCCATTTGATCACGCCGGAGTATTGACGTCAAACAGATCTAGAACTTGGGGTCAATAATTCGTAAGATGATTGATTTAGCAAGCTCAGTTTATGAATGGCAAAGCTTATTTGCACCCTTTCTGGCAACCCTATACGCCTCGTGATTGGCTCATTCGGAATTGTCTCATTTGTCTCGTCTGCCAGAAAAGAAAATGAATCGCGGGGTGTACATAAGGTTTCACGCCAACAGGAAGTTTTCTTATATGCACCCTTCCTTTCCCTTTGTTGTTTGTTTACATATCCTTATTTGAACCCCCGTCCCGCATGATAATAAAAACAGTGAGATTTACCTAATTTTTAATTAAAGATGTTGAGAATAAGAAATGATTTTGTTATGTTTATGAAAGTTATTTATGCTGTTGTAATTTTATTCGCTGTTTAAAATATAATTTAAAAGAATAAAAAATTGATTTAAAAACTTCTATAATAGCTATTGTTTACTTTGATTTCATGTTCTAATCTATGTTAGCTTAAACGCAAGCGTATTAACCAAATTGTTGCATTGATCATCTTATTTTTTAATTATTATTATTATCTATTTTTAATATGCATCGTTCAAATAGTTATAATCCGTTACCTTGCCAACCTTTTACTAAGTAAAATCCTGTTTTTAACGAAAATATATATATATCGATATTTTATTATGCCAACGTTTAAACGTCATAGTTAATTATATTAGGTGAGAAATCTTAAGTTTTGATATGAATTGTGCACTGCATGTAACTAGCATACTGTTTGGTTTACTTTTTGAATACTCTTACTGAGTTTAACTAGCAGTGAAATTTGTCTTTTCATTTAGTCTATCTTTCTCATATATCATATCTATCTTAATTAATATTAGATTAATTTAAATTTCATCTAATATTTTAAACAATGGTCAATCGTAATTGTGTAGTCACAAAATTTGTGCTTTTTTTTTTCTTTTCCCATTAAATTAAAGTTGCTATTGTTGTTTATGTTTATTTTATTGTAAAATAGTTTGTATTTTAATATCTGCAATCAATTAATATTTAGTAGAATAAAGCCCTATAATCAGCAAAAAATCCTTACATTAGTTAAAACTTTTTATTTGGGAATACCTTATTCCCCCGTACACGATATATATTTCGGTTACACACATAACCATCTTCAGTCGTTTCTGGAGCTCTCACTAATGGCGGCTTCTTTTTATATCTTCGTCGTTCTTCTTCTTGAAAGTTCGATGCATGACGTCGTCCCATGATTGGTCGATTGTATGAAGCGTATCGTTGATGCTGCCCTCTGTCGTCAATATTTCTAAGCTCTCACGAATGTAGGCATATATACTATTTTTAAAGTTGGCTATTTTTTTAATATTTTTAAAATCAATGGTAATGGGCTCTTTCAAAGCTAGACGGGCTAGGGCGGTACTTTGTTTCTGGAGGTTAATGTCTTTAAAATGTTCGTTTTTTCGTTCTTTAATTTTCCTTTTTGTAACGCCGATGTAGCAATTTTCTTTATTAGTATCGTTTGACATAAAATTAATTTTATAGATCCCTGCGGTACCGCCCTAGCCCGTCTAGCTTTGAAAGAGCCCATTACCATTGATTTTAAAAATATTAAAAAAATAGCCAACTTTAAAAATAGTATATATGCCTACATTCGTGAGAGCTTAGAAATATTGACGACAGAGGGCAGCATCAACGATACGCTTCATACAATTGACCAATCATGGGACGACGTCATGCATCGAACTTTCAAGAAGAAGAACGACGAAGATATAAAAAGAAGCCGCCATTAGTGAGACAAGCGGATAGCCGGAGGAAAGGCTCCTAATGCTAAAGCTAGTAGTGGGGAATTTTGGAAATAGCAGTAGGGATGTAGGGATTTCGTATCCCAGACAGGACAGCTCCGAATGTGACCGAAGGAAAGCTCTCAGCTCTCATCTCAGAGAAGAGAAGGCTCTCGTTCTGGTATTAGAGGACGGATCCGATGATGTGGTGTGTGAAATATTTTAAAAGAACTTGTGAATCGGCTATGGCTCAAGAGCTTTTCGCGTTATAATTGAGAATGATGTTACATAATAGTAGAGAAATATATATTTATATATGTATCATGTCTGACGGGGAAAAAAAATACAAGAGGAAAATTGTTAAAATATATTTTTTGAATGTGTTGTCTGTACTGAATCGATAGGCTTCTTGATTGTCAAATTTTATTTAATCAATGCATGCGTTTCCCTTTTATTAAATATTTTATGGTGCTTCTCAAAAATTATGTATATATCCGAAATAATAAATCTTTTTCTTTCAACACCCTATCTTTAAACAACAATTTTAATCATATTATTTTACTTTTAAACCGATATTCTGATTTTAATCATTGATTCAAATCAGATGATCTGAATGCTGTGACTAGAATTTACGATTTCGCCCCCCCCCCTGAACATGTTACCCGAGGCACGTGCGTCGCTTGCCTCCTGTAGCTGCGGCCGTGGATGATCTTACATATTTTTTAAATGGTGTACAATGTATTAAGAGTAACATAATGTTTAATGATTTTAAAATTACAAAGTAACAACTTACTTTTTAAGCAAGTTAAATTATTTAAAATATGTTCAAAAGGTTTATTTCTTTAAGAACATGTTTCAAAAATATTTTCAATTAAAATTTATTTGTAATTAGATCTTACAATTTACATAAATTATTAACTTATTTTAATTAACTAACCATTGTTTGGCTTTGTTTTGTAAGTGGGAAGACAGATCAGACTTGGTAAACTTTCAGAAGAAAAATTTTGATCAACATAAAAATATAATGTAATTGTTAAGCATTCAAATTGTGGTGTGTGTGTGGGCCAGTGGCGGATTAATGCAAGTTATCGGGGGGGGGGGTTAGTTTGTCAGTGGGGGCGGTTAGTTAGAAGATTGAGATATACATCCATTTTATGGAAGGAAAATAGGATCTTTTACATTAATTTCTTTTTTCTCGGGGGGGCGGCCGCCCCCTCGCCCCTCCCTGTAATCCGCCCTTGGTGTGTGCGATTAACTAACACTGGATTTCTAAAATTTTTCACATGTAATAGAATCATCACATTTTCAAGTAGATTTAGAATTAAATAATTATTACGGAATCTAGAATTAATTAACAGTGATAACCCATTTCAGGCCACGCATAGAAATTTTATAAAATGTGGTATTGTTTTCATTAAAATATGCTTAAATTACATTCATTAAGACACTAAGTTTCATGCATGAAAAATAGTATTTTATATAAGAAATAAAATGGTGCGTATACAATTTTATTTTATTTTCAAAACTTGAAATTTTAATCCATTATAAAAACATATGATTAATCTCAAGTGCAGGGGCGTAGCCAAGGAGGGGGGGTTAGGGGGGTCATAACCCCCAGAATGAGAAATCTTTTGCCATACAAAATGCATATTCTTCACTACATTATCACACACACGTATACATACATATATATGAGTTGTAGTAGTAGTAAGCCCTCCCCCACATTAAAAATGTATGGCTACGTCCCTGCTCAAGTGGAATAATTACACACTTTCAAAAAGTCGAATATGTCAATAACCGTTTCAAGTTGAAAAACTAGCGTATTTTGAAATTTTCTCAACAGAAAGTGTTTACTCCAGTTGAATTACTAATATTTTATAAATGTCTTCAAAACCCTTAAAAATAGCAGAAAAATAAAATTAGTGAAAAATATTTGTCACAGTGTTAATAAAAAAAAAATATCTATTGAAATGGTGCCTTTACGCACCTTTGGACAAAAATGGGTTAAAATAAAACAGAAGCTGATTTTTTACTCGCAAAACTTACGAAAGTTCTATTTATTGAGTAAAAATTAAAAGTGTTCAAGAAAACTAAAAAGATTAGACGGAAAATTACTACTGCTTTCCGAAATATTATAGGTAGGTAATAATCAGTAGATGAATATGGCTCAGAGAATACATTTTATGTATCAGAAATCCAATGAATCCAGCCGAAAATTATTTTTTAATAGCTAATTTATAAAAAAAAAATATTTAAATGTAGTAAAGTTTTTCTGTAAAAAGGCATAGAAAAATAATTTCAAGATTAAATATCTAGCGGTAAATTCAGTTTCTCCGTTGTATTAAATTTATGTGAGTTATTGCTTGTTTTGTTTGCGTTTTTATGACAACGCAAACAAAATCCTCCAGACATGGGCGGTCTGCTTAGGATGGGGGGGTGCCTTGGTCAGACGACTTTCTAAGGGGTTCTAACGAGTATTTACGGAGTGATGAAGGCTGGACTACAAACTTTGCTATATTACCGTGTTTACTTGCGTAATAGTCGCACTTTTTTTTTGCTAGTTTTTCAAGGTGAAAGTCTAAGGGCGACTATTATCAACTTCGTCTCGAAAGGACGAAAAGTCCTTCATAGATGGTGTTGCTATTATGCGAGAAATCTACTAGATAATATTGTACACTGTAATGATAAGAGTATTGGTAGTATTGTAAAATTACTAATTTACCAAATATCTCCAGATTATCTGCCGTAATTAAACAATCTTTTCGTCAGTTGCACACACAAAAAAGTTATTTTTATTTTGATAGTAATATTTTTATAGACGTAAATGGAGGTCAAATACGTGACTGCGACTTTTATGCGGTGAAAATATTTTGACGATTATTTCGACTTCAAAACGGGGGGATGCGAATATTACGCGAGTAAACACTGTAGTATAACAAAGAGTTGTCTTTGTTGAGTTCTGGTAAGTTCTGGCTCCGACTCTTTTTTTCTTTTTCTTTCTTTTTTTTTTTTTAATAACATATAACAGGTGAAAAAACGTGCCATTTAAAAATAGCACTTTCAGAGTAATTATGCATTTTGAATATGCAGTGAAACCTCTCTGTAGGGGCTATCTGCCGTTCCATTGAAAATTGGCCCTTATGCGAGTAGCCCTTGAATAAGTGTGACAACAACAACAACAAAAAAAAAAAACTAAAATAAGGAAATCAAAACCTATATATAGGTGAAAAAAAAATGTTTATTAACATTTTCAAACTCTATGCATGATTGAAAAAAAATTCTATTGAAGTTTCTTTATTTTTCATAATTTTTTCATGGACAATTTTAGTTTCTGAAGATTCTTTTACTTTATGGAACAAATTACTTCAATTTACATCATTTATTAATGCCTTAGAATGATAATTTAGTTTATTTATAATATAATCATTTCTATTAGCGTTTCCCGGTCAAGTTTTCGCTCCAACCCAAACCCCTAAAGGTTTAAAGGTCAAACAAAGTATGAGGAAACCTGTTTGTCTCCCCTGCGGAAAGGTCCGTCATTCCTCCCCCTTCTTCCTTGCAAGGAATTCCTGAACTGTTATCTTTTAGTTCAGGGATTCAATGCACCTGTTTAAGATTTAAGGCAGGCACATGGGGGGGGGGGGGGCTTTATGAGGGGTAGTCAGAGGACCTTCCTAATAAGAGTAAAATTAACATTATATCAATGGGTAAATTTTTCGTTCCTAAAAATATCAGCCTTTAATAAAGGGGGCCCTCGAATAGGGGCGGCCTTTATGAGAAGTTTCGCTGTATTTTAATTCTTATATTTCACGATGTGGGTAACTTTAAATACAGACTTTCGATTAACCGAGATCGGATTATCCAGATTGCGGCTTATTCGGGAAGGTCACAATTTATTAAGTTGATGATGCATTGAAATTAGCTTAAAGCACCACGGTTAACAAATAACGGAGGGCAATTTCACCGAATGAAATTCCTGCAGAAAACGAAGACAATATTGGACTGCAGAGAAAATTCTTAGAAGAAAGTGAGACTTGTTCTGAAAACTTTATTACAACAATGCATTAACAAATATTTGAAATTGAAATGTTACGAAGTTTGTTGTTCAGAAGAAACAAGGAATTTCGTAGAATAGGTATCCTTAAAGTGGTGAAGAATTGTGTATTGTGTCTTAAAGCAAATCGACACGGGGGTATTTACCTAGAGGGGTGCCTTGGGAGAGGAATTTTCAGGGCTTCTTAGTTCTTACGCATATTCACGTTACGTCTGGAGAAAATCGGCCGAAATTCCAGACCGTTAGATCCACTGCCGAGCGGTAGGTCAGAACCCTGGACCTTCGCACTCCAGCCATCCACCATGTTTTACGTGTTATATAGTCGATTAGATAAGACACCATTACTCATTAGTGTCTTATCTAATCGACTATGGAGGGGCGTGTGTTTGGTTTTAATTAGGGTGATGGCGCGCACCTCTCTTTCATATTTCACAGCATAGATACAGTTTTTTTTATTATTCTTCAACAATGAACATGTAGTTGAGGGGCCGTGGTAGAACAGTGGTTAAGGCGTTAGTCGTAACCAGAACATTGTGGGCTCTATGCCGACCTATCACTAAAGACCACTGTGCACATGCAGTGTACGTGCACGTTAAATACGTAGTTCCGAAAGTCCTCTCGGCGGTCGTTAGTAGTTTCCGTAGGGTACCACTATTCAGAAGTATTATACCTTCTGATAATGATCCAAATTGTGGCGGGAAACTCTGCGAAGGATGTATGTAGCTCTGAAGGACGCATTTAGTGACGTGAGCTGTCCTCTCCTGGCAAACAACAAAAATTTATTCGCCTTTTCCACAAAATAATGTTATCGGTAAAGTGTAAATAAAATTTACGCGAAAATAGGTATGTTTTGGAGTAATAATAAGAATAAATAAGATAAAAGAAATAAGATAATGACTTTTAAAACGTGCATTATCTCTTGCACGTTGCATGCTTTCCTTGCGCATTCCCTGCCGCCGTTCTGCGCCCCCCCCCCCCATTCGTAGGAAACTACTGGTATAGGTGATATTATTACATTCGCCTACAGGTGATAGCGCATATTCCTTTGAAACTCTGTGTGGAAGAAGTGTTTGAACATTGTCCTTTATATAAATTAGGGATTTTTCGAAATTGCTTATGTAATTATGCAGGCAGGCGACTGTACCTCGAAACCGATTGTGCGGTTAAAAACGAGTCGTCCGGTAAATGCTCATGAATTGCGAAGTTTTTTGGACTATTAAAGATTACTATTACTAACCAGGGTACGAACTGAACATTTTCTCCAGGGGGGGACACTTGAAAAAGAAAAGGAGGGAAGGTGCAAATGCTTTACTCACATGATATTACTTGACAAATGCAGACGCCGACATGTGTGGGAACTGACTTATATTCAAACTAAAGTCATAGATTGCTTGTTCTATGGAATCACAGATACACAAGCTACATACAATGTACCTGTATTGGAAGCCACCCTTGAGGGGTTTTAGCTTAGAAAAGAGACGAAATTTTAAGGCAGTCGCCTTAGAGTATAGTAACAAACGATAACATACAACCTTCATTTTGAGTTCTTGACATCAATCCCAAATCTTCACTCACCAGTTTAACATTTCTTCAGCAGGGGATAAATAGTATCCCTGGCAGGGATCAATTAATATTTCTCTAGCCAGGGATTACATTCTTCAGCCGGGGACGATCCCCGGCATCCCCCCCGTCAATTCGCACCCTGTTACTAACTAGAAGTCAAAGCCCGTTGTGGAGGCAATAGCAATGGGCGCTAGAAAAAACATTTGACGGAAATATGGCTACACTCAATATATTTAATCCTCGTCCACCTAAAATAATTAACTTCGTATTCAAATTTTATTATATACCCTAATCGAATTCCATGCTCTTCTGGAAACGCGCAGAAACCTTTTGTATTCGAACAATTTCGTTTTGTTGAAACAGACACTCTTATATCAATGCTTCATGCAGACGATCATTTAATGAAAAAAAAATTAAACTATGTTATCTGAAAAAACTGTTTTAAACGAACTGAAATCGTAACTTTCCCTTCAAAGCCTGATGACCGTGACTTCCAATGTGACGTCATTGTCTCTTGCAGAGTCTAATTTTTTAATCATTTACTTTTTTTTTATTCTCGGAAATAAAATGTAGCTGAAAATAGCAAAAAAAGCGCTTGAAAATGCGGGATCGGGTGGATTTTCAGATTTTTAAAGTAGCGCAGATTGTTTTCTATATTTTTATACATAATTATGAAAGATTTCAAGCGGATCGTACAAACGGTGTAGATGTTGCTACGTTTTTTGTGCTTTTTAATCTTGGAGTAATGGCGGTAAAAGTTTTATCTTGAAGTGGTTGCCCGGAATTGTTAGAGAGTGAGTCAGGGGTCAGCGTAACTATATAATAGGATGGCACTTACTATTGAAGATTCGTGAAAGGTTTCTCTCACGTTGCAAGGCCACGTCACCGATTGAAAATGGACAAATCAATCCACAATCCAACCTCAACTGTACGGTATAGCGGTTCAATCGCACTATTTCGAACAACCTGTCCTAGTATTTAGGAATCGACGACTGTGACAACAGGCTGGAGGGAACGCGTGTGGCGGAAGCTAGTTTCGATCCCATTGATTGGGGTGAAATCAGTGTGGTAGATTAAGGCATTATCCGACCGAACAAAAGATGCCCCTTTGCGCGTCCTTGAATTGCCAAGTTGCTGATTTCGCGCTGCTACACTAGTCCCCCTGACTCATAGAGTCAGACGGAGGCTATTTAATGTTGTTCTAGCATTATGGTGAAGCTCGGTGGCTTAATGTTAGCGGATTGTACTGCCATGCCACAGGTCCGGGGCTTGATTCCCGGGCTGGGCATGACCGGGGCTTGACTCACCCTTTCATCCCTTGAGTAGGTCGATAAAATGAGGACAAGGTTGCTTGGGAGTTAAGCACTGGGGGCTTCGCGTCAGGCATATGCTTCCTCGCCCCAGAGCCCGTGGTCGCCAAGGCGTGGTTGGGCAGCGTAGGCCTTGGCCTCGTATAGGGGCGGTTGCGGCTATGTTTAACTTAGCTAAGCATTATGGACTTGAGAGATTGCTACCATGCGTTGTGAACTTTTTTTGTCGTGACCCACTTGATGTGGGCTTTGGTGATGCGGACTTTGAATGAGTGACAGTCGTCTGTCGCTGACAGCGAGAACGAAAGTGCGCAGGCCCTAAATATCGCACGGGCACTTGGGGCATGTGCCTTGGGCACACATCCAGAAATTGGCCTAAAAATGGAGTTTAGATGATATATAGGGGCACAAAATTTGAAAAGCGCCCTGGGCACAAAAGACAAGAGTGTTATAGTCAGACCCTGGAAATGCGTGCTCATCACGTCCGGGTTACCAATGAAGGGAGCGTATGCCGCCTAAACGGCTTTTGATACCTTGAATTCAGCATGTAGATTAGGCGTTATTTTCCATATTTTATATATTTATAATCCGATGGGTCAAAAGATGGAAATTTTATGGTTTTGAGTAAAATATTTTCAAAAATCGCAAACATTGCGAATTTATTTAGACTAAGGTGACCATATTTTTGAACGTATAATTGAGGACAAGTCCCCAATTCTGAAACAAAATTGGGAACATTATATAATTAATAAAATAATTAACAATTAAAAACAATTTAATAATTAAAAATCGTCCCAAATTGCTTTTACATTTTGAGGACAAATCGAAAAAAAATTGGGGACTTATTGTCACCTTGTTTATTGATCTATGAGTCTTAACTAACTAAATTGTGTTAATTATATTAAAATTTATTTTAGGGCTAATTAATTAGTTATTGGAATTACTAATGTTAATTAGATGTAAATAAAACTAAAACTCCCCTCGTGTTACACTTCACAGGGGCTTATCCCATTCATTCCTTCCCCTTGCGTGTTCTAATGTCCAGGTTTTGTGCGATAATAAAATAAAACACAACTTTTACGAACTTTTCTTTATTTAATGTCCAGCGACATATGGCGCCATCACCGCAAGCTTCCTTTTCAATCTGTAATCAAGTTGTATTCAAGGTTGACAGTTCAAATTGACTTCTCAAGCTTGCTGCAGGCTTAAAATGAATTGAACTGTCAAGCTTGTATTAATACGTCAAATTCAAAGAAATGTCAAGCTTGATTTAAGCTTATGTGCTGTCTGGGCTTTAGCTTACAATTTGATACCCCCCCCCCTCCCTAAATAAAATCATGGCTACGCTACTGTTCTGCGCACTTCATCTAAACTTATTTTGAGATAAAATACTGCAGTAATAGTAAGGTTGAGCTATTTCTAGCCAAATATTCCGATATCGCCAAGCTGGGTTCAATTTTAAAGATTTGCTTCTGACACTTAATTTGGCGATATTTCACCAAAAGCTCACAAGCTTGAGTTAGTTTGCGAGATATTGGGGATAGCCAAAGTAATAATTGACCACAGACTTTCAATGAATTGAATATATCCATACACCTTCATGTATTTGAAGTCATTTAGGTGACCCTGTAAATAAATTGCCCAGTTGATTGAAATCAAAAATGAGATGCACAGTTAGATGTTACAAGAGTTCTAAATACAAAATTTCAAAGTTCTACGGTTAAAAGTTTTAGTTATGCAAAATAATTTTTGCGCCAAATTTGGTGACATTTCGGTAAAACTCGCCAAGGTCGACGACAAATTACGAGATTTTAGGCATGGATAAAACAATGACTGACTATCGCTAAATTTGACGATATTTCTCCAAAACTCGCCAAGGACGATGACAAATGGCGATATTTTAAGCATGGACCAAAGACTATCGCTAAATTTGGCGACATTTCGCCAAGACGATGACAAATGGCGATATTTTGGGCATGGACCAAATGACTGACTATCGCCAAATTTGGCGATACTTCGTTAAAACTCGCCAAGGTCGACGACAAATGGCGAGATTTTGCGCATTCACCAAAACATAACTATCGCCAAATTTGGCGATATTTCAGCAAAACTCGCCAAGGTTAACGACAAATGGCGAGATTTTGGACATGGACCAAACCATGACTGACTATACTGATGTAATATATTGAAGATGTCCATAATGTATCGAAATTCTTTTGGGTGGTCCTGTAATTAAACTCTCCAGTAGATTGGAACCAAAAATCGAGATGCACAACAATCTTATATATGAAATTTCAACATTCAATGATTAACAGTTTTTGAGATTTGAGAGTTAAATACATACACACGTACACCAAAAGTGGCCAAGCTTGGCAACTTTTGGCGTAATACTTGAGGGAGGCATGTGACCGCAGTTGGGCCATTACCTAACTATATGGTAGGATGGTATTGTGCTTGAAATGGATGAATGTTCCTAAAATTGCCATTGACCGTAATGTATTGGAAATCTTTTGAATGTTCCTGCACCAGAACTATACATTATAAATACACTTTTTTCGATGGAGGAATTCATTTGTAACCCTTAACAGCATATATCACTTCTGAGTCGCCTGAAACAGCCTAATACCTCTAAAATAAGGTTTAATGAATTTCTGCCCATAGAGCATAATGTATTGAAAATCTTTTGGGCAGCCCTGTAGATAAACTATCCAGTCAAATGGGACCGAAAGGGGAAGTGCACACCCAGACAGCACATAAGCTTAAATCAAGCTTGAAATTTCCTTGAATTTGACGTATTAATGCAAGCTTGACAGTTCAACTCATTTTAAGCTGGCAGCAAGCTTGCAGGAGTCAAGTTGAATTGTCAAGCTTAAATACAGCTTGATTTAAGCTTGACAAGTGATACTAGCTTGATTTTAGCTTTCAAAATGTGCAGTGATGGCGCCATCTGTGAAAGAGAATGGACATTAATTGTCTAGCGTCCTCAAATTTGCTGGAAGTTCGTAAAAGATGTGTTTTATTTTATTACCAGTGCCATATTACCGGCAGGGCAAACGGGGCAACTGCCCAGGGCCTACAGATTTTAGGGCCCAAAAATCTTACATCTTACACTTTTGTAGTTTTAAAATAAAATTACAAAGGATTAAAAAAAAAATTTGAAGTTAAATAATTTTTTTAATTATAAAGTATGAACAATGAAAATAATTCAATTTTACATTTGTATAAATTAATTTAAACTTATTTTTAATTCTTCGAAATGCTCTATATAGATATAGCATACCAATATGTAGGAAAATAACTAACCACATTTGTAAAGAGAATTTTTAGCGTTAAAAAATAGCAAAATTTTTCAATTATTTGTTATTTTAAGAAATATTTGCAAAAATGACTAAAGTGTTTGTATTCCATACATGTTAGCAACTGTGATATAGCATTTCGAAGTAACGTTTAACTATCTGTTTCTTTGATTTCAGATTACTTAACACAATATATTTCCAAATATGGAAATTCTTCAAAATAAAATACAATTATAGTACGAAATTGATTTCAAAATTAGTCGTTTGTCTCGATTTTGGCCAGCAGGATTGCTCATGAGTGTTGCGGTACTGAAAGTTTTAAAACGTGTGCTGCTCTTAAGTTTATATTATGTTTATTTCCCTATTAGTAGAGCCTTTAAATCACACATAACATAATTTTAATTTTGATGCATCCCATGGAAAAATAAAAGAAACAAATAACACATCGCCCACTTATCAATCTGGCGAGAAAACGGCGTGATAAGTCACTTCAAACTTTAGTCATATCTGCGTGAATCTTAGTAGCTGAACGGATAGCGAGCTTGACTCCCAACCGAAAGGTCCCGGGTTCTATTCCAGCCACGAACACTCAATGGAAACAGATTAAATTAAATTGAAATTTCAGCGTAGAGGAAGAAAATTCGTGGCAAAGTAAAATATGTGGGGCGAGTTCGCCGACCAGCGCCCCGCGTATTTAAGAAATTTTTTAAAGTTTGAAATGTCAAGCTTAATGCAAGCTGAGCAAGTGTAAACTAGAACACTTGATTCAAGCTTGCATTAAGCTTAAACGTTTGAAATTTTCAAGCTTATTGACTTGATAAATCAAGCTTGCTGCAAGTTTGCTGTGCTGTCTGGGCAACTCCATGTTACAACAATCCTAAATATAAAGTTTCAACATTCTACGATCAAGTTTTTTAGATATGCGAGTACGCCATCTGCACATGCATTCGTACGTACAGATGGCATGGAAAAACTGGTCAAAATGGGTTGTACATGCATGTTAGTGTACGATGAGATTCAGTGAAAAAATTCATAAAATTAAATTTAGAGGTGGTCTAATCTGTTTTTTCGTCAAAGTTTGGCTCCTGAAATTTTTTGGGATTACATTTCCTTATATTCCGTACAAAGAAGTAAAACTCCACTCGACTTTCCATTAAGTTCTTACAAGACCACAAGCCTTACGATTAAGATCATTACCAAGCATTTAAATTTTAATCAATGAATATTTCAAACATATATACCAAATTGAAACTCAATCGAATGCACCATTTAAACGCTAGCACACTTTCAAGACTTTCTCCTCATATGCTATAATGTAAAAGAAATCTTTGTTGTAGCCTTGTAGAAAAACTATAAGTCCTATATACACCAAAATTAATACCGGTCTTACAATGGTGGTTTATAACATATATACCGAATTTGAGCTCAATCGAATGCACCATTTAAACGATGGCGCACTTTCAAGAATTTCCCCCCATAGGCCATAATGTAAAAGAAATCTTTGTCGTAGCCCTGTAGAAAAACTATAAGTCCTATATACACCAAAATAACATATATGTCCAATTTATGCTCAATCGAATGATCCGTTTAGGAGCTATCGTGTTCACTCACATATACATACACAGACACACATATACATACACAGACACACATACACATCACAGACACACATACATACATATCGTAAAAACAGCATAAATGAATTCAGAAGACCTCAAAACGTGTCAATACATCAAAATCTCGAAGTCGATTTTTTTCATGATTGCAATACTTTCCTTACCTGGTACATGTTCGGAAAGTAAAAATGATTCAACTTCATTTTCTAAGCTGTTTATATTTTGAATATATATGATCAGTATTTCTGACCGCTTAAAAAGTACATTCAATTACAACTCAAAGAAAATCGCTATGTTAAAATTTTTTTTTAAAAAGTTTATTGTAATTATTTCCTGATTTACTTTTGTTCTTTACTTTTCTGTAAGAGGAATAAATATAATATTCTGGATCGTCTCTAGGTGAATTACTCATTTGATTAAAAAACAAATCCCAATTTTATAAAAATAATTTTAATACTTAATGGGAATACAATAACATAGGTCTATGAACAAAACACAGGTGGGTTTGGGTTTTCGGCTGTCCTGTTTAGTAACACTTGTAATTACTTCAGAAAGTGAAGGTCTGCCTAGTGTTACCAAGCAAAATATTTTAGGTTGTATAAATGAAACAAATTACTTTAGCTAATATTATTGTTGTATCATTGATTATCTGGTAACTAAATTTATAACTCTGGTAATATCTATTACTTAACATAACACATACATTATCTGCTATAGCTTTAATAGTAACGCAGATAATTGTCATATGGTCCTCAGAATTTCTTTGAAAATTAATTTAAAAGCAAAACTATTTAATTTTGCATCATATGCAATCTTAAGTTATAAAGATTGTCATGTAAAAGAAAAACTAAGTGCAAAACATGGCCCAATATTACTATCAGTAATGAATCATTTACAAAAACGTATTTTTTATTCTGTTGTATTAATTATCCTGCCACTATATTAATTAATCATCATAAAAAATGAATATCAATTTTATTCACTTCACAATGTTGCTGGAAAATAAGTTGAAGATTTGGTAACCATTTAAATTGCCCAACTTTAGTTTTGATAGTTTGTTAAAAATAAGGCTACACCCACTGAAATAAATTAGAATGTTAGCTTCTTTTGTACAAAGCTGCCAGGCTTCCTTAAGTTCTCTGTATGACTCCTAATCAACACACATTAGCTGTTATTCATGTGCAACCAGTTCTGCAACTGGAATTTATGTTACCTGGTACACAAAACATAATTCTGTAGATCTCTCCCCCCCTCTAGCCAAGTGTTTGTATTTAATTAGAAAACAGTATAGTTTTTTTTTTTTTTATCATCACAACCACATACAATTTTTATTACAACCACATAGTTCTTCTATCAAATACAATATCACAGATGGCATCAACATCTTGAGATATTCTGGCTTGTTCTTGCATCAAACATATCATTCATAGGTATCACTACTATCATGAGTAATATAACCAACTGAAGCTCTTTAAAAGGCTAAACTACATTTATACTTAGTCTTAAAAAGAGCATCAACTAGTTTAGCTAACCCACATCAATGTGCTGTCTTCTTGTACACATATGAATCTCAGGTTGTAATCTATGTATATTCTAAAACTGAAATAGACAAAACAACAAAAATTAACATATAAATCTAAAATACTCACTACAAATCTAATGCAATTTATCTTAACTCATTGATCATATTTTAAAATCATGCATATTAAATAAGATAGTAATAATGCATAGCAAGAAAATCCATTTTTGGAAACAGCAAACTGCTTTTTTAAATTATAAATACATACATTTATTTCTTTTTTTCTGGTTATGTATATAACCCATGCAAAATTTAAAACTCATGCAACAAAATCCATTATTGAAAACAGCAAACTGCTTTTTTAAATTATAAGCACATACATTTATGATTTCTTTTTTCAGGTTATTTATATAACCCATGCAACAAAAATAGTAAAATAACATGCATAAATTCCATTCACACACAAAATTTAAATATACCCAAAGCAAGAAAATCAATTTTTGGAAACTGCAAGCTGCTGCTTTTAGAATTTCACTAATAAATAAAGCGAGCTTAATTTGCAGGACGGAAACAATAAAAAATAAACTCAATTTTCTGAAGGCCAATTTAACCACATTAAATGATTTGATGATAATACATGTTAAATGGAATTTACCCGTATATGGAACCAAACATTTGTACTGAACATGAATTACATTATACTATTCCCTGTCAGAAACCTAGTTTGATGATACATCGTAAATCAATTCCGTAACGAATCTATATTAAACATAAAATTTATATTAAAACATTGATTACACTCTTATATTAAAACAAAGTATAGAATATTAAAATTATTAAACCATCCATCCTGTAATCAAAAGCATCCGCAAACCAAGCAGTGCTTTGTTCAATAGCACATGGTAAACTGATTCTATAGAGAATATTAAACCAAATAAAACGATTACACACTTACATTAAAACCATCAATCTGAAATCTAAATCAAGCAATGCTTTGTTCCATAGCACATGGGAAACTGATTTTGTAATGAACATTAAAACAAATATTTATATTAAAACATCGGTTACACTCTTATATTAAATACATCGATATATTATTAAAATTATTAAAGCATCATACCTGAAATCTAAAACAATTATATTGAAATTCCAGTAATCCAAAATACTCGGCGCATCGTCCTGTGAAAAGCAGTACGGGGAACGGGATGGATTGGCGGGAATCCAATCACGTAAAGTTTTTCCCTCGAATAGAGGAAAAAATCCTTTTCCCTACGACTTTCAGCGCCCTCTGCTGGTATGAGTCTTTTAGCATTAGGAGCCTTTCCTGCGGCTATCCGCTTCTGATAATAACGCATCGTTTCGGCTCGAGGGAGACGTAACTATCGCCATCTAGCTCTGGCGGAAAGTCCACTAGCAGAAAAGCAAACCGTACAGGGGCAAGGATGCTCTCGGCTCTCCTCTCCGCTCAACTCGCGCATGCGTACTAATAATTGCGAGGTCTTCCGCGGGATTCCCTCCCTTCAAAACGACAACATGGTGGATCGTACGCCGCCATTAATTAATAAATCGAATCAAAATGGAAAAGAAGAAACAATCTTCAATTCATCTAATACGTAAGTATATCTTGTACGTTCTTTAACTGACATTTACATCATTTGTTTATATTGATTTATGTATAATTTGTTTATATTGATAATTGTTTTTTAATGTTACCGATGCAACAAATATGCTGCACTGCAAATCAAATCAATATGCTTTCGCTGGGAATAGTTTTATCTTGATCGCTTCTACAACTGTGTGCTTTTGTCAGCAGTTATTAATTTATGTTTGCGATATTTCGTAAGAGAAAGTAAATCCGTTTGCTGTAGTGGCCATTATGTGAAACATGCTTGTATATTTTTATTGTTTGTATACATTTTAACAGAGCGATTTTTGTAGTACAGTATGGAACCTGTTATCATCCGGAATGGTTGGGACCGGGTGTATTCTGGATAACTGGTTGGGGATTAACATGATATCTACTGATTTGATTGGTAGCATAAATGTTACTCTCTATTTTTGATTAGAATTAAACATTAATTGCATTTAAATGCATTTATGGAGCATTTAAAGAACTAGTCTGTTAAGCAACATTGATTGAAGGAAGTCTTCTCCATTGCATCTTTCTAATGATAAGAGCAAACAGGTTAAACATGGGTTTAGTAGTTGTTTTTAGTGTGCACAAGCAGAGGCAATTAACATTATAATCACTTTGGCTTTCCAAAAACTTACTACGATTGAACCGTGTTATAATGAACTTCAGGAGAACAAAAGTTATGTTTGTTACACCCATTATCGGAACTGCTAAGAAATGAAATAGTAAACTTCATTGATACAATACAATAATTGGAATTTTAGCAATTTAAAATCAGCAAATCAACATCATTTATCAAAATATACTTAATTTTGTATGGAAAAGCAATGCGTAAAAGCTCATATTCTTAAGGCTTATTCTGAATGTGAAATACACATCTAGAGGCGTTATTGTGTTAACTGGTAAACTGTAGTTCGTTATATACCGGGTTTGCTGTAACAGAGTTCGGCTATACAGGCAAGATCAGAAATGATGATATATCATATTTATAATAGCTATCTCATATAATGAAATATGGTTGAGAGAGAAACTACTATTGTTTTATCTTCAGTGTGCTCGTTTCCTATTTATTTACAAGCAGCCGATCACCGTCAAGAAAATTCTGCCATCATAGTCAAAACAGACATAGTCAAAAATCCATTTTCCATAGTAACGGCTGTATTAAATTAAAAAAAAATTGTATTGCAAAAGTCGTATGGGCAACAAACTGTACTTGGGGGTGACCAAAATAATTTCAGAGATTGCCCGAGGGCAGCACAAAAAGAAAACAAAACACAGGATTCTACCCTTGGTTATATACATTGCGGATAAAAGTTATTTGTGAAAATGTTTCATGTTAATGTACGAGCTATTTTGCTTCAATATTGTCATTTCTAAAACTTTTGTTTTGACTTTACGCATTATTAATTAGTTTTTCTTTCTACAGAAAAAAGAAGTCCTCCCATGTTAAGTATGACCTTTGTGACACAGCTAAAGTGAAAGAACCTGAAGGCTAATATCATAGGTTTCCAAAAGACCCAATAATGTAAGTGTTAATTTTAGTAAGAGTATACCATGTGTTACTCATTTTGTAATGAAGCTATCAACAAATTCTTTATGTATGGTAATGTACAATGTAGGGATGCACTGAATATTCGGTTGGTATTCGGTATACTGCCTATTCGGCAGTATACCGTGACGGTTCGGCCAAATATTTAAATATTCGACAACCGAATAGTAAACAAATTTAAGTATTCCTCAATCAGTAAACAAATACATATTTTTTATATCATGAATGAAAGATATAGTATAGTACCATAGTACTAAATTGATTCAAGTTGTTACTTACTAATATCACATGTGAATAAGCGTTAGAAACCTGTATAAAGTCCTCCTACCAAGGCACCCCCATCCTTGGCAGATAGTCCTAGCATAGCGTTCCACAATCACACAAAAAACCAATATCCCAATGAAATTTGTTTTAATGTAAGAGAAAACACTCCGATGTTAAATTTGAATTTTGTTGCTTTTCAGTTTTTCTTAAATCTCATGACGCATTACATTAACCTGTGCTATTACTAACTGATTTAAATTTGAAACAGTAACCAGGAAAAAAAAGAAACTCATAACATTAAGTATTCATAACTATGTGAAGTCAATTAACTGCTAATATTTTAAATAAAATATGTAGGTAAAAAAAATTACCAGCATTTCACTAATATTTTAAAAAGTTATTAATAATATATAAAGGAAACATACTTGGATATTGAATTTTGCAGCATTTCAGTTTTTGAAGTTTTACACCATATGAAACATTTTTTAAGAAAAAACTAATTAAATTAATCATTGTAATCAAAGTATAATAAATTTTAACCAAGTATTCGGTATTCAGCCGAATATTCGGTTAGAATTTTAACTGAATATTCGTTATTCGACAAAATGTGGTATTCAGTGCATCCCTAGTACAATGTAAATCATGGAAATTTTCTTAGAAATGATTGCAATTCTTTGCCCACAACATTTTTCGGTTTTACATACAACCAAACATGAACTATTACACACAATGAAGAAATCCTCCAGAAAATCTCTTAAAGAGTAATTTTTTTTTTTTAATGAATCCAAAATAGCAATAATACTTTGAAGATTTTTTTTTTTTTTATAAACTATAAAATTACAAAACAAATTAAAATATACAGTAAAAGACAATGAAAGGTTGTTTTAATTGATTGTATTTTTGTGAAGGGGCCCTTTAATTGGTTATAATTTTGTGAAGGAATTTTAGTCGATTGTAATTCTGTGAAAGGGCTGTAAAACAGACCTACACTTTGTATGTGTTGATCCCTGTCTGTACCCAATAAAGTTATTCTATTCTTTTTTGCAGGTCCAATAAATGAGCTGAAGTGTCCGGAAAGGAGTGGGTTATTTCATCATCCCTCCATGTGAGATACACCAGATTCTGGGTCTGTTCTGAACATTTTTCAGCAAGCAACTATTCCAACACCATGATGCTGATTCTGACAGATATAATTTGATGCCACACCACTGTGAAATTTCGACTTCAGATGATGAAGTGCCATCTGTTAGTTCTAACTCTGTGTTTACTGATGTGCTGAATGAAGTTGTTTAAATTTTACTCCAGGTAAACTCAGCGAGTTATGTTTCGAAAAAAGCTTGTGAGCAATTTAAGTGCAATGTTTGTAAAATGATTTGATTGGTGAGAAAGAACTTTCAAAAAGTACAATGTTTTTATATTTCAAAAATTACAATATTGTTAAAAATGAGTTTATTGAATTTGAAATTCATAAGTATTATTCCTCAAATGTTGTTGGTACATTCTTTCAGACTTTTTCTTTTTTTGTCAATCTCATCCCTGACTTTCTGGAAAATAGTAGTGCAATATTTATATTTCTTACTCCAGTTTCTTTTTTCGCATATATTTTTTTACTATGATATTGTTAAAACAGTGCATTACTTACAAAGTTGTATTACAAAACTTATTCAAAAGTAAAATTATCAAAAGAAACAGCCATAGCAAAAATTATTTGTTTTTATTTTCAGAATTACTTAATGCAAGAATGTAGAAGCATTAAATTTTATTTTTATATTAGGAAATGTATTTACTATTATACTAAATATATATATCTCTATATTTATTTCTTTCATTTTGGCACATGGTAGTTAATGGAATATATACTGTGTAAAAAAAACAATGTTATTTTATCTTAACATAATTAAGAGGGTATGTCATTAAGTAAGCCACATATGCATATGGCATAATGCTCAGTTAGAAATAAATCTATTCAAAGAACAGTCATAGATGACCAAACTTAGCACAGCATGATTTTCTCATCTGTTTTTGTCTATTGAAGCAACAGCTTGGAGGCAAGAACCAAATGATAAAAAAAAATTAGTAAATAATTATGGCATTCAGTGTAAGGTGGTATTATGAATGTCATAGCTAAATTTATGCAGCTGAATACGGGCTGAAGTGCACATAAACATTTGTAGGGCCTGTGTTAAAAAATAAAATTGTTTCCAAGTGTTTGTCATCATAATTTATTTTTCCTTATAATTTAGAATTTACAGTCACACAATATGATAGAACTTGCATCATTTTACTTAATGACTTTCCATCATATTTCTTTTCATATTAAATAGCTGCCAACTTGTAAGAATTTTTACAAAATGTACAAATGTTTATTTTTTCCTTGTTTATTTGACAATTTCAGTATTTAGTTCTTGAGAATAAACAAATAATAGAAATAATACTTCTTTATGATTTGGCATTTGTGCATGCACAAAAGCAAAACGTTTCCTGATTTTTGGATATTTTTATGAAATTCCTGATATTTCCATGATCTGTCACCACCTGTGCTAGTATTTAGTTTATTATTTTCCACTAATCACTATGTCAAAATTATTTGACAGCACGTCTATGGCCCAATTAAACCTATCTGGAAGTTTTTTATAAACAACTTTTGATCACTAATTTTCTTTTGATTGTTCAAACTACATATTTGTGAACCTAAATTACTACCTCTGCATTGAACAGTTCTTTAAAAATTCTTCTCACCCCCATTTTCAGAAGATAAATAATCTTGCAGACTTACAGCTAGTGATTTTTACTTTTTATTAAATATTACTTCTTCGAATAGTTGTGAAAAGGTAATGTTTTGTTTGATTAATTAAACATAAAAAGTCTCAATGATTTAAATTGTTTCTTTAAGTACAATTTCAGATCAGTATGCTATTCAAAAATTAAATAGTTTTGATGCATTTATTAAAAACTAGATTCTTTTTCTTTTCTTTCTTTCTTTCTTTCTTTTTTTTTTTTTTTTTTTGATAGGTGTGTGTGTCATTTTTTATTGTAATTGTTTTATATTTCTTGTCTCCCAAATATTTGACTTTTTTTCCCTCTTTGTTTGTAATGGATCCTACAGATACATTTTTTTTTGGGGGGGGGGCATTTTTTATTGTAATTTTTCCTCTTTGTTTATAATGGATCACATAGCATATTTTTTTCTTAATGTAATTCAACCTTCCTTGTGTACTGTCCTAATCTTCTCGAATCGTAACAGTTGTGCTGTAAATACATAAATTATTTACAGAAACATAGTTTGTTGTCTTGTTTTACAAAGCCTATTTTAAATTTGTTAAACTCAGCTACAATTCTACTTGAAATTTTGTTGCTTGTACAGTTATTTGAATTATCTGTTTTCTGTATTGACTATCCAAATAAAATATAGGTGAAACTTTATAATGTCTCATACTTCATTTTTGTTATTTGTTATTGTTTTAACATATAAACATGCAGACTGATTATATAAATAATTCCAAGAAAGGTCTACCAATTTATTACATACATAAAGCCCAATTAATTAGTTTTCATTTATCTTAAAATAATAATAATAATTTAAAATTGATGATGTACAAAAAATACATTAAGTTTATGCACATTCACACTAATAACTTCTACTTTATTGGTGTTTTTTGTGCTACTGTTTGAAGAAATTATCATCCATATTTATATCTTTTAAAAATAATTGAAGTTTTCGTATACACTTTTCTTTGCATAATGCAGTATTCTTCAGCAGAACAAGTCTTAAATCATAACAATTATAACCACATTTAAGGACAAGTTTGGCATCTAAAATTATTATGCTGATGCCACATTTTAAATTATTTTACTGGGTGTTTTGAATAGTGAATTATGAGAGTAAGTATATCTTTTTTTTTATTTCAGCATTCATGGTAGTTATTAGTAAATATTAAATATAAAGTTCAACTTATTTCCCAATTGTTGCAATAGAATATACACATTTATTTTAAAAGTGATGAGCACAAAACAGTAGTCCATATCACATTATACAAATTTTTATTTTATTATTATTTTTTTTAACACTGTATTTTTACCCTAAAAGTATAAACTTAAACAATGATATAAATTCCTGATTAAATCAATATTATTTCACTGATCCTCATCTGATTTTATGATTAAAATAAGTTTAAACAGCTATTCTCATTACAAAATAATAATAATAGCAACCCTTGCTTCAAGTTCAAATTACCCCCAAAAGTGTTAATTCAAACAACTGGATTTGGATTAAATCAATATTCAATATTATTTCATCGATTGTTTCCTGAATTTATATTTAAAAGAAGTTTAAGCAGCGATTCCCGTAACAAAATAATAATTAAAATAACCTAAGTTTCATAAATAATTTTTTTTCCCCAAAAAGTGTAAACTAACAATAGTCTAACTTTAATCACACTTGTGATTGAACTTTAATCATAATATTATTTCGCCGATCGTTCAGCGAATTTATAATTAAAACAAGTTTAAGCAGCGATTCCCGTAACAAAATAGTAATTAAAATAACCTAAGTTTCATAAATAAATTTTTTCCCAAAAGTGTAAACTTTAACAATGATCAAACTTTTTTACACCAATATTATTTAGTTGATCGTTACCCGATTTTATAAATGAAAGCATTTTAAACGGCGTTTCTTCATTAAAGGGGGGGAAAATAACTCCCAGCTAACTCAAAGCAAAGGCGAAAATAGTTTCGGATCTGCGTTTGAGCCCTGTAAAGTTGTTTTTTTTACTACCACGGTTTCCGCCAACGCTGCGCATGCGCGCGTTTCTGCTCTTACATTATCCCTATGAGAGTTGGACTTCTTCACGCAGTGGTTATTTATATTCTTTGGATAATAACATATCGTACGTCACATGCCGGGGCGAACTAGTGATTTTTTTTTTTTAATTTTTTTTTACGCACAGAGTTCGGCTTCCATAATCAGTCTTCTAATCTAAGAATGCCGGGCAGAAAAATATTCAGTGTCATTACGTATTATTCGCACCCCTAGGAGAAACAAAACTGATGAAGTGACGCAAAACAAAACTGCACAATTCCGTAAAAACACAGTCGGGATTCGAGAATTCTTGAGAATATGAGTCATACGAAACACATGGTTGACACGAACACACTGAATCCGGCTAGAGATCACCACAGCGGGCCGAGCACCAGATGAATAAACGGCTATCCACAAGTTGTAAGTTCCCGATCACGAAAACGGAAGTCAAGCCATCTTGAAGGAGTAGTAACATGCTGGATATATACAAGCTGAATACTGTACGCTTCCATTTGCTAAGCCACTAAAAAATGCAGGAGCAGCAGATTTCTGAAACGCCGGAACGCTGACATACGACCGTCCGAGATGATTCCATACGCTGTTTACTGAGCCACCACCAAAAAAATGCAACTCAAGTGCCTGGGTAGGCACCAATTTATGTAAAGAAGGTTATTTTGGTTGGACTGATTTTAAACTATTGAATTGCGTTGTGACATGATAATCCAGGTTCGATGCACTTATGTTGCAATAAAATAAAAAGACGTTAAATACTGAAAAACTATTTTATTAAACATATACTATTGAAATATTATTATAACGGCGGTGGTGGCTCAGCGAAAATAAAAATACGTCCTATATGGACAGTGAAATTAAGGTGGAATCATTTTAAAAATTACGCCAGCACAGAATTACACATTGGCGAGAACAATAACTTGGCTGAGATTAATAGCGCCAATTCCAGAGCAACCCTAACAGTTAATCCAATAAAATTACAATGACGTAATCGCGAGCAAATAATTTTAAAGTCGTCGCAGGGGAACAACCAAATAACTTACGCCAGCAGGATGCCAAGAAGAAACTCAAAAAGGCCGTTGATTTTGCAAACGGACGCAATATAATCTATTTTTAGCACACCGGTCTGAAGAGACGAAACAATTAAGAACAAAAAGAATAGTGCATACGGGAAAAGCGAAAATACAGATTTAAAAACCGAAATGGCTGTAAAATGAAAAACAGAAGTGATTTAGAATTCTTGAATTTTGGATACATTACATTAAAGAAAACCAAATTAAATGATTTTTAAATTAGATATGTGATCTTCATCACACCATCTATATCATCAATTAATTTTAAATGCAAGTCTTTGAAATGTTTTAAGATTTCTTTTTCACCCCAATCAGACAACATGTTTATTTGTGATATAAGTATAAACATATTATATTCCTCTAAAATTTCGAATGAAATTGTTCAATTAACTAGAGTATTTATGACGAATATATATAATAATAATCCTTCGAATTACCTTGCTCAATCACCTATTATAACTATTCCTTTGTTTAACGCTACAGAAACTGTCAGTTTAACCCTTTCTTTGCCATAGTTCACACAAGAGAAGGCGTAATGAGTGTTGAATACATAGGTTTGTTTCAAAACTATAAAAAGTATATTTAAAATGAATTATTCAAATGTCAATAAAATTAATTATTATTTTATTTTACAACTGTATCCACCTATGCTACTTCTTACTTCTTTATAAAATGTGTAGTTGTAAAAAGGACGAAAATAATTTACTACTCTATATACGATTGGAGAAAAGTAAATTAAAGTTAATAGTAATTACATTAATTTTGAGTGCAGTCACAAATATAAAAAAAAATTGTGTCGAAAGGGCTAATTTTAATGAAAAAGCTTAGTTGACCTAAACAAGTTGTACATTAAAGCAAACTTTTACCCTAAAGCAATGTAATCAGTTTCAGTTTGGTCTAATTTTTAAAAAAGCTTATTTTACCTATACAAAATGCATAATAAAACAAAATGTTACCCTTTAGGATTTATTTATTTTTTATTTTTGGGTGTGGGTGGGAGTTGCAGAACTGTTTGAATATGTAATGTAAAATACTACCTGAATCAAAAGTTATTTAAATATGGTTCGACTTGTTAAATTGCTGATCAGTAGTGGATTCACACACAGAAATGCTTGAAGGAGGGAAGAGATAAGTATCATGTAGCGTAGTGCGGTCATCGACCCACATCGTCCGTGTGAAAGCTCCTTCTCCCCCTGGGGTCAAGAGAGCTGACCCCCGATGAATGGGGAGTGAGAGGTTTTGGAAGGGAGGAGAGAGATGACTTTTAGCGAGAGAGGAGGCAAGTTCTCCGTATGAACTGCTCCGGGCTTGGTACTCTCGTAATGTTTCATTATGTGCCTGTACATAAATACTGTAAATATTTTTGTAAATAAAACTTATTATTTTAAGTAAGCCTCAGAGAATCACGCTACCACTGTGGCGCTACGTCACAGTCTAGAATTGGTGCCAGCGCTGGGATGAGTCCCCTGGCAAATGTGGATCAAATCGATCTCAGCGGAAGAATGAAGGTCGACCCGACCCTAATGAAAATGACGGAGGCCGCCCTGGCTTTATTGAAAAACGGAGAGTCGCCCCGACTCTAGTGGAGCTGGAAGAGGCCGTCCGGCCTTTATGTTCCCGAATAACGGAGAGTCGCCCCGACTCTAGTGGAGCTGGAAGAGGCCATCCGGCCTGAGGTTCCCGAATAACGGAGAGTCGCCCCGACTCTGGTGGAGCTGGAAGAGGCCACCCGGCCTGAGTTTTCCAGAAAAGCGGAGAAGGTCGCCCTGGCCTTATTGGAAAAGAGGAGGGTCGCCCCGACCCTGGTGGAAGTGACGGAGGCCGCCCAGGCCTTATTGAAAAGCTGAGAGTCGCCTCGTCCCTTGTGTAGCTGAAAGAGGCCACCTGGTCTTAGTTTCCTGTGGCCTTATTGATAAGCGAAGACGGTCACCCTGATCCTGTTGGACGCTCCCGTGTTTTCGCTGGTTGGGACAGCAGGTCCCTGGCTCAAGCTGGTCATCCAGACCCTGAAGAATATTGTGCTGAAAATATTTTCGGTGATTTAGACAACCATATCCGAACTGAGAAAGAGTTATCCTGACTCCGAAATAGTTGTGTGGACAATAAACGAACTTATTAACTGTAAACTTTTGTGTGAATTACAGACTGCACCGGGTGCGAAAGGATATTATACAAAGATTTCTCCTGAAAGAGGGGGTAAGTACCTTGATTATACATTGGGGCAATTAATTAAATGTTTAAAAAGTTCTATTCTAAATTTAAACCAATTTTTAAATTTTGGGAGATTAAGATAAAAATTCCATTAACTTGGGTATTTTGGAACCTGAAATGATTGTAGTTAAATTAAGTTATTGAGTCAAAAGAAAGCAATGGTTTAATTTTCTATATTCAAGTGTGTTTATTGCAAATGTTGATTTTGAAGTATTCATCTTGGAACAAGTTAATAGAATAAAATAGGGTCTTCTAACATATTGTGCATGTTTGTGTTTTATAATCTTTTTCTTGAGTATTTTTTAATTGTAAAGAAAATTTGGTATTGAGAAGTGCAGTAAAAGAGTTTAATATTCTGGTGTATCACATATATGTTAATATAATTACTATTATTGATTTTAATTGCCTAGATAGTATAGATTGTTGTTTTTATTTAATTGAATATTTTCCTGGTATTTGCCTCACAAATCATAATGGCTTTTTTGGGAAAGGCAAGAAAATGCGACCTGATAAAATTGGCAGACGAGTTAGGTTGCGAAGTGGACGAAAATTTGAAAATGGTCCAAATCAAAACCCAAATTTTAGAGAGCGATGATTATGACGAAGAGTTCGTCAAGAATTTACTAGAGAGTATTTTGTCAAAAAGGGCGGAGCAAGAGAAAGCTACCGCTGAACGATTAAAGCAGGAACAGGAACAAAATTTTGAATTAGAAAAAAAGAAATTGGAACTTCAAATTGTGAAACAAAATGGGGGAGGAATTCTAACAAGGGAAGTTGTTTTAAAGGGGAAATTCAAAAGTTTATGCCTAAATTTAATAGTAAATATGATGATATTACATTATTTTTGTCCCTCTTTCAGCGTCAAGCTAAAGTTCTGGAAATTCCAGAAGATCAGTGGGTAACTCAGTTGATTGGATTGTTACCCACTGAGATTGTCCATATCATCGCCCGGGAACCTGAAGAAAGGGGAAGGAATTATCGAGTAGTAAAAGAGTTACTACTACAGAGATTACTTTTACTCTTATTTTCGGCAACTCTTACTTTTCGGCAACTATTTGCTAAACATCAAAAATCTCCAGAGCGTACCTGGTATGATTTTTTTTATGAACTACAAACGTATTTTGAAGGCTGGCTAGAAGGTTTGAAGGTTGATAGCTTTGACCAGCTAAAAGACTTGATGATCTCTGATCAAATAAAAAAACGCATGCCCATAGAATTTAAAGAGTATTATCTCGATGAATGGGCCAGTATCATTTCCCCCAAAGATCTTGTGACAAAAATTGAGGAATTTGAACAAGTGCGGAAAAACCTAAAAAAATCCCCTCTGGTTACTATTAACCGGGAAAGGCCAATAAATAAGATAGACGATAAGAAAAAAGTACCGAACGATAAAGGGGGAAAGTTTACCGAGCAGGTGTTTGAGAAACGCAGAGTTGTAAGCTGTTTCGCTTTCGGGGGTCCGCACTATAAGGCTCAGTGTCCGAAATTAAAGGAGCGAAAAGAGAGTGCTGTTGTAAATAATCTCTTTGTTGGGGGTGAGGAGATAGAGTCATGGTTATCTCCTTTCATCTCAGATGGGACTGTTAACGGCATAGCATCCAAATTGCTTAGAGATTCTGGTAGCACCATTGATTTGGTGACTAGAAAATACGTCACGCCGGATGACTTTACGGGCGAAACTGTTTGGGTCCGACAGCCTTTGACCTCTGAAGCCGTGTGTTTGCCTTTGGCTCATGTGTCGTTAAGCGGAGAATTCGGCCAGATAATGACCAAGGCAGCTGTGATTTCGGATGACCTAGATCAAGGCCATTACATTTTAGGAAACCGGACAGCTAAAAAATTGGATAATCATAACCATTTGTCAGCCCCAGGACCAGAGGTCGTAAATGCAGTACAGACGAGGGCCCGCAGTAAACGTGAGAAAGAGGGGGAACAAACAGAAAACCTTTCTTCACGAGATGAGGTTTCGGGTGTGCAGATAAGGGAAAGTGAGAATTTAGAGTCGGAAGTTGATACGGCTATTGTGTTACCCGAAATACAAAAAAGTGAGGATGGTTTATCTCTGGCCGGGATAAATCGGGCAGATTTTATTGAGATGCAAAATATATGTCCCACACTTAGGGCCGTATTCACCAAACTTTAAACCCTAGAGTTAACCCAGCAAAGCGAGCTACTTCAAGGGTTAGTGAGAAAATGGTATTCACAACTCCAAAATCAGGGGTTACCCCAAGAATTGACCCTGACTCCAGGTGCAGATTCTAACCCCGCAAAATCGGAGAGTTGACTCGGGTTTATAAATGGCGGATACGAGGGTTGTTTTTTATAGGTTTGGAAAATCCCAAAAATTTGCTAATACTTGAATATTTTGTGCTTTAACAGACGGAAACTGCTGTGAAAACCACCCATCAAGATATAAAAGCCGCCAAAAGTGATAAAAAATCTTTGTACAATGTTTCCAAAAACTCTCGAGAATGACTGTACTTTTTTTGCCGTAGAGACTGCAGGCGCCATCTGTCGGACTTATCTTGGTTTGCTTTTCCATTCCCTCTTTTTTCTGATTTGAACGCTTTTTTATTCTTAATTATTTTTTGTGTTGAAAATAAGTAAGTAAATTCTGATCTTTCCTATTTATTTTCTTGTCTCTATTGTTCCACAGATGAGGGGCTATTTGGCCAGAGCACTGTGGATCTACTACGCCCGCGCTTTTTTTTTTGTTTTGTTTTTTTTTGTTGTAAGAAGAGGCGGGAAAAAAATATTTACATTGAAGAGATTAATCATTTATGTGTAAATGATGAAAAAAAAGTGTTGTTGAGGGGTTAAACATTTTTGTCCGATTGTAGTGTACTGTACTTGGGAATAGCGAATTAACAATTTTTCACACAAATGTGAGAAAAAAAACAATATGTTTTAGTATCATAGAATTTTTTAAACACATACATATTCTATGTATAATATATAAAGTATCTCAAAAAGAAAAACATCAAAACTGCATAAATTAATTTTTGTGTGTTAAAAAAATATGAAAATTCCTAAATTTGAAAAAAGTATAACAGACATGAAATTTTATTTATAAAAAATATTGGATGTAATTTTGTATTAAATGTTTAATCAGTCTATTTTTTTAAAATTAATTTTCACATTTTAATGCGCAGTTTGCATAAAAACAAATTAAATATCATGAAGGAAGTGTGTGTGGTGGGAGCTGGGTTCGATCTCCCGAACATTAAACCTAGTTCACCCCCTTCATGGAATCATTACTCTGACCAATCACAGACGAGCTTTCAAAGCTGGCTGAGACAACTCCAGAGTCAAGTAACCCTGGGCGGAAATAAGTTGGTGAATACAGTTTCCGAGTTGTCTCCGAGTCAAACCGGCAATGCAGGTTTCCCAACTCTCGGATGATGGCGGGCTACTCACAGTTTGGTGAATACGGCCCTTAAAGATATTACTATTCTGGCTAACAAGCCATATGAGCATGCTGAGAAAAGGGGGTATGAAATAGAAAATGAAATCTTATTTCGGTTACAAGAGGACCACCTCGGGAAGGTAAAAAAGTTAATTGTTATACCGGAGAAGCTTAGACTACAGATTATGGCGCTTTGCCACGAAGGGACCTCCGGCCATGTGGGAGTTACAAAATCAAAAGATAAACTCTTGAGATATTTTTTCTGGCCGGGCTGCTACAAAGACGTAGAAGCCTATGTTAGATCGTGCGATGAGTGCCAACGGGTGGGAAAGCCTAGCGATAAGAAGAAGGCCCCTCTGAAATTAGTACCGGTAATTTCGGAAATATTCTCAAAAATAAATATAGACGCCTGTGGCCCTTTACCTGAGACTACAAGTGGGAAAAGATATTTAATAACAGCTTTGTGTTTGTCATCGAAGTGGGTCGACGCGATAGCTGTTGCGGATATTAAATCTACTTCGGTAGTGGACGCTCTATTAAATGTGTTCAGTAGGATTGGCTTCCCTAAAGAGGTACAGTGTGACCAAGGGACGTCGTTCATGAGCGCTCTCACTACGGGATTTTTTGAAAAATTTGGCATTCGCGTATGCCGAAGTTCTGTGTACCACCCACAGACGAATTCGATTGAAAGATATCACAGAACGATTAAGAGACTTCTAAAGGCTCTATGCTTAGAAGCAGGGTCCGAATGGGAGAGCAGTCTCCCACTTGCGCTTTTTGCGTTACGGACAGTTAGGCACGAAAGTACTGGGTTCACTCCGGCTGAACTAGTACATGGAAAAAATTTGAGAACGCCTGAAACGTTACTTTTTGAAAAATGGACTGATGCTAGTGATAACGAGGATTTGGTCACCGAATATATTTTTAACATCATTAATAGGCTAAAATTATGCCAAGATTTAGCGGTTGAAAACATGAAAGAGACCCAACTCAAAAGAAAGGTTTGGTATGATAGGAATGCCGTTAAACGAGAGTTTCGCGAAGGTGATTTGGTTCTCGTTTATACCACGTTTAAGCCTAATAAACTAGCTGTGCAGTGGATCGGTCCTGGCGTTATCCAAAGCAAGATCTCTGAAACCAATTATCTGGTAAAAATGCCCGGTAAAAAAGAGCGTACTCAGGTTTACCATGTAAATATGTTAAAGCCTTATTATAAAAGACCTGAGGTGATAAATTTTATAACGTGCGAGGAACAGCAAGATTGGTGTAAGGATGACGAGGTAGATTTTCCGTATCTGGAAACAAATCCCAACATTTATGAATTTACCGAGATCTTACACAAATGTAATTTGGAAGGGCGCCTAGAACCCCAGCAAATTGAGCAGCTCCAAAATCTATTGCACAACTATTTAGTCAGTTTTTCTAATGACCCTGGCCTCACCGATCTTGTGGTGCACGATATAGATTTAACAGATGAAAAACCTATTAGGAGTAAACCCTATCGAGCTTCACTACGCCAAAATGAAATTTTAAAGACAGAAATACAAAGAATGTTAGATTTAAAAATTATCGAGGTTGGAGAGTCTGATTTCCAAAGTCCCATGGTCTTGGTCGAGGCTCCTGGTAGAGATCCCCGGCCCTGCATCGATTACCGTAAGGTGAACGAGATTATCCGTACGGAATTTTATCCTTTACCTAACATCGAAGAAAGGGTAGAATTGGTATCTTCTGCGAAATACATCAGCGTGTTAGATCTGGCTAAAGAGTATTGGCAGATTCCCTTGAGTCCCCGAGCTCAAAGAGTTGCTTCTTTCGTAACGAGTTTTGGTAGCTACCGTCCGTTAAGGCTCCCCTTCGGGCTAAAGAATGCCCCGTATTTCTTTAGCAAATTGATGGCTGAATTATTGAAAGGTTGCGAAAGTTTTGCGGTCCCCTATTTGGATGATATCGCGATTTTTTCTGATAGTTGGGAGTCCCACTTGAAGCACTTGGACTATGTGCTAAGTCAAATAGAGAAAGCGAAATTGACCATCAAGCCTTCTAAATGTCAGTTTGCGCAAGATCACGTAAAATATTTGGGGCACATTGTTGGGCAAGGGATACGCAAACCAGCAGAAGTAAAGGTTCGTGCAATATTAGATTACCAAGTTCCTAGATCTAAAACGGAAATTCGTGCCTTTTTAGGACTAGTGGGGTATTACAGCAAATACATCCCAATGTTCTCTGTAATTTCTGCGCCCCTTACTGATGCATTGAAAGGAAAGGTAAAAAAGGGTTCCATCACGTGGACAGAAGAGTGCGACAAAGCATTCCGTAACTTAAAAACAAAGTTGATCGAAGACCCAGTGTTCTATGCTCCAGATTATAGCAAAGAGTTTCTGGTTCAAACAGATGCATCAGACGCGGGAATGGGCGTCGTTCTTTCTCAGTTGAATGACAAGAAGGAAGAACATCCAGTCCTGTACTTGAGTAAGAAGTTTTCGCCTGCTGAGCGAAAATATGGTACAACTGAGAAAGAATGCGCTTCTATAATTTTTGCAGTAAAGAAGCTGCATTATTATTTAGATGGTCAGAAGTTCACGATCGTGACGGACCATAACCCTTTGGTGTGGCTAAAAACGAATGCCAGTTCAAATCCCAGATTGATGAGATGGGCTTTAGCCCTGCAACCGTACAACTTTGAAGTAGTACATCGATCTGGTAAAAGCCACCAAAACGCAGATAGTCTCAGTCGATCTGGGGACGGATGAGTTTCCTGAGAAAGGACTAATGAATTAATATTATCTCAAGTGTTATGCCAGAATAAGTTTTCTTTTTGTATTATTGTTTAAATTGTTTCTATTTTATTTTTTCTCGTAAAGAATTGATACTGTTAATTGTATTTTAATTTCTCTCGCCTTGCTTTCTTTTGAACTGCCCCATATGTGCTCAAGGTATTATTTGTGAGTGTGTAACTGTAAAATCTTTCCCTTGAGATGGGAAAGATTTTTTCTTAAGGGGGGGGAGAGTGTCTGTAGCGTAGTGCGGTCATCGACCCACATCGTCCGTGTGAAAGCTCCTTCTCCCCCTGGGGTCAAGAGAGCTGACCCCCGATGAATGGGGAGTGAGAGGTTTTGGAAGGGAGGAGAGAGATGACTTTTAGCGAGAGAGGAGGCAAGTTCTCCGTATGAACTGCTCCGGGCTTGGTACTCTCGTAATGTTTCATTATGTGCCTGTACATAAATACTGTAAATATTTTTGTAAATAAAACTTATTATTTTAAGTAAGCCTCAGAGAATCACGCTACCACTGTGGCGCTACGTCACAATCACAAAGAATTTTTACACTGTTGGGTCATCCCGCCCAATTCATTTTCAATCTTGAATACAGGTTTATTCTGTCTGCTCTCATGATTGAAAAGATGTCTCTCCTTCTGTGACCAGTGTTGCTTCCTAGCTTGAGTCTTTGAGTGCTGTCAACGATTTCGCAATTGCTGGGTCTGGGTTCTGGCGGAGCATTTAATGACCCATGCCGAGAAGCAACACTGGTTACAGAAGGAAGGCTTTCTCCATTGCATCTCTTCAATGATGAGAGCAGACAGAATAAAACTGGGTTCAAAAATGGGTTAAACTCCCCAGGAACTCCGCAACTTTTTAAACTTGCTCAGGGAAAGAGAGATAGCCCTCCCTTGGATCCCATACTTAAGATTTCAATTAATGTCTAATACAAATAAAGTAGATTGTATTTATGTATTTCAGAAAATAATTAACATTTAAATGCCAATTCATGTTACTTTTCTGTTAGGTTGGTAAAGCATTTTAAATTTTGAGACCCATGCAAGAATGCCTATACTAGTGTTTATATGAGGGAAATGCTCTTATCAGGCTGTAAAATACTACTGACTGTCCTTGTACTAAAACAATACAAACTTTAGTATAGAACAAAAAGAATTGAGAAACACCTAAGGAAGGGGCACGATCTACCTTTCTACATGAGCACTCATTTACGTACCAGGCAACTTCGATTAGAAACAAATATAAAAATTTCTCTTTGCGCCCCTTTTGGGTTCATGTACATTCCCAGATTTATATTTGTCATCATGAACTCCCGGATCGCCTCTCCCCAAGCCGTCGGTATAGTGAATTAGTGTACTGAACTTTTTTTGTATTATTTTACTACTGAAGTGCGAAAAAGCCCAAGATGAGCCCTTCCCATCAACAAATGCAGCAGTGCTTCTCTCTGCAACATCTCACACCTCGTTTACACTCAGCCCACTTTCACGGCAGCGAGCGAGAGAAATGGCAGTAACAGGAGTGTAAACACGTCTCTCGTCCTGCTCATGCCATGCTCTTTCTTGCTGACCTCTTTGCCCGGAACGATACCCCTTCAGGGAATTTTTAAGGGGGGAGTAGGGAAGTAGAAAACTACATACAGGAGAAGGCGAGTACAGCTGAATGTAAACGCTCACTGCTTTTGGAGCTGACGCTGAAGTATTTTCTGGAAAAAAAGCTGCAGCGAGAGAAGAAGTGGGAAGGGATGAATGTAAATCGGGCATTAGGACCTCCGGCAGACGTCCATGAATGGGAAGGAATCTGAAAACGATGATCCATATCATCACCATAGTAAGTATGGTATCACATATCAGTAAATTTCACCTTGTGGATAGCACTGAAAGACAAGTTTGGGAAAACTCGGAGAAGGTTTTTGCCTAAGGGATGGGGGAGGGGGGGAGGATGCTACGCAGTGCTGTATACAAGAACTTGTAAGATGAAACCTTGCAAAAACATTGAAGAGGGGCATTTCAACCGGGAAAGCCCTCTCCTAGGTGTCTGCAATAAAAATTTAAACAAAAAATATTTATTGTTTTTTCGAAAAATGTTAATTTTTCGCTAAACTCTTCTTTAGTCGTTTCGGCGCCCCCTTTACTTTGGCGTCTTTGTGCGGTGCACAACCTGCACACCCGCTAGCGACGGGCCTGTTTTTGATCTATTCTGTTTTTGATTTCATGATTTCGAAGTGTGCTTTTGTACAAATAATTTAAATTGCGTTACACGTTTTCTTTTCTTAAGCGTGAGTTTATAAAAGAAAATTATGTTTAAAGCATATTTGTGTAAGATTATACTTTTATAGAATCTATATTTGTGTAAGAAGATTGAATATAAGCTTATAGAATTTATTTATGTAAGATGTATTTTCTTCGAATTAGAAAAAATAAGTATTTTATGTTTAAATTGAAGCACTATAGAGAAATTTACGATTTCAATCGTAAAGAATTATCATCATAGATGTATTACATGACAAAGACGTAAGTACATGAATGTGTAGCTGAAAAACGAGCTGTGGAAACATATATGATCACCGGCAGCAGCACTTGGCCCAAATGCGTGAACGTGCAGCTCAAACACAAGCAGATGAAAGAGGTGATCAGTATTTGGAAGGAGAACGACATAGAAAAGCTAGACGTCGACAAGTACTTCAGGTAGACAGTCTAAGTATCTCCAAAGGATACTTACTATCATAGTTTACAACCTTTTAACGTGGCTTGCATTTACCGTGGAGATTTGCATTTTCCTGAAGAAAGTGTAAAAACTCAAATTAACAGAAACCATTTCGGGGACTGCAAAATTGATGTAGGACATTCCAAATTTCCTAATGAATTGGGGTGGTTGTTTCTTCGATGGCCGATGCTACCCACATTCCGAAGAATTTCATAAAAGAATTGGAAATTTGAACCCATACTTTACAATGGCTTTGTTCACAGTATATGGCGAGTGAAACTATTAACGATTGCGGTGTGTAACGAGCTAAGTTGCGAACAGTGTATATCAGACTCGATGATTTTTTTTTTAAATAAACTCATTCATTTGGCAGTTCAACCAACTCAAATTCTTGGTTCAATATGGAGAGATATATTTCTCCATAGAAATTATTTATGGGATTTTTTTATTCTATTTCTCCATAGAATTTAGTGAATGCATCGCCCAAGATCTCCGCTGATACCCTCGCTGATCTGCTATTGAAGGAAAGGAGGCACCTTACGTTAAGCTACTTTTTGCTCAACCCTGATTGCTCAACCATCGAATATTTAGCATCCCTCTTCAAAACAAAGTATATGCGATTGTAACATTGAATTCCGACCAAAGCTTATCTAATAATGAATGAGTGATCCAACTGCGATGTAAATCTTTGGCAACCATGAAGGTTAATGATACGTGTCAAGGCCCGTACCCATTATTTTACACTTAAGGGGTCTTTAGATTCTAAGCATGGCTCGGTAACCTGGTACTATGTATAATAGAGAATAGACTAACTTTTTGTTAGCATACTATTACAGAAAACTCTGCTATTCTTGGGTTCGTCATTCTAAAGTTCAGTTGGTGTAGAAAGTTCTAGAAAGGAGTCCACTTGTCAGGATGGAACTCAAACTTTATTGCTTCTAGAACTTCGTCGAATAATAAACTATACAAAATTCACAGACACTAACAGCCAGTAGCTCGTTTATAACAGTCCACTCAGTACCGAAGCTTTCACAAATACTGTATTTCTCACACAAAATAAAACACTTCCACAGGCAAAATTCAGTGGAATTATCCAAGGGATATCGTACACAATCCCTTAAGACACAGCAATGAAGAGCCTTTAGACACAGCACTTAAAAATCAGTTTCGAAAAGCAAGCGGAAACACCGCTTCTATAGCGTCAATACAAAGCCTAATACAGCAAACTCATTGAACGGGAGCTCAATGCGCACTGACTGGGGTCTCTGACATGCCTGTATTTATAGGTGACGCAGAAGCTACAAGAAGCTTCCAGAAGAGTGTATTTCTCGAAGATTCCACATAAAGTGGGAATTTTGATTACGTCATAGAAGAGAAATATTAGGCTATTATGCATGGTGATGCAGAGAAACTATCTTTACAAGCCCCATTGGGGAAATCGCGCCAAATGACCAAAATCTCGCCAAGCTTTGCGACTTTTGGCGAAACCTCGCCGAATTTGGCGACAAAAGTTACTCCCCAAAAATGAAGTTACCAAAGGCCAATGATCAATATTTCTCGAGATTTCTAGAACCGCCATAGAAAATCAGTGGGGAAACCAAACCTCCGTATCTCCGATTCTAGTCGACCGATTTTGATGCAACAAAAAGCAAAATTTAACAATTTGACGCATGGAATACGAATTTTAAACTATTTTAAACCCCAAAACAGCGGATTACCCCGAAAATTCGTAACAATACATACACTTGTCAAATTTGTCATGAATTTTTTATCATAATAGTATGTATATATGTTTTCTTTAATTAAATAAGTAGTGCAGTTTTAAGGCCCTCTCCATTTTTTTTTTCTTACTGTAGCCCGAGCCTTATGGGCCTATTTGGTAATCAGCAAGGAGGTTTAACTTATGGAGGCGCCCATGCTGCGCAACGCAGTGCTAGGAAAGTGAAGCCTGCCACGGCCCCTCACTATCCCAAAAGATCGAAGAACGCATAGAGATGCACTGAAAAACGGGTTCCGGAAAGTGTTAAAAAAATAATTTAAAAGTTACTAACGAATTTTTTTTTATCCATTTTACGTTTATGGAAGATTGTTTGCACGTATTAACTTGTTTTTTATTGCATAATTTCAGATTTATTTTCGTGCATTGCGTTTTAAACATCAAGTGAAACAAGAAACAGTTATTCTTATGATTATACTATACTTTGCAAAACTGGTTATATTTTCTCATGATAATTGTTTTATTATAATAAAAAAATTGCTTTTTATATTTTTAGGAAGACATTTTTGTTATTACATGGGTAAAAATAAGTTTTATTTTTATTTCAAATCAACCTTAATTGTTAAATTGATCATATTATATTAACAATAGTTTTAAGTCATATTACAGGTATTAGAAGTAAGAATGCAATTTCAAATATGTTAAATAAGATATATGAGGCATTTACAGACAGTGAGAGAACATTATCTTCTTTAGACATGAGGAAACAATTATACACTTCAACCTTCTTTAGAGATGGACTCGAGACGTGCGAGACGAGAAACAGGGCTGTCTCGTCTCGCAGTGGCAAAGTTCGGCCACGTCTCGGAGCCCTTTTGTCTCGTATCGCAGAGAAATTTTCTGTCTCGTCTCCAGAGTCTCGCAAAATTATGAGCTGAGATTTTGATACATATTTTTAGTAACTTATTACTATTTTATGGGAAAATAATATTAATAATAACAATTAGTTAGATATTATAATATTAGTACATATATTAATTACCCTTTTAACTGATATGTGCATTTGAAGTGATAAAAATTCAGATTTAATCCGTTTATATAATGTGACAAGACACCGAAAAAACATTTATTTTTATTTATTTATTTCCGAAAATGCGTAAATGTAATATGCATGGTTGATGGAAGTTTTATTTGCTTTTGAAATTATATAAAGCTTTCAATTTTGTTAGAAATGATGCAGAACTCAGGACATGGTGCGCAAATAAAATTTTAATCTAATTAAGCTGCCCAAATGTACAGAATAGTAAATTCATAAAAATTTTCAATGGAGACGGGATAATTATAATAAAGCCTACTTACACCCCCCCCACCCCCATACACACACACTTCGTTTTAGTGTGCAAGGTATGGGTTTCACATTTAATCGGGAATACAACGCTGATACCCAGCGTTGTACTTACGTAATCGCTCCTGTAGATCAATCATTTGCGTTCGCATAGCTCGGCTTATGGTGAAAGAGGCATCTTTTAATAACAGATGAAACATTTTATTTAGAAATATTAATTTTTTAAGAGAAAAATATGAAATATCCATAAGATTAAATTACATACGTATTCATCGATTTTGATGAAAATTTTGTAAATTTATGCAAGGCGAGAAATCTCGGGCGAGACAATGCTCTGTCTCGTCTCGTCGTCTCGCGAGACGATGCGAGATGTCTCGCGTCCATCCCTAACCTTCTTAGGTCATGTATCATAATAATATTTTGCATCGACAAACAGTGTAAGGTAATGAGAAAAATATGAAAGTTGAATAATTTCCATCAATACTGTTTACTTCATTTAGTAGGGGGGGAAAACGGATAAGGTTTCAAATAAAATGTAATAGCTGACCAAATTACATTTAAAATTTTAAGGACTATTATTGATTTTTAAGGATTTTTGATCACTAAGTGAACTTTGTATGTTTTTCCCCAAAACATATGAATCGTGAAGTAGCAATTTGTTTCTGGAGACTAATTTAAGTCTAAGGAGCAGGGTTGTCTGGTTTAAGGTTTAAACCAGATCAAAAATTAAAAGACGACTTTTCATCACGTGTTAAATTTTGTTATTTAATAAAACATACAACAATTAAGGAGCTTAAAGCTCTATATACATTGCACATAAGCAGGGGCGTAGCCAAGGGGGGGTTACGGGGGTCATACCCCCCCCCATGAGGAATTTTTTGCCATACAAAATGTATATTCTTCACTACCTTATCATACACTTGTATACATGAGTTGTAGTAGTCGTAACCCCCTCCCCCATGAAAAATTTCTGGCTACGCCCCTGCACATAGGTAATCTTATGCTCCTAAACTTCCAATATAGTGAGATATCTTAACAATTGTCCTGACTGTCCTTTGAACTGAATGATTTTAGTATATAATTGTCGGATATTTTTCTCATTTTTATTATTTCTACTTAAACGCTTACTAAAAAAATTTGTTTATTTAAAAATAAACAATAAAAGTATTACAGAGTTAAGATTAAAATTATGCCTAAAGATGTGGCTTTAAGATAAACTTACGTACAATCAGTAAAAAATGAGAAAGACAGCAGTTTTGTTCTTGAAAATTTACATGCATGCCAATGACGATATCGGATGTTCTGGGATAATGAGGGGGCGTGGTCGTTGGCTTCAAAAACGGGGAACATGGGCGGCTCCATAAATTAAACCTCCTTGGTAATCAGGGCCTGCTCACTCCTGTTTAAAAAAACGGTAACAGATTATGCTATTTCTTTACCTATTTTTCGATAATTTATTTTTCTATTATAAATAATTAAACAAAATTAATTAAGATTTTAAATTAAAATTAAATTTTTTTAGAAATAACCATTTTTCCTACAGTTTCCTAACCTCTTTTTAAGTATCCCATGCCAAATTTTGATTATCTCCAGTAGATGTATGTATATGTTACAGTGAAAACCCGAAATCAGTCAAAACCCGAATTAACCAGGGAAAACGCGTTCTGACTGAGTACGTTAGGGAAAACCCGAATTAACTAGGCAAAACGCGTTCTGACTGACAGCGCTAGGCAAAACCCGAATTACCTAGAGAAAACCCGTTTTATTCGAGTAGCGGTAGCACGTTTTCGAGGGACCCCTACAGGGGAGGCACATTTTCCAGGGGGCCCCGGATAGCCGGACGCAGTAATGTTTTTCGGGTCTCGCAAAGGACCAGCGTTAGCATATTTTCCTGGGGGACCCTACAGCGGTGGCGGACCCGCTGATATTTTTTGGATCTCGCAGAGGGCCAGCGTTAGCATATTTTCCAGGGGGCCCCCTACATCGGTGGCCGGACCCACTGATGTTTTTTTGGGTCTCACAGAGGGCCAGCGTTAGTATATTTTTGAGGGGGGCCCCTACAGCGGTGGCTGAACACAGTGAGGTTTCTTTGGGTCTCGCAGGGGGCCAGTGTTAGCATATTTTCCAGGGGGACCCTACAGTGGGGGCCGGACCCACTGATGTTTTTTTGGGTCTCGCAAAGGGCCAGCGTAAGCAAATTTTCGAAGGGGCCCCCTGAAGTGATGGCCGGACCCACTGATGTTTTTTTGGGTCTCACAGAGGGCCAGCGTTAGTATATTTTCGAGGGGGCCCCCTACAGCGGTGGCTGGACACAGTGAGGTTTTTTGGGCTCGCAAAGGGCCAGCAATAGCATATTTTCGAAGGGGGAGCAAGATCTAATTTTTAGTGGATAAAGCATTAACATTCCTGAATTCACATGGGAAAACATGGGGTTCGGCCACTACTGTAAGGGGCCCCCCCCTTCGAAAATATGCTAACACTGGCTCTTTGCAAGACCCGAAAAAAATCAGTGCGTCTAGCCATCGCTTTAGGGGGCCCCCTGGAAAATATGCGTCCGCTGTAGGGGCCCCTCGAAAACGTGCTACCGCTACTCGAATAAAACGGGTTTTCCCTAGTTAATTCGGGTTTTGCCTAGCGCTGTCAGTCAGAACGCGTTTTGCCTAGTTAATTCGGGTTTTCCCTAACGCACTCGGTCAGAACGCGTTTTCCCTAGTTAATTCGGGTTTTGACTGATTTCAGGTTTTCACTGTAACATATATACCTTCTGTTAAAAAGTGTAGAAAATTCAATCTTATTCATATTTGAATGAATTTATTTTTAGTTTATTTTGTTCTCTTAAGGCTGTTTAAGCTGAAGAGCGAAAGTCGAAACAGGTACTTGTGGGAAAACCTTGAAAACCATGTAGATTGGTGGTTTAAAGATATATGTCGTGCCATCTCTATTCATTCAATGGAAACAATTGCTAGCTGTATTCTTCAGAAAGTCTCTGAAAAATTTTAGAAATATAATTAAAGTCTGAAATTGAAACTATAAAATGGAATTTTCTTACTGTAAAATATTCTAATTAGTACTAGAGATCAGCGCCAGTTAATTTTTTTCAAATGAAATTCTTAAGATATACATACCGAAACAAAATAAACCGATAAAGTAATTAAAAAACTTTGTAAAAAACACACATAAGAAGTAAAAGGAAAGAGGATACGCACGTTTCGTTCAAAAATTGTTTTGAACTTCTTCAGTCCAAGCCCTTCGTCGTAAAGAACTCAGGGAGCTGAAAAGCTCTTCAGCAGCTCATTTCAGCTCCCTGAGTTCTTTACGACGAAGGGCTTGGACTGAAGAAGTTCAAAACAATTTTTGAACGAAACGTGCGTATCCTCTTTCCTTTTACTTCTTATGTGTGTTTTTTACAAAGTTTTTTAATTACTTTATCGTTTAACACCAGTATTTTGAGTGTTTTTTCTGCAAAATAAACCGATATTTTTTCCGATTCGGTTCCAATTTTTCGCCTCACCATGGCACAATGATTATGCCACTGAAAATGGTAGATGGTTGAAGTGTGAAGGTCCCGGGTTCGGGGTCCCATCGCGCGGCTGTAGATCTAACGGTCTGGAGTTTTGGTAGGTTTTCTCCAGATGTAACGTGAATACGCGTTAGAACCCCTTAGAAAGTCCTTCTACCAAGGCACCCCCCTTGCTGATCGCCCTAGTGTAGCGTTGCCATAATCACACACTCAGTTCCAGTTTTCGTTCCGATCAAACTAACGATTTTTCCGAGTTTTCGGTTCGAGTCCCTGATTATAAGTTTATTTCCTATCCTGTGCGAAAGTCAACCGAAATCCTCCGTTTTCAGGTAGAACAACATCAAGAACTCTCATGTCAATTGTTATTATAATTCACTTTTAATATCCAAAAGAAAAAAATCAGTCCTGTCCGGTTCCGGAGGCATCATTAAATCATCATCATAACATGAAATTGGGGACAGGTCAGCGTAATGTCCCCATTTCTCAAACAAAAATTCCTCTGATCGTCTCCGGCATTCTAGCGCAGAAGGATATTGTCGATTGCCACTTTCCTGGTATTCTATTATATGAATTTCTTACCGGCTGGAAGCAGCTGTAGCCGCTATTAGAAATAGTAAACAAAGCAAATAATTTCGTTACAGTATTTAATTCTGTCAAACACCAGGGTTTTCCTGTAATTTGCATGGTATTTAAAATTACAGGGTTAAACTAAAGCACGGTAAAAATATGAAAAGGAAACGTAAAAGTCAGCCTGACTCGGATTCTGAAGTTCGTATATCTTTCTTTACTATTTCTGTAAAAGTGTTAGCAGTCTGGTTTCATTCTCATTACTGTGAAAAATCGACTATCGTAAATAAAAAATTTCTGCTCCATTTTCTTTTATCACGTTTCCTTTACACCTTCAGAAAATTTGTCTCCTGTTCCGACGATAAAGAGTTTTTGGTTGGATCCATGAGTCGTCGGCAAGGGGGGTCAAACGGGTCACTTGCCCCCCCCCCCACTTCCCTGGAAAATGTGACCTTTTTTTTAAAAAAAAAAGTTAGGTATCATATACAAAAAATGTCACCTGCCGCACCTTTTCCGTAAGTAAAGCAATTTATGTATGTTTTAATTACGAAAAGACTTGAGACTTTATAATCGTAAAAGATGTTTTAATCATGTTTGAGGAGAAACAAGGGTAAATAATAATAGAACAGATTTTGCTTTAAATGTTTACAAGCATTTCAAAACGAACATGGCACCCTATGACTGGAGCAGTCCATTTGAATGAAGAGGTGAAACTGTGCCTGATTTTTGGATTCATTTTCACAAGACGCATCACAGAAACCTAAACAAAATGGCACTTTAGGAATAACAAATATTTAAAAAAATGGAACGATTATTCAAAGTAAAAATAACAAACTAGGGTGAGTTAGGGTAAAAGCATAAATAGGGCAAGAGCATACGCAAGCTCTGAATCTCTTATTATTTGCACTACAGCAATGAGATTTGCACCAAAAGTTTCCTTTACTTTATGAATATTATAAAAGTATGCTTCCATGAACTGTTTATTTTTTAATATCGTGTCATTTCTCCTCTGAGTGAGACAGGGGTTGGATATTGGGATATTCCCCCCCCCCCTCCCCCTTCCAAAATTGTCAAATTAGCATAGTTTTAAGTCTTGCAGAAATGTAATTTATTTATTCACCATTTATTTCCACCCCACCCCCACCCCCCGAAAAAGTTTCCTGACTACGCTACTAGAGAGAAGTCTCGTAAGGGTCTTTTAAAACATTTATAAAAAACTGAATATTTTTTATTTTTATTAGCACATTTTTAAGTGCATTTTTCAGTCATAGTTTTGTTTGCATCTACTATTGTTTAATGAACAAGGGACGTTGTACACGTGACCCTTGTTTTTGTTAGTACAGGGCAAGTGCATGCTCCAAATGTGCACGCGCCTCACCAAGTAAGTTTTTATGCCTAAAATCAGGTTGCTATGCATTTGTTTATCAGTGAAACATTTTGTAGGGATAATTCAATCCATAAACACTGACAACAGCTCAGTAATAAAAGTTTGTGAGAAGAATACCTAATAAGAAGATATGCATCTTCCAATTTCCTGAAATGAGGATATCAGTGAGGCAACAGACAAAGATATCATGAAAATTTTACCAGAACCTTTACTGGGGTGCAAACAAGTTATTTTTAACATACATTTTTCCTCAAACAATACTGCTATAATATAGCAGTATTGTTTGATATAACTATATAATATAGTTATGCCAGAGATCATCCTAGGATGAAAAAGGGGCAGGGTGCTAGTCCTTAAAAAAGGGCAGTTTAAGCTTTCAAGGGCATGTCAGAATATAAAGAGGCACTATATGAATATTATATATATATATATATATATATATATGTTACGGGCAAAGCCCGAAGTTCAGTCAGTTCGCGTTTTGGCCAAAGTCTGAAGTACTTGCAATTAATATTATATATTCTACTTTGGCTGGCCATTTTGCAAAGTGGCTGGGAATCCTTGGCCAAAACCCTAAGTGATAATGGTAGACTCAGCGGTATCTATTTGCCTTTGCAAAAAGTTTCATATTTTTTGAAGCGATATTTTGGGAGACAATGTGATCTGGGATCTTTAGCATTAGGTCTATGGAGCAGAAAAAGACTAAGGATACCCCTTAAAGGTAGTTGAAAAATGGGGTACTCAATTTGCCTTTGTATTCTTACAAGTTACGCAAAACATTTGCTCCAGATATAATTTGTCATTTTGAAGGGTGCAAATCCAATATTCTTCACACTATCTTTTTGTTCCAGCATATACGCTCACTGAATAATTTCTATTATGGCTTTAATATGAGAACAGAATAACATGGGATCATATTTTTATTTATTACAAGCTTATTTTTAACTCGGAGATGTCACTTATATTTGAACTCGTTTCTAAAACAATTGTACTTTTAAAAAAAGAAAAGAAAAAAAAACAGTACACAGAAGTACTTATTTTTAAATACTTCATTTTTAACAGCGTGTAAAACAATCTGCTCTTGATTTCTTTCTTCCTACTTTGGCCGATCGTCCCAAGCCACTTCGCGAATCGGCCGGTCAAAGCCCGAAATCAAGAAAAGAGCGGACATTGCCCGGTAAGCTTACAGCAGCGTTGGCTAAAACGCAAAAAATTTTTAAAAATCAGACGATATATTTAGAATACCAAATCTTGTCAATAGTCTGGTTTACTAAATTCTGCAGTTACTCCACTTTTATATAATTAAAACTGTGGTGTTATAAGAGGGGGGGGGGCAAGATCTAAACCAGGATGGTGGCTGGCAGGACACATAAAAATAATATGGTGGAAAACTAAAGAGCAGAATGCTGAAACTTAGAAAGAATGGGGTGGCAAACTGAAGGACCGTACCGGGCGCCAATAACCCTAGCGCTACACTGCTAAAGCAAAAGATCATTATTAAGCTCTTATTTTGGCAAAAGCATAATGTGTTTCAATTGGTGTATTCACAAAACGTCGCAAATCGCTCGATTTTCAGATCGATTTGAGTGGATAAAGCCACTGAACATGGTAGACGGCTGAAATGTTGAAGTTCCCACGTTCGGGCCCCGACCACGTGACTGTCGGTCTGGAGTTTTGGTCGGTTTCATCCAGATGTAACGTCAATACACGTTAGAACTCCTTAAAAAGTCATCCAACCAAGGCAGCCCCCCTTAGGAGATATCCCTTGTCTAGGCTTGCCATAAGAAACAAGCAAAGCTCGCAGAATCTCCGAATTGCAAAACGTCGTTTTGTTATGGCATACTTTTTGTATCATCCGTAATTATATATGATCAGGGTGCGAATTGACGGGGGGGATGCCGGGGATTGTCCCTGGCTGAAGAACGTAATATCCCTAGCTAGAGAAATATTAATGATCCCTGCCAGGGATACTATTTATCCCCTGCTGAAGAAATGTTAAAATTTGTCCTTACAAATTCAACAGTACCTAACGATTTTAAGTATTGAAAATAGAAATTCTTTTATTTACTAGACAAAGGAGCAAGTTACAAACATCCCTTTGAATTCGATATGATGCCACTTCTCATTCTGCAACAAATTAAGACTGTGAAATAAACGAACAAGCGCTGTTCCGCCGCGAGCTGAATTTGAGGGTGGCCGTAGAATTGACATAGGCAGGAATATATGTGCACAGAAAATCGGGGGTTGACTTTTGTTTGAATTTAAGGCCCCTCCCAGACATGTTGGCGACTGCATTTGTCATGTAATACTTAATATATTATGCGAGTGGAGCATTTTACGCCTTCCCTCCATTTTTTTCTTTTCAAATGTCCCCTCCTGAAGAATGTTTTCTTTCAAATGTCCCCCCCTGGAGAAAATGTTCAATTTGCACCCTGTATATGGTTAGTAAATAACCATTATACATTAAGAATAATATGTACTAAGAAAGCCGATTAAAAAGAGGAAATCCTTTAGGAGGAAAATAAAAAAACACTAGCTAGTATGCAAAACTATTAAAAACACAGAAGAGCAATAACTATATAAAGCTGGCGACGAACTCTGGAATAATGATTGTTTGTTAATTCGCAACTACATATTTATCAAACGCAGCTATCGATATTTGAGGATTGACAAATGGAATCGGATATTTTTAGATAACTTTAGAAAATTTTGAATTTCCAACCGTATTTTCTACCCCCAACTCCTAAGTAAAATGCCCGCACAGTTCTGCTCTGCCAATCAGGCTTCTCACTTGAGTCAGCCAAAAAAAAAAACATACTAGAGGGGCCACTTTTCGGGTTACTCGGCTCGCGCAAATGGAAACAAAGACAATGAAAAATACAGTAACAGTATTTCGATCTGAAATAATAGAATATTTGGAAAAGGCATTTTGATAAATTACATTTGTGGGAAAGATCAGATTTCCTAGACGGTTTTTGTGAAAGGGCCGCTTTCAATCAAAACTGTTTTTATGATGGGGTTATTGCACTCAATCGTATTTCTGGGAAGGGGCCGTTTTAATAAACGTATTTTCGTGATGGGCCGCAAATGGTATGTAGGAAATAAAAAGTGGATTGTTGAATAATAATAATAAAAATGTAAGAGTAGGATGGCACAGACTGAAGAGAAATAGGGCTGCCGGGCACTAAAAAGACGATAAAAGATCACCGGGCGCTGCCTTCTGCCAAATCAATCTAGATTCAACACTATAGAATCTGTGAAGGTGCTGACTAATGTTAACAAAAAGGAAAGGGATACTGCAACGCAATAAATGTAGACAGAGGGGAGAGGATGGCATTATGAATGAAATCGGGACAAGAAGAGTGGCAGGCAGGGTTTTCAGCTGTTTTTGGGTGGCTAAAGGGCGGCGTTTTTTTTTTTTTTTTTTTAAAGGGCAAGTAGGGCGGGATTTTTGCTTTAAAGGGCGGGCAGGGCACAGCACCCTTTGAAAAACGCCTAGGATGAACACTGGTTACGCTGATCACTGACTCTGGAATAAGTCCAGTTCAACCACTCCAATAAGACTTTTACCGCTATTACTACTCCAGAAAGATAAAAGGTTAATCACAAAAAATGCATTAAAATCTAACCATTTTCAGCTGTATTTGAGATCTAAGAATAAAAAATTATAATCATTCGCGTGATAAAATTAGGTATTGCAAGTGATAATGATGTCATACTGAAGTCAGGATTATCAGGCTGTGAAGGGACAATTGCGATTCTGATTTGTTTAAAATAGTTTTCCTAAATTACCCACCCAGTTTAACTTTTTTTTTTTCACAAATAAAAATGATTTCCTCTGCATGAAACATTTGATGTAAGTGGGGATGTTCCCAGCAAAACAGAATCTTTCTGATACAAAAAGTTTTCACATTAAAAAAAAAAAAAAGAAAATGCATTTCAATTTTGATGTATGATAAAAATTGAATACTATGAAATTATTCATTTTAAGTGGGCAGAGATTAAATATATTGAATTTATACATATTTTGTAGAATGTTTTTTCTAGCACTTGGTGTAATTGCCTCCACAAAGAGCTTTGACTTCTAGTCAGTAATAATTCTAACAATGAAATTAAAGTACTATACTATTGCTGAATCAGAAATTTTAAACTGATGTTTTATTTTGTTATGGATAAAAAGTCCTTATTCATTTTAAATAAAATGAATAAGGACTTATAGCTATAAGAATTTTCTCTAGAAAAAGTTCCCCCCCCCTCAAGTATGTGGGTAGGTGGCATAGGCATAAAGTTTCCAGAATTATTGGGGGGCTCGGGCCTCACCTATAATGTACACGCATATAGATATATATACATACATATACATATAACACACACACACACACACACACATATATATGTATGTAATAATAAAATAGCCTATGACAATTTAATCTAATTTAATTTAAAGTCATCTGAAAAACAATCTTTAATCTCTGTTAAACAGAGTACTTTCACTGTAAGGTTTGTTTCTCGGCCAGACAAATATTACGTTCAGAGACAATTTTTGGGAGCATTTAAGAATCAAAAGGGTGAATTAAGCTAAATTTGCAGTCGTCTGCAGTTTCCGGTCTCCGAACCTAAAATTCTTGGGCTAAATAAGTAAATTACATCATTTTAGAGAGCCAATATCACAAAAATCACGATTTATGGCACAGCTCGTTTATAAATTATGATTTAAATTCTAGTCTAAACTCATTAATCGAATCTATTGGCTTCAGAATTGTAACATTTTAAGACTGATGTTATGCTTTTAATCTTCATTACGTATAATATATATAATTATTTTTTTCCAACCGCGTGGTAATGGCATATCAAGCCTTGGCTGGAGGTGGGTCACCCAAAGTGACGGACACTTGTGAAGGGGCACCCGATGGACAACCATTATTACCCCTAACGAGTATATTACAAACACCGAAGCCCGATCCGGGAATCGATCCCGGATTCAAGATGTGGTAAAACAAACACTACCTGGGCGGCTACGTATAATTATATAAAACATTACTGCAACAAGAATTTCTACCGTACAACTTAATAAAATTAAACTAAAATTTATTTTCAGCCAATAAATGGTGTGTGGTTCTAACACATTACGATCACTCGTGTATATATATATATATATATATATATATATATATGTATCTTGATTCTAGTTAGGTTGTTGTTGTTGTGGGATTAAGGTCAATTATCTACATGAGGGATTTAGGCCTATGGGTGGAGTGCCCACCGTGCGGGTTTTTCTAGGACGTCCTAACCCATATTCACACTAAGTTTCGGAGGAAACCACGAAAAACTCCGATCGGTTAGGTTGGCGGACGTGACCTGGTTTTGAACCAGGCACCTTCCGACTCCCAGTTCAGAGCGCTTTGCGTCCCAGTTCAAAGGTAGTCTCGACCCATCTATCTCGATTTATCATGACTCTTCTGTGTATGTATATTTTAATGGGGAATGTACAGGATAGCAGTTTTTCATACAAGCATAAAATTACGAGAGTGGGGAGCATCCATGTACTCCCATTCATACATACACACACACGCACGTACCATGTACAAATAATAAGGATGGAGCTTTGACGGGCCTTTACAGCCTTTGGCTATTCCCTGTATCGCCATTTCAAAAGAGAAATCCGAAATTAAAAATATTTCAAATGCAAAATTATGCACCTTTTTTTCAGCTAATATTGCATATTGAAATTTATAGAGGGTGTCCCAAAAAGGTGGTAACGGGCTTTAATTCTTTATCTATAAAAGATAAGTGGGCAGAGTAAATTGAAAAAAAATGTTCAAAATAAGGTCGGAAATACTACTCCATTAAGAAAAAAAATCCTCATGTTTATTTTTAAAAAGTGACACTTTTTAAATTTTTATAAGACCCCGTACGAAACAATTCCCAATTAGTAAAATGTGCCCCATACACTGAAGAATTGACATATAAAATTTTAGAACAATACCTTTAAAAGTGTCAGAGATGTGAAGATAAATGTAACTCTGACTTAAACCACTTTTCAATGGCTCTAGAAGGGAAAAAATCACGTCGAATAATCACATTTCAAGGGTCATACAGAAATTACGAAAGGAAATCTTTTTTTTCCACTCTAGGAATAAGCGTTTACATAGAAAATCATGGATAGTCCCCAATCCTCTTTCTTTAAAGATATCTCTGCGGCATCATATGATGAAAGGCTCAGATTTGATACATCACTTTATGAAGGTATGGGGCGCATTTTACTAATAGAGAATTACGGGATCGTATAAAAATTTAAAAAGAGTAACTTTTTGAAAATAAACGAGAGGAATCTTTTCTTAATGGAGAATTATTTCTGACCTTATTTGGAACATTTTTCTAATTTATATTGCCCACTTATCTCTAGTAGATAAAGAATTAAAGCCCGTTACCACCTTTTTGGGACACCTGTATATGTCCAGGTGCAGAAAAATCTCCTAACATTTACTTGCCCAGTCGGGCATGTAGCCTAAAATAATACATGTCCGAACAAAAAAATTTACAAGCCCGAAAATTACTACATCTAATATATAAAATTCTCCTGTCCCAGTGTTAGTCACCTAACTCCTCCGAAACCACTCGACCAATTTTAATGAAATTTTCTATGTATATTCGTTAGGTCATAGAATAGGTTTTTAACTATGTCTCATACCCCTAAGTCATAAGGGCGGTCCACCCCAAAATGTTTAGCCCCCGAGTGCTATTAATATCAATCAGGATTTCTGTGTAGACATTAGCGTGTCGAATCACTTTTCAAATGTGTTTGCCAGATAATGTGGAGAGGGGGGGGGGGGGAAGTTAATAAAATGTTGAAAGTCGCACAAGGTTTGCAATTTTTGATAATGGATCGCTAAATGTGGTGCCAAAACGCGACAATTTATTATAAATATATTTCGCGTATAGTTAGAAAACGCCTGGCATATATTGTAAAAGAGTTTTATTAGGCGATTTTAATATAGATTTCTATTCCGAAGAAATTCTCTGTGGATCAAGAAAGGAAAACACGGTACACTCGTGGATTATGATGCCCATTCCAAACAGCCGCAAACATACCGCAAAGACATTTTAAAATGTCTTTGCGGTATAGTTCGAATATGCCTACAGGAAGAATATGCCTGGCGAAGATTGTAAAACAATTTCAGTAGGCGATTTTAAGATAGATTTCGATTCCAAAGATGCGTTTTATGGTACAAGAAAGAGTTGATTCCTCGCCAACCTAAAAAATCCCCGTACTTTGGCGAGCTTTGCAGTCATGGGTCTCTGGGAGTTATGCACAAGTTTTAATGGTACTTACGTATTATCCCGGCGGTCCGGCAAGACAAGCAATTTTTCACCAAGATAAATGCCGGGCACATGAAATTGTTGATGGTTTGGAATACGATTGTACGATACGGTAAGTACCGTTTCAACGCTCCCAAAAGAACCAGATGAAAACTAAAGTAAACAAACTAGCGATAAACGCACCAGTTAAGGAATCTGAAGACACTTAATTATTAAAACTACATTAATTGGCAATTCAAAATAAATAAAAATGTAACGGCATGCTTTACTTACATGTTGTTCCAAATCGCCATTTTATTTCTAAATTACGATTGCCACATTAATGCAAAAAATCGTCATTGTAACTGCATATGTTTAATGATCGCCACCTTGGCGAGAGTCGAGGCGTTAAAGTAGGAATCAACCCAAGAAAGACAAACCGGTACATTCATGGATTATGATGCACATTCGAAACAATATATAAAACGATGAAGTATATTTGTAATATACTTGGCGAAGATTGTAAAATAGTTGTAGTAGGGGATTTTAAGATAGATTTCGATTCCAAAGATGGGTTTTACGAAACAAGCAAGAAAAATACAGCACAGTCATGAATAATGATACACTTTTGAAACTTAATGGAATAAGTAAGAAAAATAGGGACAACGTATAACTAATGATACGATTTTAATATATAGAACTATAGTGTGTATTTAAAACCTGAAAGTGTTTCAGATTTTCATACTTTTTTCTTTCCGAACATGTACCCTGTAAGGAAAGTATTGTAATCATGAAAAAATTCGACTTCGAGATTTTGATGTATTAACACGTTTTAAGGTCTTCTGAATTCATTTATGCTATTTTTACGAGATGTATGTTTGTATGTATGTATGTATGTATGTATGTGTGTGTGTGTGTGTGTGTGTGTGTGTGTGTGTGTGTGTGGTGTGGTGTGTGTGAGTGTGTGTGTGTGTGTGTGTGTGTGCGTGTGTGCTGTGGTGTGTGTGTGTGTGGTGCGGCGAGCGAGCGAGCGAGTGAGTGTGAGTGAGAGAGAGAGAGAGAGAGCACGATAGCTCCGAAACGGGGCATTCGATTGAGCTCAAATTGGGTATATATGCTATAAACCACCATCGTAAGACCGACAATGATTTTGATGTGTATAGAACTTATAGTTTTTCTACTGGGCTACTACAAAGATTTCTTTTACATTATGGCTTATGGGGGGGAAATTCTTGAAAGTGCTCTAGCTAATTATTAAAACTACATTAATTGGCAATTCAAATTAAATAAAAATGTAATGGCATGCTTTACTTACATGTTGTTCCAAATCGCCATTTTATTTCTAAATTACGATTGCCACATTAATGCAAAAAATCGTCATGGTAACTGCATATGTTTAATGATCGCCACCTTGGCGAGAAAAATGCGTTAAAGTAGGAATCAACCCAAGAAAGACATACATGGTATACGCATGTATTATGATGCGCATTCAAAACAATATATAGAACGATGAAGTGTAGTTGTAATATACTTGGCGAATATTGTAAAATAGTTTTAGTAGACGATTTTAAGATAGATTTCAATTCCAAAGATGGGTTTTACGAAACAAGAAAAAAAAATACAGCACAGTCATGAATAATATACACTTTCCAACTTAATGGAATATGAGAGAAAAATAGGGACGACACATAAATTATGATACGATTTTAATATATAGCGCTATAGTGCGTATTTAAAATCTGAAAATGTTTCAGATTTTCATCCTTTTATTATTATTTTTTTTTTGGACAAAATCTTTTATGGAATGACTATGAATAAGTCTCAAGGCCAAACTATGTTTGTTTGTGGCTTAGATTTGAGCACGCCATGTTTTTCACACGGACAATTATACGTGACATGATCTCGAGTGGGCAAACCATGCAGTTTGTTTGTGTTAGCTAAAAATATTGTTCACTCTATTCCGTTAAGGGATTGATATTATTTTTTAGTAAAATTATTGTAATTAGCGATATATATAAATGTAAAGAATAAATTACAATGAATTAAAAATATAAATGTTTGGTATTGTGTTATTTTTATATTCCAGCATTGTTCACAGCGCTCCATGCCTCTTCCACTCATATACCACATCCTCACACACTTACAATAAGTTAGTAATTTTTTCTACTAAAATAATCCTAGGAATAATTTATATGGCAAAACAACGTTTGCCGGATCAGCTAGTTTTATTGCTCTATAAAATTTATATTATTCAGACTGTTTGCATTGAAAGGAAATGTTGCAACCACAAACCAAATCCATATGATATATGAACAAGCATGTTAAAACTATTTTATGAATCTCTTTTGATCGATTTTTTTACATGCCCAATCGGCCACGTGGCTAAAAAAATACATACCTGGCTGAGAATTTTACATGCCCCAGGCATATCGGGCAATAGATTTTTCCGAGCTTGTATATCTCCAAAATTTTTAAGGGGTCTTAGGAGGATTAAAGATTCAAAAAAATTGATTTTTTCAATTTCAATTTTATTTGAAAGCTCAATTATTTCTGAGCATTTTGACCCCAATTTTATGCAATTATTCCTACTAGAACCTAGAATACAATTTCAATTTTATTTGAAAGCTTAATTATTTCTGAGCATTTTGACCCCAATTTTATGCAATTATTCCTACTAGAACCGGTGATAAACATAAAAACGTTTTATGAATGTTTTACTTTTGAACACAGTAGGTAACTTTAAACTGCATTTTCTATAAACGCATTTTTTTAAATGAACTATCAGTAAGATAACAAAATTTCTATGATTCGTATCTTCACAAAACTTTGTATAGTTATAGCTAGCATCAGTATCTATATAATGATTTAATATTAAAAGTGAAATTGATAAACTTTTGAAATTTTAACAGAAATATAAGAGAAAAAGTCAGTTTTTTTTTTCAAATTTCACTTTAAAATAAAATTTAAAATTCTAAGTCTAAAAATTTTTCTTAAATATTAATTCATTTTATAAAATATTTATTTTACTTAATTTTGCAATAAAAATTTTGTTTATATGTGTATTTTAAATTGACTTAGCTTACGGATAGTGACACACACTATTGAAAAAAAAAATATATATATATATATATATATAATATGTAAAGTAAAAATTATTTTTTTTTTCAAGCATATCTGAAAGGTAATGGATTTTTATCTAAAATTTTATGATGTACTATACTGTATTAGTATACGAAAAAAGTTTCATTATTCTGTGACTTTTATTTTTATCATAAAATGTAAAACCGCTAGGGTTTAAAATACGTGTATATTTGCTCCTCAATCCTCTTAAGACCCCTTAATGTACAAGTGAAAATAAAGAAATATGCTTAAAGTTCTGTGTGCATATCACTGCAACTTGCATTTGTTTGAAACATTTCACTTGCAGTTAGTTCTGGCGTTTTTTAAAATTTAATAAGGTACCTATCCTTTATAGTGCCTTCCTACCAATTTATCCTTCTTAAAATGCAATGAAACAAATTCAAAAGTGGAAGCAGAATGAAAGATGCAAAGGTGGTGAGGAACGAACATTTTCAATTACTGAACACATTTAAGGCTGATGTAAACTTTTGATGTCATAATTCCCATTGCATAGACTGTTTTTTATTAACCGGCACCTGGCGCGGCCAGCTTAATAACATCTTGTGTTATGTGGTGTCAGAATGAATCTCAAATAATGATCGAAAACGGAATCAGAAGAAAATTTCTATGAATAAAAAAAAAGTTCTTTTTTCTATAACTTGAGTGAAAAACTTTTTCTTTAATTGTAAAAATTGAGTAAAATGCAATTTTTTAAATTTAACTTAAATTATTGGGGGGGGGGCTTGAGCCCCATGGGCCCATATAACTCTACGCCTATGGTAGGTGGTGTTATGCTGATCATATATTTTGGAAATTAGAATTTCTCTTTCTACCTAAGCTGTAATAAAACTCTAAAATAATTTATTTTCCCACATACTTTTTCAGTTAACTGCTTCTCAATTCTATAGTAAAGGAGATATAGGAGTTTTAGGTATAACTAATTCCCTCAAAAATGGTGTTTAGATTTTTTAGTTCTTTAGACTCCATAGAGATTGATCTTCAAGTGGAAATTTGTGATCTTCTGACACACTCATTTTACCAGACTAAAAAGTGTAATGTCCTAAAAATTTCTAGCAAGTAATTTCTAAAGAACATATTCCCAAACTGCTTAAATTCTCTTTACAAATGTTATCGCTCTTTGGCAGTACATATGTCTGTGAAAGGCTTCAGCTGTGCTCAAACAAATTAAATAAAAAATGAGAAATCACATTGAAAGTGCTTCACTGAAATCGAACATGAGCCTTTGTCTTACAAGACATTGATAAATGTATCAGAAAAGTGTTAAACATTATACTAATTGGTCTCGGTAAAATTTAAACAAGGGAGTTAATGTATTTTGTTTTCTTTCTTTAATTTCTTTGCTCCTTACTTTCCTGTACTAAAATTTCAGTGGCAATCGGGCAACTAAAGGTTGAATCACACTGCTTTAAATGAAGAGTAAGCCTTTATAAACAACTATGTATTCATTGTATTGTGCTTGAAATTTATTAATGTCTCTTAACTTCTATAGACTGTAATATGTTGGAATTCTTTTGAGTTCTCCTGTAAAAAGCTACAAATGAATTTACCTTAACATTTGCTTAAACTATTTTCGATGGAGGACTTTATTTTAAACTTACATATCTAACATATCTACCAATTTTTTTTTGCTTGAAATAAATGAATATTCTTTAAACAACGGCTTCCCAAAGAGTACAATTTATTGGCATTCTCATGGGTATTACTGTAAAATAACTGTAGATGCTATGTACACCATTTTCAATATTATTATATTGTCATTGATTTTTTATATATTTGCAAAATTTGATGTTAATTGGATATGTAAACAGTGTTTGCGTTTTCTCAGACTTTTGAGTAATTTACCCAAATTTTGTTGACTGTGATGCAATAAATAAAACACATAATGGGTTTTGCTTATGCAAAAAATCTTATTTCTCAAGATAATCGGCCTTTGTGACCCACTTTTATCAGACTTCAGCGCGATCCCTGGTAAAAGTGGATGAAAATTGAATTACAATTTTCCATTATAATTCTACGTGCATGCAGTTGAAAGTAATAAGTGTATTGTGTGTCAAAAAAAATTAATAAATAATTTTTATTTATATATTTATTTTTCAGAAAAGCAATTCCCAGAACTGTACCAGTAATGCATCATTTACTGAGAATGCACAAGGAAATAATGAATTCATTAAATATAAATTGAGAACAATTATGTAAGTAATGATCTTTATCAGAGTTTTACATTCTATGGTCTGCCCAGAATTTCACAGTGCACATTCTGCAGAAAGACAGATACATTTTTACTAAGATAATATTTATAGTTTCAGTCAGGGTGTCAATGATTTAAATCAGTGATTTTAATCATGATTTAAATCAACTGATTTAAAAAAAAATCATTGATTTAAATCAAGAATGCAAAATCTCTTGACCACGGGCCATCATTGGCTCATGACAAAGGTTTCATTCATCTGTTAACCCAGTTGCATGTTGAAAGACATTAAGCAGAATCCATAAATTCAATTTTTAAGAAAAGGAGTTTATTGTGAAAATTTAATTATTTCAGATTGATTTTTAGTTTCCATAAACATGATGAAAGAAAATTTTCAGTTATTATTTAATAATGACTTTTATATCAATATGTGTCGTCACATTTTCAAGAACTTTTATTTGGTAATTGGGTGATTCAGAGTTCATTCTAGAATAAAAAAAGGGCAGGGTGCTCCGAGTTCTAAAAAGAGCATGTGTATAATTTTTAAGGCACTTTATTGAAAAATTGATTATGCACTCATAGGCTAGTGTTGACTCTAGAAAAAAAAGGGACCCTGGGGTGGGGGGATTAAAAAACAGCCCTTTTGAGTTCCACTAGAATGTTAAAGGTAGATAGCATGTATAGAAACTGGTTTGCAATGATCTCAATATGACGATATAAACGAAGCAAGCAAAATAAACGAAAGGCGAAAAGTTTGGAGCCTATAAATAGCGTTTTTCAATTTGAAGAAAGTCCCTTAAAATCATGCAAAAAAAGAATTTGCAATATCTCCGGAAGTTACCGTATAAAATTGGTGAAAATTTATATTTAGGGTAATTTGAAGGTTTTCTTTCATTCAATTAAGTCAAGATAGAGTGTTGCCTTTGAGAAAAACGATGTTGGTGCAGAATTAAATATGAAGATGCCCCTTATGCACACAAATTAAATTACTAGTAAATTAAAGTATACGTTATTTGCAAAAGAATCTTCAAAGCTTAACATGTTGAGTTGTAATGTGTGTTCTGACATACAATGCAGATAACTTTTTTTCTAGAATACCTTAGTTTTTTTTTTTTTTTTCTTTTAATAGAAAAATTCCAGTAAAACTAACTAAACTAGGAAAATTTATTAGTAGATATTATTTTGCCCTAAATATGACATAAATAAAATATGTTATGATTAATTAAATCTGTACAAACTAGAAGTTTTTGATTTAAAAAAAAAAAAAAAAAAAAAGAGAGAAGAAGAGAGCAAGTTTTTATGCGATTAATTTATTATATGAATTTTGTCCTTATATTTTTTTTCTCTCGAAATTGCTTTACATATACCTTCTCCAATAAATGTACTATGTATAAGAATGCATAGTACATTTATTGAAGAAGGTTTCAGAAATTTTTAACCAGACATGATTTGTTAGCCAGAAGTTGGGGGAGGACTATTACTTCTTGTTCCTCGGTTTTATCACACTATCATTGGGCCACAAGTTTTCATACTTGGTCACATTCATATTCAATATTGCACCTTTATTGGTACAAATTTTTAAACAAAAAAAGGACTTTCAGTGTATGTGGATTAAGGTACATGTGTCCAGCATGTAATAAAAATTAATAATTAAAGTTCTTGCAATGCAAAATGTATAAAACTTATCAAATTAATAAAATAAACGAATTTTATTTAAATTCTTTTGTTTGCAATAATTATTGAATGAGTACCAGCAAAGATTTTCATAGTTAATGAACAGGAACTTTTATTAGGCTTTATTTAGAACTAGTGCAACAAACAATTTAGCCTCATCCATCAATTGAGAATTATAGAAATTGAAAAAAATTGAATACAGAATGCTGACAGCAGTGTTGGGTAAACATCAATTGTGAAAAAAAGTAACAACTAACAATTAAAATAATTAATTGCAATTTATCAAAATTAACAATTAATTAATTGTGCTTGCAAAATATTACAATTACAATTAATTAATTGTGCTTGGGAAAACATTGCAATTACAATTAATTAATTGTGCTTGGGGAAACATTGCAATTACAATTAATTAATTGTGCTTGGGGAAAATTGCAATTATAATTAATAAATTGTATTTAGGAAACATTGCAATTACAATTAATTAATTATGCTCAAGAAAAATTGCAATTATAATTAATAAATTGTTATTTGAAATACTTTTGCAATTAACAATTTCAAAGTTAGATAATATATGCATATTCAAATTGTGTCCTCATCTGATGAATCAATTAACGAATTATTCACTTCGGATGAAATTTATGATAATGACGTTTCTTCCCATTTTCCAGAGAGTACACAAAGTCAGGATTTTGCAAAAAGACGTTCGAAAAACTTTATTACGCCAAAGTTAGTGGCTTCATTAGATAGATGTCAGCTGAGTGTGAGAGATTCTATTTACATTCTTCATGCAGTAATTGAAGCACTTGACCTTAATACTGCAGAGTTTGTTATTAATAAATCATCAATTCATAGAATCCAGAAAATTAACAGAAAGAAATCTGCTGAATTCATAAAAGTAGCATTTCAAAATGATATTCCACAAATCCTTACAGTTCACTGGGATGGTAAGCTATTACCAGCATTAAATGAAAGAGATACGAAAGAAGAGAGACTACCAATTATTGTTTCATTTGGTGACAGAGAACAGCTCATTGGTGTTCCAAAATTACAAAATTCTCCAGAAGAGCAAGCAAATGCTGTTTGGACTGCTTTAACACACTGGGGTCTGAAAAATAATGTGCAGATTTTATGTAGTGACACAATAGCTTCAAATACTGACCGCTTAAATGGTGCATGTATTCGTTTAGAACAGAAACTGAACAGAGAAATGTAGTTTTTCCCATGCCATAATCACACATACGAGTTAGTTTTACGAAGTGCATTCGAAAGTAAAATATGCGAGACATCAAAAAGTCCTGATATCCCTTTTTTGAAAGACTTCAGAAAAAAATGGAAATGCATTAATATTAATAGTATTCAAACTGGGAAAGATCATGTGGAACAGCATTTCAATAAGACAGAAATTAATGAAATGTTAGTCATTTTGGAAAAGGAATTGAACAAGCAAATACTGAGAGGCGACTTTAAAGAAGTCATTGAACTGTGCATAATGTTTTAGTGAGTATATGCTGAAAAGAAGTTTAAAATTCATCCTCCAGGTGCAATGCATCAAGCTCGGTGGATGGATAAAGAAAAGCAATTTATTTCTTAAAAATGTTTTTGTTCAGATCCCAACTTGCACTGTCAGTCAAAGAAGAGAGTGCTTTAAGAGACATTTCATTATTCATTGCAACTGTGTATGTGATACCATGGCTCAAGTGCAGTGCAGCTGTAAAAGCACCCAAACAAGATCTATGCTAGGCAAGTTGGAGTGTATAGGCTGAACTTGTATAGTGTATAGTCAACTTGCCTAATATACTTGAAAGGTTGATATATTCACTTTCTAAAAATGTATAAGATCTATGCTTTTTAAAATCCTTAAAATCTTACGAAAGGATTGATGAAACAATTTCAAGAGCAGCCTTAAAGAAATTTACACAGCACTTGTGGTATTTATCAGAAGAACTGTCACTTTTATCCCTTTTCGATGAGGATGTTGATGCACAAGTAAAATTGAAAATAGTTTCAAACCTAGATTGTGAGTGTCTACACATGGAAAAAAGATATATTCCTTCAGTGCAAGAAAGAGCAGGCAAATTATTTTGCAAGTTTTATTATTGTTCCTATTTTTATTATTTAGGAATGCTAAATTTGTATTAACACTTTCTAATTCTGTTACTACTGTATTTTAGATAAGACATTAGAACGATTTTGCATCCATTAAAAGCAGAAACTTTTTCTATAGTCTTCGTATGGACACTTCTTTTTTGCAAGAATGCCCTTTAACTTGGGAAAATAATCAGTCATATTTGGAAGTCAAACAGAAGATTAGTGTACTGAAAGCAGTTAATGACATTGCTGAGAGAGGTGTTAAATTAATGCAGGACTTTAATCATTTATTAACTGCTGATGAAGAGCAAAAACAGTTTGTTCTTTGTTGCGTGCAAAATCATCGCAACTTATATCCAGACTGCAAAAAATCCACTTTAAAAGGAAAATATCCACACTAGTTTTAAGTTATGCAGCATCAAGCATGTGATATTATTAATGTATATATGAGTTGGTGTTCATTAAATATAATATTTAATTAATAATGCTTAATTCTTTATTTTTTCTAAATAGATCATATAATCCATTCTAATACTGAAAATTCTGGCTCAAGTCGGCACAGGTTAATTTCATCCTATAGGACTGAAACTTTACACATAAGTTAATATGATCAAAAGGAAAAATTTTAGGGGGTGAGCAAAAAAATTTCAGTAAAAAATGTTTTTGACCCCAAATAAGGGACACTCTATTGCCCAGCGGCCCTGTTGGTCATAATCGGGCCTTGCAAGCAGAGGGTTATATTCAAGCTCTATTAAAATCTATCTGAGGGAAGACTTGCTAAATTGTACATGTGTAGCATGCAGATGTGTATCATAAGAGTGTGCTACACAGAGTACAGTAAGAGTTTTCTACACGGATGCATATTTAGATTGCAGTCGAAGGATGTTATTTAACACCAGCTCATTAAAAAAATTCTATTTTCAGCATAAGCTATATTTTTATGTTACTTTATTGGATACACATAATTAAACGTTAATCTTCTTTATTACAATCTATATTCATAAAATAGTTAATGAAACTGCTAATAAATATTACAAAGCTCAAAACCATGTACATTATTTTTTCTCAAATTTATTTTGTATACAACCCCTATTTCACAGCTTGAAAAGTGCTCTAACTTTAAGCAGCTACAACTCGGCGAATTTTGGTCATATAAACTACAAAAGTTGCATGAAAGGATGTAAAATGTACTGAATTATAATAACACAAAGCAAGATATATGCCAGGGGTCAATATAGGAATTTTTCCCCAAGTCCATTTTTGTGAAAACTGTTCTTTTTGTGAATTTCAGTATCTGTTTTTGTGAATTTCACCATAATTTAAAAAACAAATTAAAATATGCGGTAAAATGGCAATGAAGGGTTGTTTTAATCAAATGTATTTTTGTGACGGGGCCATTTTAATTAATTATAATTTTGTGAAGTGGCCATTTTAATTGATCGTTATTTTGTGAAGGGGCTGTTTTAATTGATCGTAATTTTGTGAACAGCTGTGAAAGAGACCCAAACTTTGTCTGAATCGATCCCTTTATGCTAAATAATGTACCATGGGCCTGAATTATTACTTTTTTCCAGGTACATTAAAGGTGATGTAAAACAGCCAAGAAGAGATTCTGTAGAAATAATGCAAAGCATTCTCCGGACGGAAATGAATATTGTGGTAAAATTACTTTTAATATTAAATAAATAAATAAATAAATAAATAAATAAAAAATATGCTAGTGTACTACTAAATATTGCCTGTCAAAGCTGATAATAGCTTGTTAATTACTAATGCTCTTAATGGTGTAGTTCGAAAAAATCATGTGATTTTGGTACATAAGTACAAATAAACTAATTATGTCAGGCACTTCAAAATTTTAAGACTGTCTCTTTACAAGCTGTACTACATACTGAAATAAACGATAAACCTGTATTAGTTTCAAAACTTTTAGAAAAAATTCTTAAAAATCGGAAATTTTGACAAAACGTGTCACTCTTCCAAAAATCCTGCAGCTCAGATCCATGTTTAAAATTTTTTTCTGAAAATTTCACAAAAGGCACAGCTTTTTCGCTTATTGCAGTGTGTATAGCAGCTTATGAAGAACCATGTGGAATTTTTTGGAGACCATGGTGCTATTAGTTTATTTCAATTTGTGTACCAAGACTAAAAACAGAGTTTTTTTCCTTCGAAGAACAGCCTTAAACATGGCAACAAATATGTTAATTATTGCTTAAAATTCTGAATAATTTCAACATTTTATTATTTTTTTTAAAGTTTGCATTATAATATATACAGGTGAGCATACTAAAGTGATCACCTTGGTAAAGAGACCACCTGTCTGTAGTTATCACTTTTATCCAATTTCACTTTACAATCACCATACTTAATCACCTTTGTAAGGTGACTAATTTTTGTTCTTCCCATCAGTTTCCACTGTATTCCTATTCCTTCTGTTTACTGTTTTGAAATTAAGAGTATACAGATATATGAGTTGAATCTTCAAAATAAATAATTTTCACTCTGAAATAATATTTACTTTTTCTGTATGTTACAGAAACACACAAAACTTAAAAGCTCAGAAAATTATGATGGAGCTTTTTATTGCTGCTGCCCAATGCAGCTTGTTTTAAACTGCTCATAATATTTTTGAAAATACTAATAATTTAAAAATGTATTTTTTGAAGAGGAAATAGTATGTCCCCTTTTAGTTAAAATAATAAATCAAATGTAGTAGAAAGAATTAATAAAAACTTGTAAGGAGTTGGAGCAAGGAAAAGAAATAGTTTAAGTATGACACAAAGAAGCTTAAACACTGTAAAATGTGTGATCTATATCATCCATACCTTTATCACAACATCCCCCTCCCCCCCAAAAAAAGTGATCGCATTCCCGACAGCGTCACAAAACCTAGGTGATCAGTGTTGGGGCCAGGTTTTAAGAGAAAAATTTCCTTTTGCAAAAAGCAAACAGTGAAGAAAAAAACTATAGCAAAATGTCACAATGGTAATTAACTCCTAAAAAATTAATGATTACTGCATTTTTATACAGCTTGGTAAGCTGTCAATGAAGGCAAATGCAAGTTTGAAAAAAAATTAGCATTATTATTATTTTTAAAACACTTATGCTCAGAACTCAGAAGTTGTCTTTGTTTTAAAATGGCTGACTTCTCAAAATGTTTGCAAAAATTAATTTTTTTTTTCTTTCTGAGGCTTCAACTTTTTATTCTCATAATTTTGCTAACAGGGCAAAAATTAATACTGTTCTGTTTTGATGAGATTTAATGCTGTGCATATTTTGGCAAAAGTAGTTTTTATTTATTTATTTATTTCAAAATCTGACTTTAGCATGCACTTTATTTAAAAATCAGCCCTATTAAAATAAAGTATATTTATACAGCAAATTTTTTAAATTAGATTAAGAAATTAGTAAAATATGTACAGTAAAATATCTGATAAGAAAGCATGTAAAAATGATTTTTGTTCTGAGTGGGAAAAATTTGCCCAATAATTACACAATGGAACTGTCCCCCAAAGACTGTGCCAAATAACCCTCTCTTAAGCCAAGTCAACCATACTTCAACATAGCTTTTCTTCTAAATAGCTAAATACACTGCGTCAAAAAAGTAGAAGGACATTTAGATTTTTTTAGAAAAATAAGAAACCTTTTATTTTTACTGAATTTTTTTTTTTTTTTGTAAGCAACATTCTACAGATCATTTAATAAGAAAATATCAATATCATAAACATGATATTCAAAAATAAACCATTAATGACAACAGAAATAATTTCTACTGTTTGAAACTCTGTAAAGTAGAAGGACAGTAACCCAAGGAATAAAATGCAAGCGATGTTAGTAAGGAATACTCTTCCCATTAGATTTTATAATTTCGAATATTCTATTTGGCAGTGAATCATACAAAGATTGGATGTATGGCAAAAATGATCTATTTTAGGTGTACCTCGGACTGGTCCAAGGTACACTACCATTCAAGTAAGCGTAGTATTTAACAAAAGAATTTTAATGAAATCATCTGCTTTCTATTAATTACCGCATTATTGTTTTCTATTTTAATTAAATGGTATCATTAAGAATTTTAGTTATTATTCCAAGATGTTTTGAAGACAGGATTATTCTAGTTTTCCAGCAATAAACTCCGTTTAGTGTAATTTCTCTGTTTTTTTCTTGCTTTACACGTGACAAGATTTTCTTCATTTGTTTTTTCTCCAGAATGCCAAGAGGAATACCCTTAAATGATTTTCAAAAAGGCCAAATTTTTGCATATAAAAATGATGTTAAAGGTGTTAGAGAGATTGCTCGTATACTGCCCGTCAGCCCCAATACAGTTTCTAACTTTATCAGAAATCCAGACAGAAACGGAAAGAGAAAGAAGACTAGCAGACCTAAAAAGTTAACGCCTCGCGATGAAAGAAAACTTGCTCACAAACTTTAAAAGTGCAATGGAAGTATTGCAAAAGCTCGAATTCAAGCAGGACTTACTTATGTGACAAGGCAAACAGTTTACAACTACAATTAAATATCCAAAAAGTTCATTTTCAAAAAGCGGAAGCATCATCCAAAGTGGAAACAACCACATATTGATAACCGTTTATCTTGGGCTAAGGAACACATGTCATGAACTACAGAATGGACTTCTGTGATATTTTCAGATGAGAAGAAATTCAATTTAGACGGTCCAGATGGTTACCAGTACTACTGGCATTGTCTGAAGAACGAAGAACAGTTTTATTCAACTCGACAAATGGGGGGGAGGAAGTTTGATGGCCTGGTTAGCAGTTAGATATGGAGGAAGAACAAGTCTGGTCTTTCTGAGTGGTAGGCAGGAGCATACAGACTATATTCAGCTGCTAAATTCTGAGCTTCTTCCTTATGGCTCCGAATTAGGAGAAGAAGAGTGGATCTTTCAACAAGACGGAGCCTCCATTCACACCGCTAATGGAGTTAAAAACTGGTTCGTTTCAAATAATGTGTAGGTTTTACCCTTATCTTAACATAGTAGAAAACATCTGGTCAATGCTTGTTCATCGTGTATATGCTGGTGAAAAACAGTTTGAATCCATCACTGAGCTCCGAGAAACATTGAATCGCTCATGGGATCATTTTTGCCAAACAGACATCCAATCTTTGTATGATTCACTGCCAAATAGAATATTCGAAATTATAAAATCTAATGGGAAGAGTATTCCTTATCCTTAGTATCATCACTTATATTTTATTCATTGGGCTACTGTCCTACTTTTTTACAGAGTTTCAAATGGTAGAAATTATTTTTGTTGTCATTAATGTTTTATTTTTGAATATATGGTTATGATATTGATATTTTCTTATGAAATGATCTGTAAAATGTTGCTTACAAAAACAAAAAAAAAAAAAAAAGTTAAAAAAAAAATCAGTAAAAATAAGATTCTTCCTTACTTAAAAAACCTAAATGTCCTTCTACTTTTTTTACCCAGTGTATGTTAATTTGACCCACAGAAAAAGATGCCAAGTATGAGGCCAATGATGAGCTTGCCTGTGCAAGCTTTAGGTAGAGGGGGGGGGGGACATAAATGGTGTTGTTTTAAGCAATTTTTTCAATTGATAATCTTCAAATTGTATAAGTTCATACATTTTAAAAATAAAAGCAAATTATTAAAATCATCCTGTTGCATAATGGGGAAAGTTTTTGTATTATAAGGTCAGACCAGGCCTCCTAGTGACAAGTTTTCTTTTTTAGTAACTGAAAAAAAATCCCTTGTCAACATAATGTTTCGCTCATTCAACATGCATGTAATTCATAAGATTTTCTCCTGATTCCTAAAATTTTACAATTTTTGTCAGCCTGATTACAAAGATGCGTTAAAATTTGGCTTTGAATTGCAAATGATGGTATGTTCTCATAATTTGACGATTTTATGCTTTAGCCAGTGTAACTGTCTTTTCACATAATGTACTGGTTTTGTTACAAACTATTATTTTTTTTAGTAAAATGGTCGTAAATAAAGGAAATATAATTTCTGTTTTCATTTCTGCCTCACAGCTTTCCGAAGCTACCCACATTGCTTGCATTGGAAATAGTGAAGTAATATCCCATGAACATATTTTGTTCCTCATGAGAAAAAACAAGGTTAGTTCTTTAATAAATTATTATTTTATTTACAGTATATGACTTTTAAACTTCATTAGGCATTGTGTGATAGTTGATACTGCAAAACATTTCAAATTAATTTTTTATATTTACTAAGCAATGATAACCAAAGTTTAAAAAAACAAACAAAAAAGCAATGAGTTAATAATAGTTAACTATGAGTTCATATATGTTAAATAATAATCCCTTTTCTTGGAAAATGGCAGTCAACTGCATTCAACTCATAAAATTGATAGGTTTAGTTTTACCTGAACTGATCAATATTGCATTATAAAATTATCGATATTTTAGTCTTTTAGAAGTCATCCATTAGTTAAAGCATACTTCCAGAAAAGGAGTTTCAAAATGTAACACAGAATGTCAGAGGAAATGGTTTGGGTTTACTTTTACTAGAAACTGCCAAAGGTGCATTGAAAATATGTTTGGATCATTCACAGTTTAAGAGATAATTGCTGTAATATCTATTTTGAATTACCCGGTATACATCTAAATAAGTGTGAAAAGGACCAGGTGTTTAAAAAAAATGACCCGATTTGAAATTATGTATATTTATAAAAAATTGTTAAACATAGGTACTTCTGATTAATCTATATATTATTTTGAAATATGTTTTTATTTCGGCAACTAAATTGAGAGAACGGCTGGGTGTAAAAACTCGGTTGAGGTGTCTGAAGAAAGGTCCCGGCCCGTAGATGTGCCATCAAAAGAGAAAATCAGAAAAAAGTCGAACGGTTTAGGCGTGGCGGAACGGCAAAGGTGCAAATTTTCGCCATAGAATTAACATTGTGGTTTATTAACCCCATTGTTGGCAGACAATTGATATGCGTAAGCTCCGTAAGGTTTGATTTATTTGGAAAAATATTTGTTAGAAATTGCATCCGTTTGTAAATGTTGTGTGGCAAATGTGGCAACAGTGTGTAGTGATAATGAATGTGTTGTTGTAAAAAATAGAATCAGATTTAATTAGTTAATTATTACGTGTTATAAGAAACCGCTTTTAAAGTGGAGAAGCAAACGCCTTCTTTATTTTAGGGCTTTATCACTTATCTGTTAATTTGGAACGTGTTTTTACTGTATCCACTAATTTAGAGAACGGCTAGGTGTAAGAGAAAATAAAAATTAAAGTGTCTAAAAAAGGCCTTAGCCCATAGATGGCCAAAAGAAAAAAATAGAAAAAGTCGAAAAAATGAAGCATGGCGGAATGGCAAATGTTCAATTTTTTGCCATAGAAACAACATTGTGGCTTATTAAATACATTTGGCAGTCATAAAATTTATCTTTATTTTGGCGCTTTATCGCTTATTTCCTTAATTTTTTCTGTATATTAATTTGAAACATGTTTTTCCAGTATCAAATAAAATTGAAAGAGCAGCTATGTGTAAAAATTTGGTTGAGGGCTCTAAAAAAAGGTTTGTAGAAGTGTCGTCTGAAGAGAAAAAATTTTTAAATCAAAGAGATCAGAGGCGGCGGAACTTCAAATGTGCAATTTTTCGCCATAGAAATAAAATTGTGGTTTATTAAATACATTTTGCAGTCATAAAAAGCCTTCTTTATCTTGGCGCTTTATCGCTTATTAGCACTAGGGTGCTATTTCGTTCACACCCAGACTTTGTCTACTTGACTCTGTCGACATGATTTGTAGACAGGTTTTGTAGAGATGAACTGCCATGATGAAAATCTTTTTAAATGTGTTTGCCACATAACGCGAAACAGGGGGGGGGGGGAGGAGAGAATACGTCTGACAAGCATAGGTGCCAAGATTACGGAATATAATTAACCACTTTTTGTAAACAGTAATTTTTTTGAATAATTTTCTAAAATAGTTACCAGGCCAAACCTTAAACTCTGAAATTTTGCTATATTTTAAACAGAAAATTACCGTTCACAAAAAGTGGTTAATTATATTCCTTAATACTTGGCACCTGTGGACAAGGTTTGCAATTTTTGATAATTGATCGCCAAGTTTGCTGGAAAAAAAAACAAAAAACAAAACTTAAAAACCAACCCATGCCTGGCGATGGTTGTGAAATAGTTTTAGTAGGCAATTTTAATATAGATTTTAATTCCAAAGATGTGTTTTATCCAACGAGAAAGACAAATACGGCACACTCATGGATTATGAGGCCCATTCTGAACAGAATTTAAAATGGTGAAGTATAGTTGGAATATGCTCGGCGAAGATTGTAAAACAGCTTTAATAGGCGATTTTAAGTTACATTTCGATTACAAAAAGATGTGTTTTATGGAACAAGAAAGATTTGATTCATAATCAAAGAAAATATGGAAGATGCATGGATTATGATACGCTTTTAATATGTTGTACTTTAGTGTATAATTAAAATCTGAAAGTGTTTCAGATTTTCTTACTCTTTTCTTTAATTTTTCTATTTATTCTTTAATTTTTCTATGTAATTTTTCTCGCTGTATAATAAAGTGTCCGTCGAATTCGACGGGTTTCAGCTAGTTTTATATCATTTGGATAATAGTAAAGTTTTTTTACAAGCCAAACTAAAGGTGATCATTTGTGTGTGTGGGGATGATCAGGTAATTTCCCTTTATACAAACAGCTCATGTCTTTGAATTATTTTGAATTTTCTAATGTCTTTCATGGCAGAATATTCAACAGGATATTCTCAATTAAAATCATGCTTAACAGTTGTTATGAACTTGTACTTCACAAAGCATATAAGACAAAACGATTTTTGTTCTGCAGTTGTCATCTTCACTAACACTGAGATGAAGAGTGAAGGAAGAACATTACCACTATGTTGACAATTGTGTGAAATTAGAATTAATTTTTTTTTACCAATACATTATTCAGTCAACATTGAATAAATTCTTAATACAGTAAAACTTTGCTATAGGGATATTCAATACAATGATAATCCCTGTATAATGGTAAAATAATTTGCTGTCCCTTGGAATTCCAATACAATATAATCTCTTCTCGATATCACGATACATCCCTCTATAGCTCTCATTTTATTGGGTCCCTTAAGTATCGTTGTATCAAGGTTTTACTGTAGTCAGTGCCATATTACCGGCAGAGCAAATGGGGCAACTGCCCAGGGCCCACAGATTTTAGGGCCCAAAAATCTTACACTTTTATAATTTTACAGTAAAATTACAAAGGATAAAAAAATTTCAAAAGTTAAATAATATTTTTATTATAAAGTATGACAATGAAAATAATTCAAATTTGCATTTGCGTAGAAATTAATTTAAACTTATTTTTAATTCTTCGAAATGCTGTAGTCAATATAGCATACCAATTTGTAGGAAAGTAACTAACCACATTTTGTAAAGAGTATTTTTAATGTTAAAAAATAGCAAAATTTTCGAATTATTTGTTATTTTAAGAAAAATTTACAAAAATGACTGTTTACAAAAAGTGGGTATTCCGTACATGTTAGCAACTGTGATATAGCATTTCAATGTAACATTTAACTATCTGTTTCTTTGACATCATGTAACTATATTCGTTTATTTCAGATTACTTAAAACAAAATTTGTGTTTGAAAGGGGTAAGATATATAATTTTTTTTTCAAGGGGAGGTTATTGCAAGGGGCCTAATTTTTTTCTTCTGCCCAGGGCCCACAGTTGCTTTGATCGAGCTCTGACTGTAGTTTTAATTTTTTGAAATCAGGCCATTCTCTTTGAAACACCTGGTATTTTGTTTAATCTCTATACATGAAGGAAGATATTCTGACTGAGTAAATGGCATATCAGTGTCAACTAAATCTATCAGACTTACAGACTTGAAATTTTAGGAGGTTATTTTTTTTTTGCGGCCAAAGCAGAATTTAAGAAGTGATAAGATAAAAAAAAAAAAAAGAATTCACACCCTAATGGTGGTGGCGAGTCAAAACATTCCTTTCATATTTCCCTTTATGTCCCAGAGGAAAATAGAGTCAGGCATAAAATTATTGTTTTAAGATGCAACTAATAGAAATACCTAATATTTTTTTTTTTTTTCCGAACAGGTGTAAAGAGCTACACCCGAACAGGTGTAAAGAGCTAAAATGTTTTTTTTTTTTTTTTTTTTTTTTCACATTTCTGTTTCTATCTCAATGGGAAAAGAGATAGCCAAAAAATTCTTGCTTAAAATGAAGTGAATAAAAATGCCTAAAAATCCTTTTCAGGATTTTTTTAGAATTTACATCCAGGTGGGGATAAGGAGTAAAATGTTCTTTACAAATATGCTTTCATATCTCAAAGGATAATAAAGGTAGCCATAAAAATCTTGCATTAAAATGTAACAAATGAAAACATATTAAAAAAAATTTCAGAGTTTTTTAAAAATTGACCCAGAGAGTTGTTGATAAAAAGGTGTTCTTAAAGGTTCGTATTCTGTTTGTAACACATTCATGTATTTTAATTTATTGAGTTTTAAGCACTTTTAAAAGTGTTTAAGTTTTTGTTTAGTTGTAGCATTCAACGACGTAAGTGGCGAAATTGGACGCTGTACCATGGTAACTAAATGGTAATGTTACAAATTAGAAATGAATTTTATTACTCTTTGATGCCATCTTTACATCATGTGTTTAAAAGTGCATTAGCAAGTTAGATGCTAACAAGCTTTTTTTTCCCTTAAGGGGGAAAAAAAGGAAAAAAGAAAAGAAAAAAATTGCACTGAGATCAAGATTTTGAGAGCGGGAAATGTGGATCCACAAGGCATACCTACCAATGTTTATGGATTATCCATAAAATATATGGATTTTGGTGTTATTTTACTGATGTACAGATACAACGTGCAATTTTATGGATCTTTTAGCGATTTTTGGCATTCTCATTTTTTTTTTCCATTTGATTTTTTTTCCATCTATCTAGAGAATGCATATTTTCCCTTCAGCACTCCTTTATTTAAATCTCCCATGCTGTAAGAGACATGGGGATAAATATATAATGTAGACATGTTTAATCTGGATTTATTTATTTTCCATTTGTATTTGTTGGTTTAATAATCTCCATTCTGTGCAAAGAATGGGTACTTCACTGAGTCTGATATAAAAATCACGTTATAATTTTGTTTAATAATAGTGGACTGCATGAAGAATTGGCTGTTTTAAAAAAACTTTGTTTTTTAACATGTAATTTTTATAGACATAAAAAAAGATAAATTATGTATTTTTCTACTTTTTTTCTGTTGTAGATGAAGTTGAAGCGCTTGCTTGAACATCTTGCAGTTATGGATATCCCCCAGTTGCATATGATGACATTTTATAATCCAGATGGTATTTTGTGAATTTTTTAAGATACATTCTTAATAATCCGTTTGTACACAAGAAATACACTCCCAAGGAAACTTATTACCCCTGCAACCTGGATGTATTTGCATATATTTAATAATGTAATAAAGTAAAAATATAAAAATACAGTATTTGCTTAAATAGGGGTAATATTTTGATCTGGGAAAAAAAAAAAAAAAAAAAAAACACTAATTCAAAATGTGATTTTTATACATATGTATGTTTATATTAAAAATGTAAAAGAAAAACTAAAATTCAAAAGAAATGTAAAGATTGTAATGGGAAAATTTTCATACCAAAAAGGAAAAAAAGAAATGAAAAGATTAATTATATATTTTTTACATTAATTGTTATACTTTTAAGTTTTGGCATTTATATACCTGTAAACAGTGCCTCAACTAGAGATTGTGTCACCATGGGCATACCTTAATTTTGATCCCCTGTCTTTGGAACCATAACTGATTTTGGCGCTCCCTCTGATGTTTAGACATGGGTCCCATTTGCTTATCCCAAAAAAGTAATGTTAACTATCAATTTTATATAATTTTATAAATTTTCACATGAACTTTAAATAGTACAGTAATTTTCCAAATATAAGATTAAGTATAGGTTGTGTCTTAAATTTTAGCAGTAGATACTAATTTTACTTTATCTTCATGTTAAAAAGGTACAATTTTCATTGATGCGAATGTTAAAGAGGCTTGTAAAAAAATTCCAGGCCTAAGGTAAAGCGCCAAATAGTTTCAACCATGCCCTGAATTGCTTTTATCTGTTAAATTACACTGGTGAAATAAGAGAATTTGCATATTTTATCAAATTTCGTGAAAAGAACTGAACTGAATGTAAAACCACTGCTTCTAGACAAAAATGCAAATCATGTATGCTGAATACGTAAGCTTACACGTGTGGGTAGGCAGAGCCAGTGGAGAAACAGGCTGTATAACTGCGCATAAGTTAAGACGCATCTCGTTCATTAGCACACCTCGGCAAATTTCTTGGTGTTATTTTGCAGCAATCGGTTAATTTAAAACTGTAACCCTAAAAATGAGTAACCACCAACGTTTAGATGATGGAATGAGGTGGGTGAATTGTGGAGAGGCTAGAAGCAGGCCAATCTCAAGTCCAGATTTCTAGAGAGTTCATTTTAATGCCCAGAATCCTGTGTAACTTATGGAAACAGTTCCAGGATACCGGATCCATTGAGAGAAAGCCTGGGCAAGGTCCTCCAAGAGCTGCAATGGCCAGAGAAGATCGCCATTTGTCCATTATGGCGAGGCGTAACAGGAGTGCTACAGCTTCTCAGCTCTCTCGTGACTTGTATACAGCTACAGGAACCCGTGTATGAAGGGTGACTTTTTCCAAAAGAGTTCATGAGAGAGGTTTGTTTGCAAAAAGACCAGCTGTTTTCATCCCGCTCACTTCTACAAACAGGAGAATTTGTTTAGCATGGTGTAGAGAGCATAGAGATTGGAGTATGGATCAATGGGTGATCGTTCTTTTCACTGACGAGTCCCGCTTCAGCCTAAATACCGATTCTCGGTGTACTTTCATATGGAGAGAACCAGGGACCTGCTACCTATCCTCCAATATCCACAAAATCGATCATTATGGTAGAGGAGGTTTAATGGTCTGGGCAGGCATCCTGTTGGATGGCCGCACACCTCTCCATGTCTGAAAGAAGCACTGCAACTGGTGTGAGGTATAGGGATGAGGTCTTGGAGCCCTATGTTTGCCTTTTCAGGGGTGCAGTTGGCCCTAAGTTCATTTTAATGGACGATAATGTGAAGCCACTTAGAGCTCTTCTAGTCAACGAAGTTCTAGATAGTGAGGATATTTGCCGGATGGATTGGCCAGCCAGATCTCCAGACCTTAACCCTATAGAGCATGTCTGGGACACTGGGGATATCAATTGCAACTTGCACCCCCCCCCCTTCCCGAGAATCATTCAGGGAATGAAAACAGCATTGCTAAACAAGTGGGACCATTTGCCACAGGAGATGATAAACTGACTTATTTCAAGTATGAAATCATGCTGCGAGACCTGTATATCTGTAAGAGGGGACCATACCCCCTATTAACCCATCTATTAACCCATTTTTTGTTTATTCTGAAACTGCTGTTTCATGCCTCCCGACTCCAACGGTGTGTATTACAATTACTAGCTACGTACACCTTTCTCCGCATGGTAGGGAACGAAACTTTTTCTTGCATGTATAGTTCGAATTGATTCCAGTGATTTGGGATCTAAAAATAAGCAAAATGATTTGACTCTTGGCGTAAAGTTACTCATTAGTTATTTGTAAAGTTAGTATAAGTACTGACCTGAGACCATTGTTAATATTATGACGCAAAAAAACTATGTCGGTGTCATTCGCAATTAGAAAAGAAAAGCGTGACGATTCGCAGTGAAAATTCCTAATATTCAAAATGTCTCATTTCTGCATCATACTCCTTTTTAGATTTAAGTTATGCCATTAATACCTTAGATACTACATGATGTGGAGAACCGTTTTATTTTATAATTAAATAGTTGTGTACCCGCTCTTCGCAAGGCAAGAAGAGAACATTTTCCTAAAAAATGTGATCATAACTCTTGTGAGAAAACAGAATCTCCAAGAAAAAAGAAAGTTCTGTTACAGTCTTTTCTGTTGAAACTACCGCGGGATATATTAAAGCGACGTAGACTTACTATTTTGTTAGCTGTGATGTAAGACTGTTGTTGAAGAATGTATAGAAGGCTTACTTTCACGAAATATTTATTAATGCTGTATATTGTGCTTAAAATGCGGTATATTGTGCTTGATCAATATTGCCTTAGCATATCTACTTATACTATCTTTTACTGATACCAATACAATATATTTTCGTTTTGCAACCGTTAATGCTTAATTTAAAGAAACGGTTTAGATATTTGCCACGGATGTAGTCTTTTACTCTTTGGTGATTCTTTGGAATTTACGCATTAGCATAAACGATAATCATTTCACTTTATGGTTGCCACTAAAACAGCTCTCCATACATTTGTATGCTTAATTATTGTCAGATTGACGTATTTAGCACCAGGCCCCTATTATCGCATGGGCAAATCGGGACTTTGCCCAGGGGCCTCCGGCTCGAAATGGCCCCCAATTTCAAATTTTGTTCTTTTTTATAAAAAAAATTATGAAAAATAAAACAAATTTTATAGACGGGGGGCCCCCAAATTCATCAATGCACGGGGGCCCCCCTGTTGGTCATAATCAGGCCCTCTTTAACACTGCAATATATTTCCTGTTATTCGAAAATGTGACCCATTTAAAATCTTAATCAAAAATAATGCTGGATAATTAATTCACTGGTGAAAAAACACCATTCAATTATTTATCTGGCGACGTAAAGTAAAATATAGAATTATTTCACATGCGCGGCATATGTTTTGCTTGTGAGTCCGTTATTCTGATTGAGTTTCAAAAGAGGTTTTAAACTCGTGACGTCAAAGTGGTGCACATTTCACATGTGAAAACTGGGTTATTTTTAAATAATTTTATTTATTTTTTTTTGAACTGGCAATTTTAATCATTGTTACTGTCTCCAAGACAACCAATTTGCAAGATATCATACCGAAAATTTTAAGCTGCTGCGATTGGAAAATCCTTCTTAAAAATTCGTAAAAAATCTCCTCATTTATATTTTCCTTTGGCTTTTTTTTAAAAAGAGGGCGAAATGTATGCTCCGTCATTTGACAAAATATAAAAAAGTTATGACGGATAGAATTTAAGATGCAGCAATTAAAAAAATATTTTACGAAAATCAGCATCAGATTTAATTTTATTTGAAAAATTCCCAAAAATCTGAAAATTATGTTACACAATCCGAACAAACAATTTTTAAAAGAAAATTTTCTCCTCTATCCGATGATGTAAATTTCGTTTTACTGCGAGTGCAATTACCGGCGTTCTTACGTATTAAGCGAGAAAAATCGCTAAAAATCGGACAAAACATAAAATAAAACATTTTCTAATTCGAATTTAGAAAAAATCGCTCCGAGGCATGTTAGAATCTGTCCTAGTGAAGCCGTATGTAAAATTCGGTGGGTCTGCGACCAACCGTCTCGGCGCAATGCGATCGAGAGACGCGCGCAAGAAGATTGGTGGTCACAAACTTACCTACATACATAGCTACATACAATGTTTACTCTCGGATTTTATTATATAAGATTGAATGGTTATTTGTTTTGTATTGTATCAATGTATTTACGTATCAAATGTTGATTAAAATTGGTCCAGTAGTTCTAGAGATAATTGATCAATTCTGCAAATTGTCTTTACGCCAGTGTATTAGAGCCCTTTTAACCCAATGCTGCTCATCTGGAACTGAGAAGTATGAATTCTGTAATTCTCTCTCCACTTTTCCTACCTCTTGGAGCATACTGTGTCAAACTTAATAAAGGCTCAGTGTAATAAAACGGAATGCTGGCAGTCACTGCAACTTAAGCTGTTCTGTTCAAAGATTTTTCTGGATTTTTAAAATATTTTTTGCAAGACTTTTGTTATTGCTTCGTGATGGCTACTGACTTCAAGCTTAATGATTCAGTAGAATTAAGTAAGGATGAAATTTAAAAAATTATATTTATAGTCTGGGGGGGGGATGCAGTTCCGTATTCCTTATGTAAAATACCCCACTGATTAGGAAGCAAATAAAACTATACATGGTGCATTTCTGAATTGAAGGTTGTGAAGTATTAATGATGTTTACTATAAAAATGCTCTTAAAACAATTGAAGTTAATTTTTTTTAAATTTTTTTTTTTAGACTTACTTATTGGCACGTATCCAGAAAAACATTTTGGAGGGGGTCGAAATGGTAAAAAAAAGGCTGAGTTTTTCACAAAAGGACTATATCATTATTATTTTACTTACAAAAATCAAAATCGGAGATGGGGGGGGAACCCCCCGAGCCCCCCAAATCCATCCTTTCTTACATATGTGTATATTTTATAAGCCTTATTTATTGATGCTGTAATATTAGTTTCTGAGTATAAAGTTTTAAACACAAAAAAGGAATAAAAAATAGTAAAATTGTTATACTAATTATTATGTAAATTGGTAGTATGAATATAACTAGGTAGAAAAAACTATTTTGGCTTTGTAAACGTAAAAAAATTGTACTGTGAAATTATAATAAATTGATGAAAAAAGATCATGCTTACATGTTTAAAGAAAGTGGATGTATGTATGTATAAGTTGCATAATTTGTTCACTTTTTATGCAGTTTTTTTTTACTCATATTTAAAAATGTCAGTTGTCATTTTCTGCATTATCAGTGTACTGTATTGGCCAAACTATTGGATTTGTGGTGCAGTAAATGAAATACAAAAGTAATTTCTACAAGAAATTCGTTTTATACAATGAAATGTCACACTTGACCAGTGGTTCAGCTCCTAGTGCTCTGAACTGGGAGATGGAAGGTGCTTGATTCAAAACCACATCATGTCCACCGACCTAACTGCTAAGAGTTTTTCGTGATTCCCTCCAAAACTTACACACTAGGAAAAATACACACTAGGACCCCTTAGAAAGACCCCCATGGAGGGCACCCCACCCACAAGCCTAGATCCCAAGAGTAGATAATTAGCCATAATCCTGCAACACAATGAAATGTCACACAGTTATGCTTTCCCTACATTTTGCAATGTGAGTACTTGGTATGTCAATCTTAATTATGTCAAACTTCTTGGTATGTCAATTTAGTTTCATTTAGTATTAAAAAAAAAATTATTGCAATCCTGGTCTAAATAAATTTAATTAAAATACTGTTAAAACAGAGAAACATGATTTTAGTTAAAATGAGTCCAATAATTTGGCCAGCACTGTATGTTGTCTAACCCTCATTAATGTTGGTTGCCACTTGCAGAATGGTGATTAAAAAATCTTTACTGGCAGAAATTTAGGCTCATTTCATTACAATGTTAAGTAGGCCTAAATTAACAGATGCAAAAAACAGCAGATATAAAAATATTTTTAAAAGTCATTTTCAAACTCTTCTCGTTTTATTAGACGGATATAGCAAAGAGGCAATTAATGCCTCCACACCTTAAAATTCAATTGACTTATCAGACAGTACATAATAAATTTAAACGGTTGCTTCATGCTTTATTATGGATTTGGCTTATAGATTATAAGTGGTAATCAAAAATAAGCTATACCAGCTACCATGGCTGGTAGAAATGTTTCATTTTGGAGAGGGCTAATGCTGGCCTGTTTTTGTGGAAAATTTATGAAAATGAATGTATTTACTATTTTTGACTTGTAACGTTAAAAAAACTAATGTACCAATCAGAAACAAAATGTCTGCTTTATTTTTTTACATGCTATACTGGAATGTATACTGGATGTCCCAAAAACACTCGCCTAGGCTTTCATACCTTAAATATTGATCATATACACATACAAGAGAAAACAAAGTTATGTAAAAAATAGTACAGAATTTTTTGCTATTGATTAAAATTTTCTGGAGGTAAAATCTAAATAAATGCTAAATTAAAATTTTTATATGACATCCCCATATGAAAATTTCCAATTATTGATATATACTTAGGTATCTACAAAGCTTCAATCTTTCATCGTAAAAAAACCCCCAAGAAATGTTAAAAGAAAGTTGGTATAGGGCTATGCAATAGAAGTAATAGCAAAATTATTCAGTCCGTTTTGACCAGTTTTTTCCTGACGTCTGTACGTATATACATAGATACATATGTGTGTAACTCACATATCTCAAAATCTATTAATCGTAGAATGTTGAAATCTTATATTTAGGATTGTAGTAACACCTAATTGTGCATCTCAGTGTTTGGTTACATTCTACTGAATAGTTTATTTATAGGGCTACCCAAATTTCATTACATTAAGGTCTATGGACATCTTCAATATATAATGTCTATAGTCAGTCATTGTTTGAGCCGTGCCTAAAATCTCATGAACTGTTATTGACCTTGGTAACTTTTTCTGAAATATCGCCAAATTTGGCACCAAAAATAATTAAGCAAGTGGCATAATTCTAAATTTTTTAACTGTAGAATGCTAAGATTTTGTATTTAGAATTAGCATAACATATAACTCTGCATTTCTCTTTTATTATTGCAATTGACTGGGTAATTTATTTACAGGGTCACCCAAAAGACTTTGAACACATTAAGGTCTAAGGATGTCTTGAATTCATTAAAAGTATGGTGAATCTCTATTTCGACTATAACCAAAATCTCGCAAACTATCTCAAGCTTAGTGGCTTTTGTGGAAAACTGCCAAATTAAGTGCAAAAAGTAAATCTTTCAGATTGAACCGAACTTGGCATTATCTCAAATGTTTGGCTAGAAATTGCCAATATTGTATCACTTTCAATTGAAAGAAGTTCCGATGAAGTACACCAAAAATATTTATGATTTAATAGACATACAAGGAAGTCATATGGTGTCCTCATCAGATTATTTTTTCTTTTGTAATTTACGTACAATCCCTGAAGTGCAATGATCTAATGTGATTTTTCCCCCCCTTCAAGAGCCATTGAAAAATGGTTTTAGTCAGCATAAAGAGGGTGATCAATTTGAACTTGGTGCTTTTTCTTATAATTCTGAAATCTGACAGATGTGTCAACTATTCTAATACTGAAATATAATTTTCTGAATCTTGTTTAAGTGTAGGAGATAACTTTCAACACTGTTGGACTGTTTCAACTTTATTCATGAGTTAAAACAGAAATGGAGACGTATAATGTTACTTTTTGTTTTAATCTATCGATGTTTGGAGAACTTCTTTGGAAAACCCAATTGTTTTCATGTTTGCATTCAAAATGGTGGCAAACATTTTCAACATTTGCTGTATGGAATGATAAAGATTTAAAGTAAATTATGCTTTTCAAAAACAAAATTATCACTAGATTAAATAGCATTTGTGCGTCTCCATTTCTGTTTTACCTCACAAATAAAGTTGTAACAGTCCAATAAAGAGAGAGTGTTGGAAAATGTCTAACACACTTAAAGTCAGTTCAAACAACTAACTTCAGTTTTAGAATTGTAGCCACAGCCATCAGATTTATGAGGAATAAGAAAAACCATTGGGTACTCTTTTAGATTGATCACCTTGTATTTATTTTCATGTCTCCCTCACTATTTTGGATACAATGCTGAAATTTTGTTCATCCCCTAATTAATGTGTCTGGTACATTTTACGAATTGGGATTTTTTGTACAGCGGCTGCATGAAAATTAAATTTTTTTCCTTGTATGAAGTATAAGGAAGTGATTGCGAAATGTGATTGCCAGATTTTTACGAAAAAACTGATTTTGACTAAATTTACCTCTAAATTTACTTTTAAGATTTTTTGTGATGCATCTCATCGTACACATGTAATAAATACAAATGAATACAATTCATACAAATGAATATACAACCCATTTTGACTGACCACAAGCTCATTTTGACCAATTTTTCTCTGATGTCTATAAGTAGGTACATATGTATGTAACTCTAATATCTCAAGAACTGTTGGTCGTAGAATGTTGAAACATAAAGTTTCAATTTAGAATTTTTGTAACATCTATTTGTCATCCCCTTTTGGTCACAATCGACTGAATAGTTTATGTACAGGGCTTCCCAAAAGATTTTAAATACATTATGCTCTCTGTGCAGAAATTCCTTAAAGCATATTTTAGAGGCACTAGACTATTTCAAATGACTCAAAAGTGATATATGTTGTTAAGGGTTTACAAAATGAATCTCTCCATCAAAAATAGTGTCTGTATCATTTATTGTTCTGCTACAAAAACATTCAAAAGAATTTCAACACATTACAGTCAATGGCAGTTTTAGAGACATTCATCCATTTCAAGCACAATGCCGCCCTACCATATGGTTAGGTAAGGGTCTGACCATGGTCACGTGCCTTTCTCAAAAACTATGCCGAAAATCCCCAAGCTTGGTGACTTTTTGATGTACGTGTGTATATATTCAAGTCTCATATCTCAAAAACTATTAGTGTAGTGGTAGAATAAAATGTTGAAATTTCATATTGTTTAAGATTGTTGTTACATATAATTGTGCATCTTGATTTTTAATTCCAATCTACAGGAGATTTTATTTACAGGACCACCCAAAAGAATTTCATTACATTAATGTCTATGGACATCTTCAATATATTATGTCTGTAGTCAGTCATTGTTTGTCCATGCCCAAATTCTCACCAGTTGTCATCAATCTTGTCAAGGTTTGCTGAAATATCGCCAAATTTGGCACCAAAAAAATTTCAGGTTTTGTATAACTCTAAAACTTTAAACTGTAGAATGTTAAAATTTTGTATTTAGAAATTTTGTATTGTAACATCTAACTGTGCATCTCTTTTGATTGCATTCTACTGGGTAATTACACAGCATCCAAATGACTTTAAATACATTAAAGTGTATGGATGCATTCAATTCATTGAAAGTCTGTGGTCAATTACTGCTTTTGCTATCCCCAAAATCTCGCAAACTAACTCAAGCTTGTCAGCTTTTGGCAAAATATCACCAAATTAAGTGTCAAAAACAAATCTTTCAGATTGAACACAACTTGGCAATATCGGAAATATTTGGCTAGAAGCTGCTAAACCTTAGTAATACTGCAGTATTTTATCTCTTCCAAACAAAATAAGTTTAGATGAAATGCGTTGAAAATATTTTTGATTTAATAGGCATGCAAGGAAGTCGTGTTGTCCACATCAGATTTTTTATTTATTTAGATTTAATTAGAAAATTTTAATCAATACCGTGAAATTTTCTATCCTTTTTTACTTTAATTTATTATATATGTTTATGATTGATATTAAGAAATAAAAGCCTTTCAGTGTTTTAGGGACACCTGGTATATTTTTCTTACAAGAAATTCATTTTATGATATGAAATATCAGACAGTTATATTTTTTTCGCTTACACTTTGCAATGTGAGTACTTGGTATGACAATTTCGAAAATAGTCATTTAGTTTTATTTTGTAAAATGTTTTCACACGAACTGTATGTTCTACCTACAAAAGAACTTATTTGTGTTTTTTCTCTTTAGATGATGTAATTCCTCCTAAAACTGGGAAAAGGGTTCAAAAGTGTTTAAAGTTTTTAAAGGAATTGGGAGGCTTTAGAGAATTTATATCTACTTTGAAAGATAAGTCTGTCATGGACCCTACAGTAAGAATGAGATTAGAGGTTGGTTTCTGAACCATAATTTTTTCTTCTTCTTTGTTCTAAAAGTTTTCTGTGTTACTCAAATGTGAATTTTTTTATGTACAAAACATCTGCCTATGCACTTAACTTTCTTTTTCATGATTTAATTATTGATGTATTATTGTAACTCAGTTATTCAAATCGGGTCGATCCAGGAATTTTTTCCAGTGTCCCATTTTTGTGAAAATTGCTTATATTTGTGAATTTTCATCCCAATTTTTAATAAAAGTCACCTTTTAAATAAAATAATTGATAAAACAGATTAAAATGTTGGGCAAAATGTCAATGAAAAAAGGGCTGCTTTAATCGATTGTAATTTTATGAAGGGACCGTTTTAATCATTGACATTTTGTAAAGGGGCCATTTTAATCAATTGTAATTTTGTGAAGGGGCTGCAAAATGGAACTAATTTTTGTTTGCATTGACCCTTGCAAATCAATAGTTTTGCTGTAGTTTATTTTAACTTGACAAAGAATGTAGCAGGCTGTGGGAGGTAGTTAAGTTAGTGTAACATGTTCTCAGTGACATGAATAACAGGGTTGGAAAAATCTATTGATTAACATCTGTAGGACAAAAAAAAAAATCACTGGACATGCCATGCTGGTGATTATGGCATCATTTGGTCAATGTGATCAATGATTGTTTAAATATTTATCAAACAAACTGGATAATAAAGGACCACTGGTTGGGAATTTTCGAAGGGAAGGTCTAGTCCCACTGATAGCAATTTTCAAGGGAGAGGCCTAACAATTTTTTTTTTTTTTTTTAGTTTGTAATCTAAAGCCCCTTCAGAAATCTTCTATTAGTGGTCATTTAGTAACCAAAAGATACTCAGTTATTTCGGATATGACAGCCCCAAATAAACTTCATAGACTTAACATAAGATGAACTCTCTGTATTTTTAACACCCCAGTGTTACGAACACTACTTTTGATTTCCATTCTATCTTTTCCTCTCTCTAAACTGAAAGATGTTTGCAACTCGAGTTCAGGTAATTCCCCAGTTTAGAAATTCCCAGAAATATACGCTGTACATGCACAAGACTACACAATGCAAAACAGACCAAAATTACTCACTTTTTCATATACAGATTATGTTTTTGAGTAATATAATATGATTATGCAGTTTTATTGTCTTTTTTGTAAAACTTTTTAAATAAATGAATGAGTAAAAAGACCCAATGAGATGGTAACGTGCAGGCCCAACTAAATTTAGTTTGATGTCGCATTAGCCATCAAATTCAGCACCTCCATGTTGTTAGTTGGCTTGGTTAACCAGGCTAAATATTGCACACAATCTGTAAACTCACTATATACAGTAGAGCTTCCAGAATCACAGGGACTTTTACTGATTCTTTATTACAGAAATTTCTGGATCATAGAAACCCTATAATGTGAATTATAAAAAATCTTTACAGTGAAGTTGTGTCAAAAAATTTGACTTGCCTTTCTTGAAAGAAAAGAAAAATATATAAGTGAAAAATAAAACACATTTATTTAGGCATTACATATAGCAGAAAGATGTAGTTTTTTAAAAACATGTCTAATAAAGTCTGTTGTTTAAATTTCTGTTTGTAACGCATAACTGAATTGTTTTAAGGCCATATTTCATCTGGACTTTTTAACTCACCTTTTACAAATAAAGAATTCCACTGTGGTTCAAAATGTAAAAAAAAAAAAGTGTCCAGGACCCAATGGGATTTTACCTGAATTTATTCTTGAGCTTAGCCCTGAGGCCAAAAATACTTTTTTAATTTTTACGAATAAAACATAGGGAGGAGCTTTTCCTAGCTTTTGGAGAAAGGCAATTATTATTCCAGTTCTGAAGCTGAAATAAGAATCCATGCGATTTACAGAATTTTCTACCGATTTCATTCTCTTGTACTCTCTGCAAATTGGCAGATAGGATGGTTGTGGATGGATTACAGTTTTTTCTGGAAAGTTGCTATTACATCTCAGAGAGACAGGCTGGTTTTAGAAAGGGATACAGCACTACCGAACAGGTTGCCTGTTTTTCACAGTCTATTAAGGATGGATTTCACAGAAGATAGAGTCCTCTTGCAGTCTTCATAGACTTTAAGTCTGCCTTTTATCGTGTTTGGAGGAAGTTCCTTCTTAGAAAGTTATTGAATATGAATATTTCTGGATATCTATTTCAATGGATTAGAAACTTTTTGAGTCAGCGCTTCATTAATGTTAATTATGGGTGTTCTTATTCTGGGCAAACAAGACATGGCCTCCCCCCAGGGATCTGTTTTAAGTCCTATTCCTTTTAATATTATGATAAATGATCTTGCTGATACTATTAATAATTCTTTACCAGATATACAATCTTTATTATACGCAGATGATTTAGTCCTCTGGATTACTGGCAATGATGTTATCCAGGCAGAGGGAACTCTGAACATGGCTCTAAATGTTTTAGATAAATGGGCTGACGAAAATGAATTTTTTTGTAAATATTGACAAAACTTCATTTGAACTTTTTACCTTGTCCATCCCTTCATAGGGGGTAACTCTGGCGCCCATTGGATGTTCCCGTAATAAAATGGTCAGTGATTCGGGCCTTAGTAGTGGTGAATGCTTGACGAGCAAGTGCCTGCCCATTGGGGAAAAAAAAGTAAACATTTTACTCTGAGTATTATGGTACATGACAAAATTTGAAATATAGGAATCGACTTCTGATGAAAGAATGAATGAAGCAATCTATCTGGGGATTGTTCTGGACCCAAAATTAAATTGGAATAAGGAGGTTTCTAGTGTTGCTGCAAAAGTGATTAAATAAGGAGGTTTCTAGTGCTGCTGCAAAAGTGATTAAATGACTGAGTCTCTTGGAGAGAATTGCTGGAATGAAGTGGGGGTCATCTCAGGATGTACTTACTGCTTCCTATGCTTTGTATATCTGCCCAGCTATTTATTATGGAGGTGAGATCCTCATAACAGCATCAGATTCTACTTTGTCTAAATTGAATATTGTCCAAAATCATGTGCTTTGCCTTATTACTGGTGCAACATTTTCAAACCCTGTTGCAGCCATCTAGCTGCAAACTGGTATTCACAATTCGGCTGATCATTCATTGATAGCTGTTTGTATTTTGGGTGAAAGACTTCTTCGAAAAGGTACCTTCTGGTCTAACTATGTGTCTGCTCAACCCATATTAAAAACACATGCTAATACAGTGAAACCTCTCCAAGCGGCCACCCCTGTATAGCGGTCACCCCTCTAAACGGTAATACGGCCATTTAGAGGGGTGACCGTTATACAAGGGTCATGGCATGCGGCGGCATACAGCAGTCATGGTACAGATTTTTTGGCTCATAGACTTAATGTTAAAATAGCCTCTATTAGCGGCCACCCAACCCCCTCTAAACAGCCACCGAGTGGGATCGCTCATCCCATTTTTCGGGAAATTCTACTTACTCCATGCTGTAATTTTGAGCGGAAAAACTCAAGGTCAGGTTTATAGTCTAATATAAGTCCCAGGAACAACTGGAATTGAATCTGTTATCTCTGTTGTATTCTCCCCACACACTTAAGATGGGGAATCCGTTGGACAATGAGGTGTTGAAGTTGTCCTACACCCAGGTCCGTGTAGTGCATGAATTTTTGTCCCTTTCAGGTGCTAATTCCGCCCCTGATGAGGAATTTCCCGATGTTTGTAGTGGCGAGCAAGCTAAACTTTCAACACAAGCGACTTTACTGAAAATTGATGAAGTTATCGAAAATCCCGAAGCGATTATAAACTAACCGGTTAGAGATCTGCTTTTTAAAGTGAAAAACTAACTAGAAAAAATGGTTGTTTCAGAAAAAAGTAAAAACTTGCACACAGACACGAATTGTATTATTTTTTCAAAAAAATGTATGAAAGCATGAAATAAAGTACTATTTTCTCTTTAGATAAGTTTTGTATTTCATTTTAAATAAGGAATATGTGCCAGACTTGTTTATATTACGCATTATAGCAATTATCTTATAATAGTAAATAAAACCCTTGAGAGCGCCACCCCCTCTAAACGGCCAAATATTCCCGATACGGTTGGGTGGCCGCTCAGAGAGGTTTCACTGTACTTTCCTTATGGAGATTAATGAGCTTTCAAGAAATATGCTTCCCCTAAATCACCAGTCTACGTTTAAACCTTATGTCTTTCCCGGCTTTTTACAGTATCTAAGAGCAGCTTTCGATTAGTTGTCCCCATTAAGAATTCTTCCATTCATGCTGAGCTTAAGAGCCGTTGCAAAACCAAATCGGGCAAGTCAATGGAAAAATGTTCCCATCACCATCTCAGAATTTCATGATTTTATTTTATTGTGTTGCCTTACCCAAGGAAAGAACAAATCTGAAATATTTTTGATTTACCTCTTTTAGTTTTGGAGTTATGGGGGGGTCAAAGTACCCCAGAGGAGTAACGTTGAATTAATTTAGGGCCATTTTTGCCACTTTATTGTCTCGACTGTGACTGGCTCAGAGGTGCTTCAGAGAATTTTTTCATTTTATCCTATAATATACCTTGTATAGTAACATCTCAAATTGAAAATTCATCCGAAAATTGTCAGAGTCCCAAATTAGGGCCCCCCAAAATACCCCCAGTTTCATAAAAAATACAGTTTTATGAATGCTTTAAATCTTGGCTCTAACGCGATACAGAAAAATTTTTTGCACAGTGCAGTTATATATCTTCGTATAAAGTGAATCCAATGTTAAAAATTTTTGAAGGGCCCAGGGCCCCCCGGTATGGGGCCCCAAACATGGTCCTTAGCGCTAATTTACGCAATTTCGAAGCATTGGTACAGCTGAAGCCGACTTCCCACAGGAAAACTATTGACATGGAGATGTTGTATCAACACAGTAATTTGATATTATGAAAAAACATTTCTTGAAGGTACAACTGTTTCCAAGAAAAATCCCAAAAAGTACCTCCCTATTTGGGATATTCCACTGGCACGCATGGGGGCATTTCGGCATTACTTTTAGAAGTTTAATCGACAGTGGCAATATTGAAAATTAACTTATTCTTCATATATCTCAAATATAACCTCCATATATCACAAATAGTTATTTTACAGGGGCACTCATAAGAATTACATTGCGCTGTATGGGGATCTCTGTAACTACTGAACCGATCCAAAAAATTTTTTCACTGATGGAAAGCTACACTATTCCTGAGTAATATAGGCTACCTTTCAGCATGCAGCATAACTAGTTCTTTTACAGGGACACTCAAAAATTCTAGCACATGACGCTATATGGACATCTCTGTAACTACTGAATCGATTCTAAAGATCTTTTCACTGAAAGCTACACTATTCCTGAGTAACATAGGCTAAAATTCATGCATGTAGCATAATTTACAGGAACACTCAAAATAATTCGTAAACATTGTAGTAACAGTCTCCATTCGCCAATCAAATTTATTCAAATTTTTGAACAGTACAATTATATATCTTCATATAAAGTGAATCCAATGTTAAATATTTTTGAAAGCTCTCAGCTTTGTGGCCTCTACCGTCCAGTCATTTTAAGAGACATTGCAAGAGCAAATCAGGTAAACAAAAGAAGTTTCAATCACCACTCAGAATTTCATGAATTTTTTTTTTTTTTTTTTTTTTTTTTTGTTGCCTTACCCAAGGAAAGAACACATCTGAAATATTATTGATTTAGCTCTTTTAGTTTTGGAGTTATGGAGGTGGCCAAAGTACCCCAGAGGAGTGACGAATTTAGGGCCATTTTTGCCATTTTACTCTCTCGACTGTGATCAGGAATAGTGTAGCTTTCAGCGAAAAGATCTTGAGAATCGATTCAGCAGTTACAGAGATGTCCATATAGCGTCATGTGCTAGAATTTTTGAGTGTCCCTGTAAAAGAACTAGTTATGCTGCATGCTGAAAGGTAGACTATATTACTCAGGAATAGTGTAGCTTTCCATCAGTGAAAAAATTTTTGGGATTGGTTCAGTAGTTACAGAGACATACAGTGTAATGTAATTCTTATGAGTGCCCCTGTAAAATAACTATTTGTGATATATGGAGGATATATTTGAGATATATGAAGAATAAGTTAATTTTCAATATTGCCACTGTCGATTAAATTTCTAAAAGTAACGTCGAAATGCCCCCAGTGGAATGTCCAAATAAGGAGGTACTTTTTAGGATTTTTCTTGGAAACAGTTGTACCTTCAAGAAATGTTTTTTCATAATATCAAACTACTATGTTGATACTACATCTCCATGTCAATAGTTTTCCTGTGGGAAGTCGGCTTCAGCTGTACCAATGCTTTGAAATTGCGTAAATTAGCGCTAAGGACCATGTTTGGGGCCCCGTACCGGGGGGCCCTGGGGCCCTTCAAAAATTTTAAACATTGGATTCACTTTATACGAAGATATATAACTGCACTATGCAAAAATTTTTTCTGTATCACGTCAGAGCCAAGATTTAAAGCATTCTTAAAACTGTATTTTTTATGAAATTGGGGGTATTTTGGGGGGCCCTAATTTGGGGTTCTGACAATTTTCGAATGAATTTTCAATTTGAGATGTTACTATACAAGGTATATTATAGGATAAAATGAAAAAATTCTCTGAAGCACCTCTGAGCCAGTCACAGTCGAGACAATAAAGTGGCAAAAATGGCCCTAAATTAATTCGACGTTGCTCCTCTGGGGTACTTTGACCCCCCATTACTCTAAAACTAAAAGAGGTAAATCAAAAATATTTCAGATTTGTTCTTTCCTTGGGTAAGGCAACACAATAAAATAAAATCATGAATTTCTGAGATGGTGATGGGAACGCCCTGCCCGATTTGCCCCTGCAATGCCTCTTAAGACTTTGGCATTAGCTCTCTATGAGAATTATCCTATCGAGTACTGGATTCATGACTGGATGGCTCTGTGGTGGATGGAAGTGCAGGTGCTGGTGTGTTTTGTGACTTTTTTCAACTCAAGGAGGATTCTGGGTATTTTTGCGATAGTTGATGCCAAGATACACACTATCTTTATGGTCCTTCGGGCCATCAAAAATATACCCGAAGAGAAAATTATTTTATTTGTGGATTCTCAGGCTACCATCCATACAATAACAATTTACAGTTTTGATCCTAGTTCCCTTAGTTTGAGTGCAAATTACTGATTAGCTACCTAATAGAGGCTGGGAAGGATATCATCTTACAATAGATTCCCAGCCATTGTGGTGTACCTGGCAATGAACGAGCTGATGCACTCGCAAAGGAAGCTTGTGGTCTTGATCAATCTGACTTGGTTGTCCCACTTAGAAATATTGAACACTCTTAAAAAACACATCTACAAAGGTAGACTCTGTCGTTACCGAGATGTTTCCACTGGGAAAAAATGGTCTTCTTTATTGAAAAGACAGGTCTTCTTTACTAAGCTTCTGCTTGGCTTCTTTGCCAAGAGCTATTGGTGTGGCTTGTTTCAGATTTGAAACAGAATACGATTATCTGTAATCGCACCTGTTTAGATTTGGTGTTGATGACTCGACTCCCCAGATTGTGTTTTTTGTACTTCTGCACCAATGACTGGACAGCACCTTTTTTCTTGTCCTGCCATGCAAGATGTACTTACCTCCAACTTTTTTAGGATTTTCCCTGCTACTGGAGCAATTTTATTGGAGTGCTAGGTATTGTATCAGGGTTGGATTTTTGTCTTCAAAAACTGGTTTTTGTCATGACAGAGGTAAAAACCATGTTTTTATAAGTAAAAACAGTCAAAAACCTACTATTTTCCTTTTTTATGGTACAGCAAACAAATGTCTGAATAAAATTTTCTTTACTATTAAAAACTACAATTAATTAAACTATTATATATGTACATATTCATATAAATATTTTAATATAGTATCAGAAATAAATTATTAACAGGTTTTATACATACCATTGTCTAGATTTGCTATGAAATTCAAAATTAAAAAAATTGCACTTACCAAAAAATAAAAATATGTTCAGAAAAAACTGTACATCCCAGATTATTGTGATCCTTTCAGCATCCATATTTTTTAGGATATACCTGGATTATACCCATATAATCTTGAACATTTATCTAAAATTTATACCTATCCTAGATATAAACTAAAGGAAGAATCACTGCTGTTTTATCTAATTTAAAACTTTTATTTAATGAAAAATTTGCATTAATACAAATCACACAAATGTATTCAAAATGCCATTTTTAGTAATCAGGATCACTGCTTCAAAGCATGCGATAACAAGTAACAAGTTTTGCACACTTTTCATTACCCAACCGATTTGAAGTTTAGAGTGGATATATCCAAAATTCGAAAAAACAATTTCAATAGTTGCCAAACTGGCTGGGCTAGACAAAAGCAGAATTAACTTACAAAATTCATTTTCAACACTGTCTTTTGCTGATAAAAATTCACACTTTGATATGCCTTTCCACTAGACATATGCATTTAAATTAGGGTTGTTATGATTTTACCCAACATGAAAAAACCCAGGTGGGTTATTAAGAAAAGCATGGTACCAGTTCAACATATTTAAATGCAGACCCAAATCCAATAGTTTTAGAAGATTTTCTCTCTGTACCAAATCATAAGCCTACTTAAAATCAATGAAGGCAACTGATAAAATGCGTCTGTTGTCAAGAGTATCCTTGATAGATGGACTAAGGAGGGCAACTTGATGGCTGGTCCATGATAAGATAGTAACTTGTTTTAATTACTTTCTATGTTCCAATGAAATCGGGTGTGATTTTTTTTTACATAGGATTTACTTTCAATGGAATAAACTTGCTTGTTTTCCATAGCCATATATGTAACTATAGATGTGTCTTATGCTTTTCTTTGTTTATTTTTTAGCGGAGGAATTTATTAGTAAAATATATGACTACATCAGAATATATGGAATTTACTGCAGAATCAGCTCTAGCTACTTTCTGTAAGTTGGCTTTATTCTTGCTGTGAACTATAAATTCAACCCTTTTCTTTCATTTTGTATTAGTTTGAAGATTCATATTAAAGTGCATGATTCTAATTCTGTAGGTTCAAGGCAACAGATATGGACATTTAAAGAATGGCTTTTGCAGGACAAGGTTACTTTTTTTAATATAACACCTTTAGCTGTAACAATGATTGAATTCTTGGCTCTTGAAACAATAGCTGTGGTAATTATAATTTTTTTGTTCATGGATATTACATTATAATTTAGGTTTAGATATAGGGTGGTTATAAGTAAAGTTTCTCTATAAACAACATTCTACAGCTGAAACAGATTAACTGATTGCCACCAAATTTGGCACACTGTGTACGAGATGCACTCAAGGAAGTATTTTGAAAAGATTAGTTCAAAAAATGTCGACCAGATGGTGCTTTACATGATGAAATCGGCTTTAAAATGACCCAAATGAGTTTTTAAAAAGGCTAAAAGCTATTGAATTAATGTTGAAATTGTTAGCACATATCGAATTAGCTATTTCCATTGTTAAATTTGCTGTTTTTCATACAAAGCACCACCTAGTGAATGTTTTGAACTAAAACTTTTTTCCAAAATTCTGTGAGTGCATCTCATGTATCGCTCATATACATAATTTGGTTGCATTCCGTTCACCTGTTTGTGCTGTAGGACATAGGTGGCTGGTGCACCAAAAAAGTGGGGGGTCAAAAGAGATGAGAGTATGTAAGCAGAGGGCACCCTTAAAGCTGTTTTTTTGGGGGGGAGTAAAATCGCCCTATTATAATTGAATTTTAATGTCATTATTGATTAAATGGCCTTCTCTAAAAGAACTAGGATAAAAAATTAGAACGGATGCCCACCGAAGGCTCCCTCCTTCCAATTCAAAGTAGAGACCTGCACGGACTGGGCCGGGTACGGGATTTATAAATCTGCTGTTAACACTGATAGAGAGACCCTTTTTTTGACTCAGCTGGCTGTGCCCAGCATAGCCAGCTGCATCAAAAAAAGGGTCTAAAATTTTAAAGTAACACACCTGTAAGGGGGGAAGGGGGAATTCCTAGAAGGCTACACTCTGTTTTTATGGGAATGAAGGCACTCGGACAGTTGGAGGAGATAAAGAATAATTTTCCCTCCTTTTATCCAAAAAATGAAAAGGAATGCGCATTGCCTCTATTGTCGAGATCTATTTTCTTCCCATCACTATTACTGTGACTAGTTTTAGAGAAAATGCATCGAATTTCTCGCGCCGAAAAACCGTTAAATGCGGGAAATCTAACGTTCTTGACGGGATTTTTTAACATTACAAGTATAGAAAGATATTTGGAACCAATAGAAAATGACGTTATAGGCGGGAAAACGGTAAATATTTCTAACGTTAAACCAGGGTTTCACTGTATATATATATATACAGGGTTTCACTGTATATATATATATATATATATACTGTGTTTAGAAATATTATCTCTAATCATAAGTATAGAATAGAGTCTCTATGTACCAATAGTTTTAAGGCCAACAACTTAACTGACCTATATAAAACTGCTATAAAATATAATTATCCCAGTAAATTTCTAACTTCCATTTTATATCCTCTATGTAATCAAAAAACTGTATGTCCTAATCAGAATATTGGTTGGTGAGGATGGGGTTGGTTGTTGGTTCTTTCTATATATATAAAAAAAAAAAAAAAAAAAAAAACTATAAAATATATATCTATATATTTTATTTAAAAAAAAAAAATCTATATTTAAGAATGGTTGATTACTGGTACTTTTTCCTTTTTATGTGAGTCTGTAACCAATGAAGCCAAACAGAGTACTGTTCTACATAAATATTTTACAATTATATTAGCATAAATAGCAATAATAAATGAGTATAATTATTATCAATATCATTACTGTTAAAATTATTTCTACAGTTTTTCTCCTTTTCCACAACCTCAACTAAGTACTTCTTAGCTACTGCAGCTAGTACTACGTAAAACATAGGCTAGCTATACTAGTGTAATATTTATTTTATTATTTATTCATTTAATTATTACCATTTTTATTTATTCATTTAATTATTACTTTTTTTTATTTATTTATATATTCTTTTCCTTTCCATACTTCCGAAGTATTATTAATATATCATTTTTTATTCACACTCCATGGCATTACTTGTCTATTGATTGCATTAAGCCTTCTCTGATGGCAACATGCACTAATACTGCCTCCATTACTGAGCTTTGATCTTCGTGTCGGTCCACTTCCTCGTTGTTTATTTCTAATAGCTACGGTCGCGCCCCCAAGTTACAAAAGGACCCTAATTTTGGTCAGGTAACTTGCAGAAACCTAGCTATTATTGTTTTTTTCGATTAAATTGAAATGTGTGTGCGGTGGCGCCTGATGATAGAGCACACCATTTCAATATTAATTCCATTTTCCGTCTATTTCTGGTTACATGTGATTAGGCTTAAAAGCACACCAGTTCTAATTTGGCGCTTTATATTCAATTTTTCCACTCTTTCATTACCTTAAAAGGCTATATTTAAACACTTATCAAGTGTAAGCTCGTTAATTGGCACCATGTGCTATCTACTTTTTTATTTTTTATATTTTTTTTTCACTTTATCAATCGATTATCTTGGGATTTCACTTTACGTAAGTAAGCTATTATATATTATATATATATATATATATATATATATATATATATATATATATATATATATATAAAGACCTTGCACTGGGAAAGTTTGCTTTCCCTCACCTTCTCTTGCTCGGTTTCTGTATTGAGTGTCTTGCCATCATTTTTAAATGAATTGTTACTTTTGAACTATGAAAATTGGGGGGGGGCGAGGCCCCTTTACTTTTAGAAGTGAGGGGGCAGTCGCCCCCCTTGCCCCCCCGTACCAGCCGTTTATAGGGAAAGTTTAATTATAACCACCTGGTACACTTTTTCATCTTCATTAATACACTTTTCATGCAGTCATTTCTGTTTGTATGTCAGTCACCTTTTCACAAGTCTAGAAATCAAATACATTAATTAGCTGTTTATAAAAAATAGCTAATTAATGTATTCAGTGATATTTTTTTTTAAACTTTAGACAAAATTCTGAGTTTATAAAATAAATAAAAATTCATCAAAATGTTAATACTAATCTATAAATAATATATTTAGTTATACTTTTCCTATAAATGAACTTATTCTATGTTTAGTTATCTCTAGAATAACTTTTGTTTCTATAGTTAGTTTCTTATTCTATGACTCATAATTTGCTGTCAGTTAGTTTAGTCATGTTTAAAAATATTAGAATTTTTGTGAAATATTTTAAGTTAGTGGAAAGAACAAGAAGAAACTTTGATCTGATTTGTTTGAAAATTTAATGGGGTAACATATGAATAATATAATATAGAATAGCATCTGTATATATGTATATATGGTACGGCAAAAGTAACAAACTGGTGATTATATATAATAACCAGTAATTATGCATAATCACCACTAAATACGGTAAATGTGATAAATTTTTGAAAATTTATCAAATTAACCGGTTTGTTTGCATAATTTCCAACTCATAATGGTACATGTGATCAGTGGTGCACCCAGGATTTTAGTTTAGGGGAGGCTGGGCTACAAATGTTGTTGAACTCTGTTATAGTGAGCTCGATCATAGTTATAACTCTCTTATAACGTCAAAATATTCTGTGCCCCTTGACTTGCCCATAGAACAACATGCGCACAAGCAATGTAACTCGTTATAGTAGTCAAATAATTATCTGATCTTTTGAGTATCGTTGAAACAGAGTTTAACTACGTTTCGTACACTAACTGTAAGTATTTATTTAAAAACTTTTTTTTTTTTTTTTTTTTGTAAAAAGTACTTTAGAAATAATTTAAAGACAATTTTTAAAAACAGAAAATTTAATTCATCAGGGACAATTTTCAATTTTTCATGCTTTACATTTCCAACTCTCCACCTTTAGGGGGGGGTTGAGCACCCATAGCCCCCTCCGTGGGTGCGCCTATGAATGTGATAAATATCATGACTGATTGGGCCAGTAGAATAGAGTGCACAGTGATGCCGCTTACGCGCTATAACGCGTCAAATACACAAAAAATCGATGATGGGATGCAAAAGAAAAGTTACAACGCGTCCCCCGGGACACGTAATTTCCATCATGCAATATTTTGAAGAAGAAAAAAAAGGTGAGAGAGGGTGCGTTCAGACTGCCAATTTTGGGTAAATCTCTAGTAAAACACAAACTGCTCGTGTTTTACTCAGAGAGATTGACATCGTGAACGGCTTTGTGGGCCCGTTTACATGCACACAAATGCAGAGTAACGCTTCTCCTACATGGGGGGAAAAATGCAGGGTAGAAAGATCCCTAGTTGAAAGGAGGCATAGGAGTGTTCGCTTTCCCATGATGCATTGCGAGTTTTCCCCTATACTCTGCTTTTACCCGGGATATATATCGTGCTGTGCGCACACGTGGTTAAGCTGAAGAAAAAAGGGGATTACTTTGACGTTCTTCTCCTTTCTCCCTCCCCCACACTTCCGTTTTCATGTTAGAGGTTGTTCTGTTAGAGATGATGGACTATTGGAATTGAATAAAGTTTTTTCATTATTTATTTTTAATATTCGCTTGTGTAAATGTAAACAATGATTTGTTTTATATTAAATCTGACAATTATTATTTAGAAATGAAATCTATAAGCTATAGAAGCGATAAATATTTTAAACAATCTAGAAGAGAAAAGGGGGGGGTTTCCATATTTTACTGTTGTATATCCTTTCCTTCCTCAAATATATTCCGATTTTCCTTGTGATAAATTTATTAATACATAGTAATTATTTTTTAAAATTAATATAAGATGGAGGGGCGTTTGAACGGTATTTTATTGTAGTTTTAATAATTTAAGATCTTGCGGCTGTTCTGCGAGTACATTTTACTTTCTTAAACATTTCTACCAATGCAGCCTTTCTCCCGGTTTTTACTGTACATACAAAAGGGGATTTTATTAATTATTAGGATTCAGGGCGTCATCAGGAAGGCTTTGCCGTGAAGGCAAAGTAAATGACATGCATGTCACAACAAATTTTTCTTGATTAATTATAATTCATTTTATTTATTTATTTTTTGAAATATAAGTTTTAGGTTATTTAAAAATAAGATATTCATACGCATCAGCACACCAAAATCGGTGAGACATGATAACATGAGTCGTGAAATTAACCAAATGCTTTTATATCAATAAGGACCCACTTTTCTTTTTAGAAAAAAGGACCCGTAAATTTTGGAGTCCTGGGTCCTCTTCCAAAGTCTAGCAACATCACTGGTGCAGTTTTTTTTTTTTTTTTTTTTTTTTTTTTTTTTTTTTTTTTTTTTTGTATAGTTACTTCTCAGTAGGATATTTTTTCGTTGGACAATATGGCATAAGAGACCACGAATTACAGTATTTTATATTTTACAGTCAAAAAGTCAATAAAGGTTATTTTAAGTCAGATACATTTATTTATCCTGAACGAAATTTGAATAAGGGACGGAGAGGTGTTTGAAATGAAAAAAATACAATTTACATGAAATTGTACAAAACAGTTGCGCATGAAAAAACAAACTGAAGTTACATATAAAAAATAAACTAAGCCAATATTCAAGAGAAAAAATACCCTTTTTTTCAGATAATGTTAAATGCTATTACTAGAAATTACTAAATATTTTAAGTTTACTTAATTAAGCATATTAGACTGTTATGGCATTTAGAATTACAAATTTTGCCAGATTTTTTACATTTGCACGTTTCAGATCCGCATTGTCCCTTACAAACATATGCTGATATCTCTGACTTCCAGAAAGAGATGTCTTCCTAACACATTCTCCAAATGATATTGCTAAATCTGGAACATCATCAAGCAAAATAAATTTTTCTTCACAAATTGTGAATTGATTTCTGGTAAGCAACTGTGAAAGTCTTCCTTTTTTCGTTCCTAACTGATACAACTCTTCATTTTGAACTTCTAATATCACTGCTAATAAATTTCGGGAATCACTTCTCACTCTGTCAACGTCTGGTATTCATAGTTTCACTGCGTCACCAACTTTACCAGCAGGAAATTTAACAATTGAAACTTTTCTTCACATTTTCTTTGCTTGTAATTCTAAAACCTTCTTTTAGAGCGACGCTCATTCTGTGTTGAGTCTTAAATTAACTTCAATGGGGTCATTTAGATCGCTTTGCCATTAGAAATTTCTATTCGCTATGTTTCTGGCATTATACTGCCGTTAATGCCGAGCTTGCTTCAGTTCTAAGATTTCGATCGGAAGACTTTTCAAGCAAATTTGCAGGCGTCCCAAACATTGCTTCATAAGGAGAACACTTGATGCCTTCATGAAATGCTCTATTTTTCATAAGTTACACAAAACGTAACCCTTTGGACCTTTGGACCATTTACTGGCGTGGTTGCTTTCCAACCAAGAACTTACCATATTTTCAATTTCTGGTTTGCACGTTCAACCGAACCTTGAGTCTGGCTGTGCTAGGTTTTCCGTACACAATTTTCAGATCCGGCTACATTGCATAATCTTCTTCCATAAGATTTTGTTACTAAACTCACGATCGTTGTCACTTTGCAGTACACTGGGGGCTCCAAATATAGTAAAAATATCAGGTGATATACAATATCCTTTACACATTTGCTTTTTAGGGCGCGCAACTGTACGAACTTCGTCAAGTGGTCTTGATAGACAAAAATAAACCTAGTCATTATCTGTTTGCAACTGCATGTCAATTGGGTGCACCTGGAATCTTGAGTCCATCTCTTGAAAGAGCATTGGCCTAACAACAAGTCCTTTCTTAGGTACATTGTTTTTGATTTTTAATTTCACACAAATTTCAGTAAATCATGACTTCTTCGGTAGTAATATTTTTGTACTTTTTTTGAAGTTCTTTTAACATCCTGTTTCTACCACCATGAACTAGTGATATCTATATCTCATGAATTATGGTAAAAAGTTCTTCAAAGTACACGTAAAATCTAACATTGAAGCTGTCATTACTCACTGGAAAGATAAGTTTTTCAACATTGCCAACTTTCATTACATCGTATCGTTTAATTCTTTGATAATCTTCCAGTTTTTTCCCACTAATTTTGTTTTTACTATAATTCACATTTTTTTAGCAAATCATCATATCTTTCTTTCGTCAGAAAACCACTGTTTGCTTTCTTAGTATCTATAATATTCACTAATTTGAAATTAAAATGCTCAAGCATACCAGCCATTATTCAATATTTTATACGAGAGGGTAGCGAAAAAACGCCTAGATGCAACGAAATGAGAACAGCTACTGAAATCACGGAGTTGTCACGTGTTGATAGAAGCCAAGCAGTTGCGCAAACTGAACTAATTTTCGTAAAGTTAAGGACTTTTATCACATTTACCATTACGAGTTGCGAATTATGCAAACAAACCGGTTAATTTGATAAATTTTCAAAAATTTATCACTTTTACCGAATTCAGTGGTGATTATGCATAATTACCGGTTATTATACATAATCACCGGATTAATCACATTTACCGTAACATTATATATATATACACCATGAAGCTCGGGAGGAGAAACATCGGCTTGTTATCCAACTTGGACCAACTATGCAGTCTGAGAATTGCCAATGAAACTGCGGCTACCATTGTTTGCGCCGTCTATTGACGGCAGCGAAAAACATCGCGCGTGGGCGCTTTCCGATTTAAAGCTTCTCTAATTGGGATTTATTCATTTATGCTGAAATTTCATGAAGTATACACTAACATTTGAATAAATAAATACGATAATTAATATACATATATAATAATTTTGTTTCTATATTACTTAGTTACAACGATGTAACATCAGTTTGATAATTTAATAAATTAATTAATAATTTAAATAAATTCTCTTTAAAACTGCATACGAACGATATAATAGATCAGTTTTTGACAAATATTTTTGGTAGCAATTAGCTAAAAATTAAAAATATTTCCTGCCTTCTTTCAGGCTATAAATTCCTCTTATATACCCACTCTTCCACATTAAATTTTATTTATTTATTTATTGTCTTTAGTCTTAAAGTTGGTTAGTTAAACCAAAAAACAAATATGGAAAGAGAAAAACATTTAACGCCGTTTTTCAGCACCGCCAGAGCCTGATTATAACCAACAAGGGCCCCAGGAATTGATGAATTCGGGGGGGGGGGGGGGGCATCTATTAAATTTGTTTTATTTTTCATAAAATTTTGATATAAAGAAGGATGTTTCAGAACAAGATTTGAAATTGGGGGGCCTGGGCACTGTCCCGATTCGCCCGTGCGATAATAAGGACCTGAGTACCACAAAAAATTACATAAAAATCAGTGTCTTTTCAGTATCAGTATCATTTTTCAGTACTACAAAAAATTTCATAAAAAAGCATAGAGGAAAAAAAATATTAATTCAATAAATACACGCATATTCAGTGATTGACTCTTTTGCATCAGTTTTGCAAGCTTTCACATATCAGAAAAAATCTATTATTTCATTAATTTTGAAAAAATTTGTATTTAAAAAAAAACAGACTTTGAATTGAAAATATTTGTTTTTGTATAAGTTTTACAGAATTATAAAATCCCCACCCCCATCCTAATTAAATTAATAAACAGAAAAATATTATTCATAAAACTGTTATTATTTTTAAAAAAATGGACAATTTCAAAGTGTTATACTGCTGTTTCAATTTGATTATTGGGCTGTATTTTAAAGTGTTCACATTAGCATTATACTACTACTAACATGTATAAAAGGTTTTCTATTTACATAGTGTTACTTTTTATGTTATACATTTATAAGGGGCCATATTAAAGAAATATTATCGTGATGCTGTATGGTGATGCTGTTTGGAGCTTTAAATAACGTTGGATTTTTCTCCCCGAGCGATACATTTCTTTTCCTGGCTTCTGGATATCCACTGTTACATCCCGGTGCAAAACAGTGGCTCGCTCGACCCATATTCTATCAAAATAATTTATTTTATAAAAAAATATAGCTCGTTCACATTCAAAACAACACTAAATCCGTATTCAAGCGGTGCGCTGTACCCCCTGCTGGTGAAAATGTATCCTGGTCCGTTTTCCCGCCTGATCGCCCATTCCCGATGAGTCTCCTTAGAGCTTCATGATATACATATATATAAGGCAAAATTTTGTTTAGATGGGATGTGGCAAATTATTTGTTTCTTAACTCTTCAATATGAACAGGGTTCAACAAAACCTGTTACCCAGTTGCCCAGGCAACTAAAAAGTATTCCTTGGCGATTAGATATATATATATATATATATATATATATATAAGAGAAGAGTTTGTTGTTTGTTTGTTTGTTCGCTATACACATCCAGGCATTTCGACGGATCTGGACCAAATTTGGCACGCTGACTAAATAGGACAAGAGAAAGCTAATGCCGTAAAAAGGAAATTAATCGGATTAATAGTTTTTGAGTTATTTTATGTTTTGTAAGGTTTTTGGCCCTTTTTCTCGCATTTTACGTTATCGCGAGCTAAATTTCTGTCCGAATACTATTTTTTTTATATCATCGGAAACTACAGAGTTTTCTTTTTCAAATACAATTTGTTACAAAATCGTAGTGTTTTTATCTTTCCAGCGGGAGGATTCACATACCTTCCCTTAACAATCTATATTTAAGGTAAATGGCATTTCTCATTCATTGCACGGGCAACGCCGGGCCATGCTGCTAGTATATTATATAATATATATATATATATATATAAACTCGGCTGATCGAGCCTCATCAGGGGGAGACCCACCTGAAACCCTCTAATTTTTTGGTTTCATTATTGCCATATTAAAACAATATTAATTGACTATGTCATTTTATCTCTAATCGTTCATGTATTTCGCCTTGTAACCCTATGTTGAAATTTTTATGTTTGTAACCTATTTATAGAAAAATACATGTGATGCATATTCTACAGCTTAACAAATATTGTAACAATAGATTAAAGCTGTTGTGAACTAATAGTATTTAAATATATGTAAAAAAAACATGTGTTGCATATTCTACAGCTTATGAAATATTGTAACAATATATTAAAGCTGTTGTGAACTAATAGTATTTAAATATATAAAATTATGTCGCATTTTTATGTCACTTTTTTGGAACACATTTTTTGGACAATTTTCAATAAAGGGGGTGAGAGATAAAATGACATAGTCATTAATATATTACAAATCCAATTAAACTATTCTATTTTTTGCAAGACATCTGTATTCTATTGCAAAATAATGAAATAAAATATAAATAATTACAAATAATGAATGTAGGTGCTGTTTTGATTCAACTAAATTATGTTTGTTTTGTAAAAGCAACTGCATACAATTTTTAAATACCATTTTTTAACTTTTGTATTGATACGTACGTACACCATTTTTGCCAGTAATTTTTATTCTTCCTTAATGGTAGAATTTAGCATGTTTAACAGACAACTTGCTATGCGGTTCCTAATTTGCTAATTCCATTTTTCTTGACATTGCCAACAGCAGTTCACAAAATAAGCTCTTTTGTAGGAGCTGTGTTACCCCCCCCCCCTCTCAAACAATATGATTTAAGACTGATGATGGAAAATTTTAAGGCAATTCCTAGTATCTGGTTTGTAGCAACTTATAAACAAGCCCATTTATTTATTTATTTATTTCAGCCATATTTATTTTTCCAAATGGTTTGACTTTGCATCCAATAATGGAAAATTATTACCAAATTCCAAGTTTCTAATTAGTAAACCCTATTTTTATTGCTAATACCAATAGCAACTTAGAAATAAGCCATTTTTTAAGAGTTACATAAGCATATTATGCATATGAATTTTTATAATATACATATGAAGAATGTAGATACAAAACACACATTCCCCTCTTTTGCAAAACTATTTTCCATATTTAAATTTAATTTCTAGCTTTACCAGAATTATTACAAATTTAGGACTATGTGTAAGTAATCAACAAATTTATATTTCAAAAATTGTGCCAATATATCATATTTGATAATAAGTTTTTTCATTTTTCTAGGAAATAAGAACTAACTTTCTAAATGGAGAATGGCAGTTTTGCATCTGCATCCTTCATATATCATAAATAGTATATTATTTAGTTCAAAAGAGTTTAAACTGATACAGCAAACTTATGCTGTAAAAAGATATACCGTATATACTCGTGTATAAGCCCACTTTTTTTGGACAAAAATTTGGATTGAAAGTGGGGGGGTGGGCTTATACACGGGTCAAAAAAATCTTCAAAATTTCATCATCGGAAATTCAATGTTCAGGGAGCAGTAAACATCTACACACATACGCTCAAATATGTATACTATGTACATGGGAAAACCATGGTCCCGGAAATTGGCATGTCAATCCCCCCCCCCCTTCCGGTGCCCATGCATTTGGGGCAACCAATTTAACTTTATGGAAACAAAAGTAAGAACTAACACATTAAGTTTTTGTATTTTGACAAAATGTTACAAATTACAAGAAAAAAAGAAAGGAAATACAAATACTATACATATCACACCATTCTTCGTCGGAGCATCCGAAAAGTTCTTTAAAGTCACTTTCAGTCCTGATTTCATCGTCATAAATATCAACAAAATCATCATCTTCTTCTTCGCCGGAGTCGATTTCTTCCGCGACTCAATTAATTAGTCTTCGCACCCGTACATAGAATTGCTTATGCAGCACTTCTTGAACGATTTCACTATAATATCCTTTGGAATGGATTCCCACGAATTTTTTACCCATTCAGTTACTGTTACGATGTCCACTTTTTTTAGATTGCCTGTCTTTGGAGTCTGTGCATTATCGGAAGCCATCCATTCGTTCCAGAAGTTTCGAAGCCGGTCTTTGAGTGCTATAAGGCGCCAATTATGTTGACCCTGCGTCGCAAAACAATCACGTGATCACCGAAAGTCAGTCGAATTCTGGTAGGGGGAGTATTTCACGGACGCGTCCATTTTTAAAGTTGGGAGGGTGGGCTTATACACGGGTCAGTCATTTTTGAAAGATTTTTGGGAGAAAACTGGGGGGATGGGCTTATACACGGGTGGGTTTATACACGAGTATATACGGTAAGTATAGTTTTGAAATATGGGGGAGGGGCAGAGGTGGTCTTTGTGCACATGTACTCAACATATGACAACATTCATACAATAGAAAATGGATCCATAAAATTAAAGTTAAGTTTAATTTGTTGTTAGAATTTCACTTTGTTGAAGGTCCTTTGAAATTATTTGCTATATCCAAAAAGTCAGTAAATAAAAGTTGGCAACATACTCCGTTATGTTACTTTTGTAATTATTTTTTGTATTAAAAATTCATGTAAGTGTTTTAAATCTACTGTAATTTCAGGAATAAACATTGCATTTAGAAAAAAAAAAATGTTCTAAAAGCAAAAACACTGAGACAAAACACCACACTTTGTTATCACTGCATTGTTACAAATTTCAACGCTGAAAATTGTAGTACAGTTCAAAGTTTAAATTTCAACATCTTCGTTTAAAAAAAAAACAATTTTATAAATTACATTTAATTTACAATCTTAACCTATTCAAGCTTGCATCATGCACACTCTGCGTGGCTAATATTAGTAGAAACAAGGTTTACTTCTCTTCCTTCTTCCTTGAACTATTCTGTTCTGAAGGAAATCGTGAGAAATTTCCTTGCTTGTTTTCATCTAAGAATCAAAAAATGAATATGAGGCAGTGGCATATTCAGAAATAAAATTAAAGTTGCAAGCAAGCTTCAATTTACTCTTTACTGGGTTTCCATCACAGTTTTATTGACTTAAATCAAAAAAGGAATAAAATGGGAAAATAGCCCATACTGTCTTCCTTTCCTTTTTTTTCTCTGGCTTCTATCTACTTTAAATGGCTGAAGTATTTATTTTTATTTAAAGAGGGGGGTGGTGTTAAATATTTTGTCTTAATGCTAAGTGTCTTATCATCTATAACAGGGGTGTTATATAAACTAACTGCTGTAGAGTCTCAAGATTTTCCCTCACACCACTTACAAACACTTAATTTTGCATTCTTAAAAGTTTGTTTTGCATTGCTTTTTGTTCAAATGCTTGATATACAATACATTGAAATCTGTAATCTCTCTTTTAGATCATAGATACAGCTATACATATTCAAGCAAAAAGACTTGGAATTGGACATATTTTTTCTCATCTACCAGCAATACCTGATTTCATCTTTGCTATTCCTAAAGTGGTTACAAGACGAGTCATAAGAAGAAAAGAGGTCCCTAATTTGCCTTCCACTAGTGAGGAAGAAACCAGTAACATCTCGTGTGCTTTAAAGCGTAGGGCTGCTACCCAAACACATTCTACTAGTTCAAATGATTCTGATTATACATGTAGCAGTAGTAAAAAAATACGATTAAATACAGATGTGGAAAATTCTAATTTTCAAGCTATATGTGAAAAACAGTCTGACTCTGACAGCAATGCTAGTTTGGAAAGTTTTTATTTCGTTATAAAGGAGGCTTCAAATCTAAGTAGTAAAAGTTCTACATCTAATCATGACCTCAATAATATTATGAAAGGAGCTGATACATCATGTTCTCTTCTAGATGCACAGAAGCAAGCATTATACAGAATATTCCAATCAAGGATATTTGGTGAAAGTTCTTCAAATTCTCTAACAGAACTAGATTCCAATGTAGTTTCTGAAATAAAGAGAGATGCCAAGTTTTCTTCTTCTACAGATAATGATGTAAAAGAATGTAACTTGGAAAGGGATTCCAATGGTTCTCAAAATCCAGAGCAAAAGGTTAGTAATTTAGATGATTCTCTTGCTAATCATGATCTTGATACTTCTTCAAAAAGAACTGATGAATTATCCTCTTCCCATAATGTAATTATTGATTCATACAATTGTTTTCTCTTAAAGATGTCTGGTGAAAATACTGTTAAGGTTCTAGCACTACCAAAGAACATTCCAGTTAATAAATGGAATAAACAAACCAAACCTCCACATTTTATAGAGAATTCAGATGGTTCTGTAATTAATTATGATTTTGATAGTTCTGATGAATCGTGTTCTTTTGATGATATACTCCCAGACAATCCAGAATCATGCTCTTCTGATGACATGCCCCCAGACAATTCATACAGATCGAAACGAATAGATTTGCCTTCAGATTTTCTAGCACAACCAAATTCCAGTCCATCTTTTGACATGGGAAGAAACAAGACATCGTGTATAAATGATGCTAGAATTTTTCCTGAATGTGATTCAGCTAATGAAACACAAAATTCAACATCTTCTAATTTCTTTACTCCTCCAAATGTTAATCCAGTTTCTGAAGTATTGGAAAATGGTAAATCTGCACTTTCTACTGAAAAGAATTTAAAGGGAAAGATAGCTCTGAAAATTGATGGTAAAATTTATCTTGTGTCTGAATCAGATATGAAATCACCATATTTACAAAAATATCAAAGTAACTCTCAGAATTCCACATCTTCATTGATTAATGTAAAAGGAACAACAGATAGTCTATCAACTTTCAGATCAATTACTGATGTAAAGGAAGGTAGTAAATCTGTACTCCCTTTGATTATGAGTGATTCAAATAGTGAATACTCTTCCAGAGAACAAAATGCTTGTGGTTCTCAAAACTCATTTTCATCATCAATTTGTTTAGAAGGAACTTCTTCAAATACACCAGCTAAAGCAAAACTCAGTGTTGTGTCTGAAGTGAAAAATAACAGTGATAGTGTAGCTTCTACTGATAAAAATGTAAAAAAATATACTGGATCTCTGAAAAGGGATGCAGTTACTCAACCTATGTCTTCTGATTCCGAAGTTGAACTACAAGAAAATACGAACAGTCCTTGCAGTTCAGTTTCTTCATCAGTTACTTCAGAGGGAATTGCTTCAAAAATTCATGCAGCAACAAAACGCTGTGTTGAATCTGAAGTAAAAAATAACAGTGGGAATACACCATCTTCTAATAAAAATGTAAAAAAATATACTGGATCTCTGAAGAAAGATGCAGTAACTCATCCTATGTCTTCTGATTCTGAAGTTGAACAACCTGAACTACAAGAAAATACGAATAGTCCTCGCAGTTCAATTTCTTCATCAGTTATTTCAGAGGGAACTGTTTCAAAAATTCATGTAAAAAAATACACAGGATCTTTAAAGGATGATGCAGTAATTTGTTGTATGTCTGATTCGGATACTGAATCACATTGCCCTCAAGAAAACATAAATTTACAAAATTCCATTTCAGTTGAAGCTCCAAAATCTGTATCTGACGTATCTGATACAGATTGCCCTTGTCCTCAAGAAAACACTAATATTTTACAAAATTCCATTTCAGTTAGTAAATCTCCAAAATCTATATCTGGAGTATCCGATACAGATCATCCTCATCCTCAAGAAAGGGTAAATAGTTCACAAACTGCTATTTCAGTTAGTGAAGAGTCAAAGTCTGCATCAAGCACATCTGATAATGATGAACATTCAGATTCTTCTTCAAATGATTCCTTTAATAAGAAATTGATATATTTTACTGAAAATCTTTCACCATATGTTTTACAGCAAAGAGTAAGTTTATTATTACATTTCATTTTGAGTTTTATTTTCTTGCTAAGTGAGACTAATCTTGCCAGTGTACACATATTTGAAAAACATGAATGAAAATCTTCTGCAAAATTTTCGTTATTTTCCCCCTTTTTTATTTTGAGCTTTGTTAAGAAAGTATGATTTTTTATTAAATTTCCCTTATTTTTATGTATTTATTTATTTTATTTTATTTTTTGTCTCGACCATTCACTTTTTGCTGATTTTTTAACCTCTTTAATAACGTTCACTGTTAATTACTGTAAAATTCTGTCATGCAGTTATTTTGAAATTTTCCCCCATCATACAAGTAAATGCTTAATGTAGCTAGAGAAGGTCTGCAGTAAATTTACAGGACTTCTGGGGCTTTCAATAATCCGAAAATCTACTTTATTTATGCATGAAAAGCATACCTGCAACTCTACTGTATTTTTCAGGAGACTACTGGATTTTGATGGATTCTTCTGGTCTCCCAATTTTAGATTAAAACCTCCTGGTTTTTTGACATTTTGAAGATTTAATAATCGGCATATTTATTTTTCCATGAGTTCTGAAAGATTACTGCTATCAGGATACATTCTACAAATATGGATCAATATACTATTGTATTTTGGTTCAATAACAGAGATTTGTGCTCATGTTGATTACTCATTTGTGAAGTATTCTTGGAAATTTCAAAATTAGATGGGCAGATCCTCAGTGGCATAGCCAAGGGGTGGTTTTTGGGGGGTCAGACCCCGCCTCGCGAAATGAGAGCAGGGCTAGCAAATAGTCTCTTTTTTCCCTAAAAGTCACTTTTTTAGTTAGAGCTCTCTGAAAGCCCCTTTTTCATGTAAATGGTCCCTTGTTTATCTTTTTCGCCATGGATTTTAGCTATTCTGAAGTTGTGCCGTGGTTAACTCTCAAATGACAAGCACCTGTAATAAATCTAATTGCAAACTGACTGAGAAACCCATACAAATAAATGTCAAACACAAGAATCTTTACTGGTTCTGCTTATTTATGATGAAAAATAGAAATTAATTGAAATATGGATCTTGGAACTATCTAAAAAGATAGGGGAACACAGATGAAAAAATAACATGTGCTTCTTCCTTCCCTTTTTTTTTTTTTTTTTTAAAGCAGTAGGGTACTATTTTGTTCAGTCCCAGGTTTTGTCTATGCGACTTTGTAGACATGATTTGTTGACAGGTTTTGTAGACATGAACTGTCACAGTGAAGATCTTTTCAAATGTGTTTGCCAGATAACGCAGAGGTGGGGGTGGGGGGGGGGGAGATCAAAATCTGAAAGTCGCACAAGGTTTGCAATTTTTGTTATTTGATCACTAAGTTTGCTGCCAAAAAATAACTTCAAAACCGAATCAAGATATGCAATATCTTCCGAATTAGGCTAGAAACCAAGAAAGTATAGTTAAAATATGCCTGGCAAAGATTGTAAAATAGTGTAAGTAGGCGATTTCAATTCCAAATATGTGTTTTATGGAACAAGGAAGATACAATAAATGCACCAAAATTTTTTATAGAAAACCCCAAGAAAATGTAATTATACATATAAGCATTTAATTATGTATACTAAATTAATTATTACATGTTTTTAACCAAGATTACTCATTTGACTAAAGCTTTTCAGTTATTGGGCAACTGAAAAAAAAAAAAAAAAAAAAAAAAAGCTCAAAATCAATTAAGTTATTCGCTTCAAGTTCAACAGCATATTTTTTAAAAATTAAACTTCCATAACAGGATTAAATAGTATTGGTTGATCGTTTATCTATTATAGAATACTTTTTTTCATAAAATACTGTTTTTCATTTACATCTATTTTATTAAAGAAACTAATTTACAATGATTTCTGTATTAAAAAATTTCATTGAAATCCTACAGCGCAACATAATGTGACAGAGCAAACTGTTTAAAATCGGCAGTGAGCTATCCACTTTAGTATAAATAATTACAAATTTTAATGTGTTGGGCAACAGAATCTTTAAAATAGTGCATTTTTGAATGAAAAATAAAAATTTGGAAAATTCCCCTCTCCCTAAGAATAGCAGGAAAAATCCCCCCCCTCCCACACACACACATCTACCTCTAATATTATAAAACCCATCACTTATAAATACTTGAATCTTAACTTATTAAAAAAATTAGTTGTAATTAATTTTTTTTCCTTTTAGATTTCATATAATCATATTCAATATACTTAATTGCTTTATATAGTTAATATATTTTTAATTTGAGCATCTGTTTTATTTTCTGTTGGTTTCTTCCAGAAGAAACCTAACTCTGATAAAAGAGCAATGCAGGCTGTTTAAAGGGATAATTTGTAACATTAAAAACTGCCAGATTTCGATGTTCCGGCTTGTCTACGTTTGTTTAAAACTTACTGTTTTATTCCTCCCTTTTTCTGATCTTTTTAGGTACAAATTTAAAAATATCAGCTCCACTGGCATCTCGTGTCATGAGTGTAAAAAAAAAAAAAATCAAATATGTTGCAAATGTTGTGGGTTGTGTTTAGGGAATGCAATCCCCATCTCACGGGAATGGGATCCTGCACAAAAATTTGTGGGTCTAGTCTCATGGGATCAGGACCGTTATTCTGCAGGGTTGAAACTGAGAAATAAATTATATTTATTACAATTTCAAGCCACCACCCCAAGCATCAATTGACCAAAAATTGTTGCATTTGTATGTATCTTATCTCACAATACATGAAGCAATAATTACAAATTTTAATTTAAAGTTTTAATTTTCCCAATTATCCTTCAACAGGAGTCTGGATCAAATATTGTATTCTAAATATTTTGCTAACTTTCCAATCTCCAAATGAACAGAAATATTTCATGCTAATTTATCTCTTAGCAAACTAAGACATCAGGAATGAATTATAAAAAGTTTTCATCATGAATTATAAGAAGCTAGCATCAGGAATGAATTATAAAAAGTTTTAATTTTTTTAATTCATGCTTTTAACAATTTTACTAAAAGTAGATCAAGACTAGTGACTCTTTACATCAGCTTTTTTACATTCTCGTTTAGCAAGAATTAAGTACAGTAAAGCACCGTTTATACGTCTTTTCTCATAAAAGTGAAACAAATCCTACCTTTATTGGACAATATCTTATACCGCATACATTTTGTGTTAATGTAATATTCATTAAATGCCATGAGGTGATTTTTGTTCATACAAACATTGAATTTGATATAAATCATTCATAGTCGCCTGATGAGCTGATTATCTTTGATTATTAAACACAGCATCACCGATTGAATTAAGTTCATGAAATGTCTTTTACACGCTTGTTTTGACTGGCAAAATAAGTTCTAAATTTTTCAGTATAGTCAACCGCATCTTTAAAAGAAGGTTGTTGAATGTAGAACCCTCCACAATCCTTCATTTGACTTTCTATGTGGGAAAAGTTTCTCCCTAAATTGTAAAATAAAGGCAGAGACAAAATTTTCGAAATGAAAGAAAGTTTAAAAGGACGTATAACCGATAGTGTATGTCGTATAAACGAATAACTTTTGCATTAAAATAAATAGGAATGAATCGGGGCTTCACGAAAACGACGTATAAATGTGAAAATCGTATAAATGAGAAACGTATAAACGGTGCTTTACTGTATATTATTCAGAATAGCATAACTATAATTTTCACATGTCTGTAAATTTTTGTATTAACTATTATTATTTAACTTCATGGTGCTTAAAATCTTATTTTTTCCTATTTTTGTCTGTTGAAATGAATTCTTGGCTAAATGAAATGCCATGCGATCAATAAGTCTCAAACCTGAAATCCCTCCAAACGAAAAACAGTGCAGGATTGTATTCCCGAGTTGTGTTTTACAAGGTCTCTTTTATCTAGAATTTGGTCCCTTTTTCCTCTAGAGATACCATTAAAAACAGTTGTGTGCACTGTGTGAGAGATAGACACGTGTAAAGGGATCTTATCCCTATATTTTTGATAATTGCTACATATATATATATCGAATGGAAATTCTTGGATATCCCCTACCTCCCGAAAGGAAATCTGGGCTATAACCACTACAGATCCCTTAATTGTAACATTTGTGAGTTCAAAGTCCCAAAATTTCCCCCCCTTTTTTTTTTTTGGTAGATGTTTTATAAGTCTAAAAAGTAGATATTTTATAAAATTTTGAACATTTAAGAATAAACTTTTGAGACATAAAGAAATGCAAGTCACATTTATTTTGCATATTATCCAAATTAGGAGTTTAAAAATATTTAAACTTAGTCTAGTTTGAAATTACATTTTTTAAATTTCATTCATTTTGTTTACTGTTTTAGAGTTGTAATTTTCTAAATAAATTTTCATTTTCTTTATTTCAGAATCTCTTTAAGCGAATAGCTCTTACACCTGAGGAAATAACAGAAGCTTATTTAGAATTGCAAGAATCTTTACCCATCCATAATTGGTTTACAGTAATTTAATTTTTTTACTACTTTTTTTTGGGCAACATTACCATAAAATCCTGATTAAAAGCCCCCCTTACCCCCACCGCAGTTGTTTGGAAGGAGGACAAAACGTGTTCTTGGCGATGGCCACTGCTACAAATTGTGACGTCATCACGAACGGCAGCTGTGACATCACTGCCAGCGAGTGGAGGAGGAAGGCAATTATAAGGCCCTCCCTCTAATTTATCTGATTTGCAGAAGGGGAGGTCTTATAATCGGGATTTTACGGTATTATTTTTTAATTAATATTATTGTTAAAATTAAGTATTATTGCAATTTTGTGTATTATTTTAGTTTTATGGGAACTTGTACAACTTAATTGTTTCTCAGCAGTTTACAACATCAAAATACTGTGCCTTATTTAACCGTTCACTGACACCAAAGTTACTGCAACTTGTTTATATTGAATTTGAAATTGTAAATGTTTAAGGGCTAATTTATTCACCAATTCTCAGAAACAAATATCTGTGGGCATTCTATTACCATTCTGGTCATTTAAAAGCCCTTATAAAATACAAATACAAAATATTTAATACATGAATTGAGAGCTTCGGGGTTAGTCCTAAATATGTATAATAATTGAGGCATCTGATCATAATGCCCCATTTACATTCAGCCCCTCCTTTTTCTTCTCTCGCTGCAGCTATTTTTCCAGGAAATACTTCTGCGTCAGCTCCAAAAGCAGTGAGCATTTACATTCAGCTGTCTCGCTTTCTCCTGTATGTAGGTTTCTACTGTACTTCCCTCCTCCCCCCTTAAAAATCCCTTGAAGGAGGATCATGTCAGTCAGAGAGGTCAGCAAGAAAGGTCATGGCATGAGCAGGACGGAAGAGGTATTTACATTCCTGTTATTGCCATTTCTCCTGCTCACTGCCGTGAAAGTGGGCTGAGTGTAAACGAGGGGTAAGACATGGTCAGTAACAATAAGTTAGAGATTTATATCGCTGCATGAAAAGCCTCCCATGAAGGTTTGGTATATCCACTCTTGTTATATCATGTATGTGTGTCATTTGTATATAAACACATTAAAACTCATTTAGATTAATTTAATATTGACTTCTTTGTGTGAAGTAGTCTTCATAAAGGTTCTGAAATTGTAGAATAATTTGGAATAAATTTAGAAACATACTGAACCATATCCTAAAATCGCTGTAATTCAGCTACACAAGTTGGAATAGGAGGGCAATTAGGCCCTTAGGGATTATTTTCAACTTTCTCATAGCCTCCACTTTTGAAGGATCTATTTCAATTCCATTAGATGTAAATATATGACCTAAAAACTTAATTTTGGTCCTTTTAAATTCACACTTGTCTCTATTTAATCTTATGCCATGCTCCAACAGTCTCTGAATAACTTTCTCTGTTAGTCTACTCAAATCCTTTTGATTATCAGCCCATAATAAAATGTCATCCATAGAGCATTCAACATTTTCAAAATCTGATAAAATAGTTTCCATAACTTGCTGAAATATCTCAGGAGCTGAATCCAATTCGAATGGCACCCGCATGAAGGAATAACAACCCCATGGGGTATTGATGGTCAAATAATCAAGACGATCTCTCTGAAACACCGAGTTGCCAAAATCCTTTTTTACCATCTAAAAGGGTAAAATATTTGGCTGTTCCAATGCGCGCAGCAATATCCTCGACCGTTTCAAGCAGAAAATGCCTTCGCTTAATCACTTTATTAATGTCCGAAGGATCCATGCAAATACGTACTCTATCACCCTTCTTAGCCAGGGCTGCCAACTACTACGCATTTGGCGTAGGAACTACGCATTGTTTACTTTTTCTACGCTCTACGCAACGCAGGTTGAGAACTACGCTTTTTTCCTTCTTTTTCAAGGTAAAGAAATCTACAGCCAAAAATGTACCATCTTATGTAAATTTGGTATTTTTTTATATTTCAATATCCCTATCTTATTTTATGTTTTGTTCATGGATAGAAAGATATCGGTGCACCCCTGCCAAGTAATCGACTTGACGTTGGCACGAGTTAGCTGGCCGTAAGATTTTTCGACTCCTTGGCTCTTTCCGAAGCCACGGAAACTTTCGCTAACGGATCTTGGCCAATGGGATGACTCTGCTCAGACGGCTTTCTTGACGTCAACGAAAGCTTCCGTTCCTACGCTTTGGGCTTGGGCAACAGAAATACGGGGTGTGCACATCATCTATTTTCCTTGGTCGTGCGTGCGCTGAAACTTCTCGGCTCCCTCTCTACTTTGTGCTGTAGGGAAATAAATATGAATTGCGAGCGAACGGATTGAACTATCATTGCGAACTAAGCCGCGTGCTTTGGCGTTCTTTAGACGTATAGTTTAATTATCCGTTGCTGTTATAATTTTAGTTTAGTATATCGCGTGCACGTGCTACTTTATAGGACTCCGTGGTTTATCGCTATGTTAAAATAAGGGAATTAACGTTGATTAAACGTTTGCAATATCAGTTGAGGCGGGAAAAAAAAAAAAAAAGATTGTGGGCCAAAAGGGCTAAGTTTCAATATACATCCTACTTTTTTTTTGCTCCAAAATTAGCGATAAAAGTATTTGCGTTTTTCTGGAAATGCGAATAAATTCTGTACTACATTCTGTTTTTATTCTTTTTCACAACGTTTTCTTAAAATTTTTTAATTCTTTTGTTGTTATTTTTTAGTTTTTCGATAATTTTTATCGTTAAAATGAAACGCTGGGTTGAGGGTTGCGGACCCCCCCCACACACACACAGATAAAAATCAATTGTTAGTTAATATTTTTGAAATTTGTGTTGTTTAGATCCTTTACCCTAAATTCTTATAACAAATATTCAAATTTTAGTAGTGTATCCAGTTGGAAAACACGTTTGAAAATGCTCACAGCTACTTTGTTTCTTTGGCGCCGTCAAAAACGGCATTTTTGGCACCAAAAATCAAGGTAGGATGTATATTGAATGTGGGCCAATTAGCAATTGATAATGTAGAAAATAAATCTGTTTGTAGCATGTGTGCTGTTAATTAATAAGTATCATATTTTTATTTTCTCAATGTAACTTTTTTTTAGTTAGTTTTTAAGGGCAATAATGCAATAAATTCCGGGTGTTTTAGTGTAGGTGATACAAAATATCATGGTCCCAAGGCGCATATAGTATAACAAAAGCGTGCAACTACACATGAAACATTGAAAACTACACATTTTTATTCTTTGTACTACACATAAAGGTTGAAAGAGGTTGGCAGCCCTGCTTAACGATAACCAGAGGACTCGCTGCAGGGTTTGGGTGTGTAACTAGTTTTAAAATTTTCAACTTAACCATTAAATTCTTTTTTAACAGTCTAGCGCAAAGCAGGGGGAATTTTACGTGTAGGATGAATTCTAAAGACTGCTCTGTCCTCAATTTCAATGTCGTACTCCAAATTTTTTACACAACCAATACCTTCATAGATTTTTACCCAATACACTAACCTCTACTTCATTTAATTGCAAACAATCAAAGTTTCGTTTAACTAAACCAAGCTTTTCAATACTACTGCATCCTAAAATGCAATTAAAATTACCATCAACCACTATGAGTTTCAGCTGTACCGGTCTATTTTGTCTTGTACTTTTTGCTTGGACTTCACCAAGCACCGGAGTATATGCATTATTAAATGACTTCAAGTGTTTAACAGTAGAACTTTTAAGTGACACTGGCAAATGCTTCATTACTGATTTGGTGACAACATTTCTCTCCACTCCAGTATCAATTTTAAATTTGACCCTAGGCCCGTTATCAAATTTTACTTCAGTATACCAAGCATCTTTACAAGATTCTATTTCATACAAATTTGATACTTCATGAATATTAGTGCATCGATGTTATACTCAGACAGTTCACATTCAATACTATTTATCAATAAGTCACCAATATGCAAAGAAGCATCAGTATCACAATTAAAAAAATCATCATTTTCACTATTATTTTCTCTAATTTCATGCACCCTTTTACTCTGAGAAAGATTAGTATTCTTACATTTAAATTCACACTGTCGGGCGAAATGCCCCCTTGCCCCGCAGGCATTTACATTAAAAGCTGGGCAATTCCTATACTCATGTTGTACTCCACAATGCCAACATACTTTAGTTTCCTTTACAGAACTATTCATTTTTGATTTTGGAAACTTAACATTAGCTTTTTGCTTAGACTTCACTTTTCTCAGCGATAAAATACCTTTTTCACTAGAACCAGCAATCACATTCATTTCTTTTAACTGAAGAATAGCCCGCTTGCTGGCACAGCAAATATTGACAGCTATTTGCAAATTAAGCTCTCTTTCTGCCAATAATAATTCACGGACCTTGTTCGAACAATTTGATCTCGCAATAGTTGTCTTGCAAAGTTGAAAAATGACAGTCATTAATCTTTGTTCTTAATTTTGTCAAATAACAAAAAAAAAGTCGCCAGTTTAGTAGCCATTTTTTAAATTTTAGTTGCCAAAATAGTAGCATTTTTGCATGATTTTGTGGTAAGAAATAAACATACGTCATTTAGCTTCATTTAAGAAAGAATGAATAAAATGATAAGTTAAAAACGTTACAGACAAAGTAAGTTAAAAAACTTACAAAAAAGTACAAAGCATATAGTGCATTTATTTTTATAGCACGATTAATGATGTGTTTGATGAACGATTAATTGTAGCTTTGAAAAAAAAAGGGAGTTAATCAAAACTGAAACAGGGTGTCCACCAAAATTGCTCGTAAAAATTCAAGCAAATTTCAAGGATTATCTCTAAATTTTTCAAGAACCCTCGTATAAAAAATGATCACCATATTTTTCAAAAAACCCTTTCCCCAAACTAAGGAAAATATCTTTCAGGCAGAAAAAGAAGATATGTGTGTTTCAAACTTTATAATACATATTTAAGTTGACATCTAAAGTCACAATCTCAGTTTTTGGTGAGAAAACACTACAAGACATTTGCCACAGATTAAATCCCACCTTTCGAATGCCATATGAGCAAAAAGGTAAAGTTCTAATTTTACATGCAGTTCACAGTTTGAAAGTAATTATTATTCTTTTTTTCCCAGTAGGTGGGTGCTACCCACAAGTTTTTGTCACTAAGGCCCGAACCACAGGCCATTTTATTATGGGCGCACCCAATGGGCAGCCAGCGCTACCCCCTATGAAGGGATAGACAATTTAACACCCAAGCCGGGAATTGAGCCCGGACCCAAGGTGTGGTAGAATGGTTCTTAAGCTACTACACTACCTGGGCGGCTTTGACAGTAATAATAAGTACGGTTCTTTTGAATGTTACAGTCGTATAAAATGATTTCAAACAATAATTTTAACACCAATTTTGAACAAAATATAAGTTTTCTATAGTAAGTTGCTAATAAGTAATAAAGCTGTAGTTGTTAAAAGAAAAAAAAAAAGATAAGAGTAATACAAAAAGACCAGGTACATCTATCTGCCAATAACTGTGTTTTAGATGCATAAAGCAAGCTTTTCTGTCTGGTTTTAGCTGGTATGAGCCCCATCTAGAATTCCAGCTCATGGAAAATCCATATATAATATAGTAAAAAAAAAAAGAAAAACTGAGGGAGCAGCAATTTTATATTTTTCACCATACAACATGCGAGTGTTATTTTTCATTTTTAACTGTAGAGCACAAAATAAGTTTTCATGAGTCCTGTATTAATGAAATTATCAAGTAGTATTTTTAATCAACACATATTTCAAGCAAATGTGTTTCTAAAGAGCACAGTCAGTTTTTATTATTTTTTCTGACAAATTTCAAAATTTATACACATAATTTTTTTTTTTTTTTTGAGGGGGATGTAACTGATATAATTTTCTCAAGTTTTGAAGATTCATTGCCAACTTTTGAAATTCCCAAGGTGCAAAATAACATGCAAACGACATATTGAACTATTGGCAGCTCAATATACAACTATTTGGCAGAAATCATTTTTGGTGAGTTGTGCTAAATAATTGCGAAATAAATTTTACTAAATTGTATGGATCGACCGATACTATCCGTGCCGATACCTCCTATTTTTTTAGGTATTGGTATCAGTTCTTTCATTTTTCAAAAATATCGTTTCCCCGATACATTCATCCATTTTTACCGATACTTAGCTTTTCGGAAGAAAAAACACGCAGGTGCAATACCTCTTAAGAATCTATTCTGGTGATGAGATTAGCGCCGTCATTTCATTGGCATATTTTTGTTTGTGCATCTATTTTCGAACTATGTTTTTTTTTTTTTTTTCCTTGTAAACATCACTAAATATGGATGTACCATCATCAAGTATGGATGAGGAAACGTTAGATGACAGTGGAACAGGGCAGTCGACTCTATATTCTGTTAAAATATTTCTATTTGGAGCCTAACAGTAAATATGCGATCTGTAGCAAATTCGAATAGCAGATGTCGAGAGGTAGGCTATAATTTTACTTCAGCTTTATAAAGGTTTATTTTGTCTCTGTCCAAATTTAAAAAAAGGGGTCATTCATATATATATATATATATATATATATATATATATATAATATATAATAGCTTACTTACGTAAAGTGATATCCCAAGATAATCCAATGATAAAGTGAAGAAAATATAAAAAATAAAAAAGTAGATAGCACATGGTGCCAATTAACGAGCTTATTCCGGATAAGTGTTTAAATATAGCCTTTTAAGGCAATGAAAGAGTGGAAAAATTGAATATAAAGCGCCAAATTAGAACTGGTATGCTTTTAAGCCTAATCACATGTAATCAGAAATAGTCGGAAAATGGAATTAATATTGAAATGGTGTGCTCTATCATCAGGCGCCACCGCACACACATTTCAATTTAATCGAAAAAAACAATAATAGCTAGGTTTCTGCAAGTTACCTGACCAAAATTAGGGTCCTTTTGTAACTTGGGGGCGCGACCGTAGCTATTAGAAAAAAACAACGAGGAAGTGGACCGACACGAAGATCAAAGCTCAGTAATGGAGGCAGTATTAGTGCATGTTGCCATCAGAGAAGGCTTAATGCAATCAATAGACAAGTAATGCCATGGAGTGTGAATAAAAAATGATATAATAATAATACTTTGGAAGTATGGAAAGGAAAAGAATAAATAAATAAAAAAAAAGTAATAATTAAATGAATAAATAAAAAGAATAAAAATGGTAATAATTAATTTTAAGGGGGTTGGGTTAGGTGTATGTCTTTTGAATGGCTTTAAATTTTTATTTAAAACTGGATTTAAATTTTTATTTAAAAAATTGGCACAAGGACATCTGATTCGGCTTGGGTATGATATCGATAGCATGTAGTACAGTGAAAATAAACATCTCAGTGGCTCATGCAGGCAATGAAAGACTTGCATTCTCACAATTGCAATTTCAATTCTGTGGAGCAGCTGCAAAACAGACACAAATTTTGTTTGTATCGACAGTTTCCACCTCTTTCTCCACCTAAAATTCTTCTACAGCAGAGCTCTTGTGAATTTGGCCATGTTCTTCTTTGGTGGAAGAGAGATTTTTTCGACACTGACTGAAAATTCTATATTTTCAAGCATAATTTCCAACTTGAAAAAGTACATTTTCCGACTTTTGGACACCTTGCGAAATCAGATTTTCAAATTAGTTGCCTGGAATAAGGGACAAGTAGCCAAATAGTATGAAAAGGATGTTTTTCATTCAAAAAAGTCACCCAAGCCGCCTTATTTTTTAATTAGTAGTAAAAGTCACCTTTTTAGTCACTGATGGACACCCTGTACACAGGGTCACCCTAAAAAGCTATTTTTTCTTAAACACAGGGCTTATAGAATTTATGATATAAAATGTAACTGCATTTTATTAGAGAACTTTTTGTAATTGAAAGTGTGCTTAAGTCAATAATTAAAAAAATGCCCCATTGATGAAATAGTTTGAAACACCCAGAGGTTCTCTCCAGAAAATTTTGTCAGCTGCATGGCACTATGAAGCAGCAGAGTGGACATCAGAAATAATCATATTATTATTGAGTAGATTCACTAAATAATAGATTGATTTTAATTTTTTTTTTTTTTTTTTTTTACAAAAAACATTATCACCAAATTTTAAATATATAACAATGTCATAAAAAGTTAAAATCATTGTTATTTATTTAATTTTCGGTGATAATGTCATACTTTAATATAAAAATTTTTATTGATATTAAAATGTTCCTACTTCTAAAATTTCTTTTTTATAATGAAATGATACTGTTATTCATTTCAAATGATAAGTGTATTGTTTATTCTTTTAGGAACAAGAATTATTCTACAAGAAGTCGCCATTAATATGTTTGGTTGATTCGCCAGATGTCGTTATTGTAAAAAGTTGCATGGGTATTCTATAAAATTTCAGTATTTTAAAAAATAAAACTTTTTATGAATTTTTATGATTGTGATTGATGTACGCATTCACATTTTTAATATTTTATTGGTGTTATCTGATTCATGTCTACATGTTACATCTGGAAACTAAGTTGGATTTTTATTTCTAAAAGTGAATAAATCTTATTTCTAATTCATTTCTGTTAAAATAAGTACTTAAAAAACAAATGAAAAAAAATAGGAAGATTTGGCTTAACAGTCAATGTCAACAAATGGAAATAGAGAAATTTATGAACATTTTTATTATATTCAATTTCATACAAATCTAGAAAAAAAAAAAGTCAAATGTTGTACATCAGCTTTCATGCCACAGATGCAAATTAGTTAAGAAATTTAAAAAAAATTAATATTGCAAATAGAAGAAAGAAAATTCAGAAATGAAAAGCTGCTTTAAAAGGGGCTAAAAAATTAAGTATGACTCGATGATATGTATTACCAAAAGAGAAAGGATAGAAAAGAGTTTTTGCTTTCTTTCTTTCTCAGAACCAAATATCAGTTCAAATTAGCTAGTGCTGCAAATCTAGCAGCTATTGTTAATAAAAAGGAAGAAGATAGTTATTGATGACAGACTTAATTGACAGTCAGTGGCGCATACAAGGGAGGAGTCCATGGGGTCTGGACCCCTCCTAAAAGTGTTATGAGCTTTGCATTGTAATATATCATCATGTAGTTCTTGACATTTTACTATGTTAAAAGGTTTTCTCAAATTCTTACTTAAGGCAGTTAAGTAAATAAAAAAATATTATTAAGAAACATATTAAAGTATAAGTATATTGTAGTGCAGGGTGTCTTTATAGAAATGTGGTCATGGTCACGAGAATTTTTTTTTCTTCTGGTAATTGGTTGGTATAACTTTTATGAGCAGCACCAGCTCCGAGAGAGAATCGCATGTATGCCACTACTGACAGTAAATGTGAATTTATACATTGTGACATATTCAATTTTTAGCCCATGTATTGAATTTTCTTTTTAAAAAATTATTATTCTAAATAGTAATATTAAATCGTTGAATATTACTCCTCACTTTTTCCTCAAACTTTTATTATTTTTCTGGCAATTTAGGTACAGAATTCTTAAAATTACCTAGTAAAAGAGCATTATATCACAGCAGTCTAATAAGACGAACAAATATGAAGATCAGTACTATCATTTTTAGCAAATGCTTGAAGAGTTTTTAGAAAATTTTAAGTCCAAGAGTTGGACCATTTTTTTAAATATGGAAAATAAATAAATTCTAGAAATAACGCGATTCATGCTGGCCTCTATTTTAACTTGTTTTCAACATAGAAATGTTGAAGATGTATCTAAAGACAATAATACATGTACAAAAAAGTAATTAACTCAAAACTAAGGAACGGTAATAAAGTATAGGAGAAAGAAAATATATTCATGGCTGCATAAAGATCATCTAAAATTGTACATAGTAAATATATTGTGCATAAGTTTGAAAGAGAATTTTCTTTTTAAAAAAAGCATTTCTTCTCAAATGTACATAAAAAAAAAGTAATTTAACTTCACAGAAAAAATATTTACTAGGAATGCAAGTTAATGTTTTTTCTGTATTTACAAATAGATATAAAAATGGAATTACCATTATCAGTACAAAACTCAAAAATAATGTAATTAAAAAAGATTAAAAATAAACACATAACACATTACATCTAAAATGTATAAAAGCAGAGATGCCAACACACAATGAGACTTTTTAGTAGTAATTATGAATATTTTCAGTAGTTTTTGGTATTTGTCCGTAATCAGTCGCATGCGCAAAAATTCAATTTATTTATTTTTTCTGAACTATTAAAAAAGTTTAACTATACCCTATTAAAACTTGTTCTTAATTAAGAATAAATAGAAATTTACCAGAAGGCTCGATTAGAAAGCCTGAGAAAGCAGAAGGGGGGGAGGACGAAAGAAGGGAAGCTCCAAAGAAGCCAGATTCAGCACTTTTTCTCTTCAGCCAGTGCTTATTACAAATTTAGTACCAATTGCATCCGATAAATATTTGTTTTTGGCTTTGGGTGTTGTGCAATAACTCTTGTTACTCTCTCTTCTTTTCATGATTAAAAAAAAAAAAATAATAATAATGTAGCTTAAGTACATTATAGAACAAATCAATTTATATTTAAATTTCTGTAAAAATATAGTCTCTTTCCGTTGTCATTAGTAAACCAAAATTTAAAAAACAAAATTCCATAGAAACTACGGAGAATCCGTAGTAGTTGGCATCTCAGTAAAAGGAATGACAATAATAATTGCTTTCTCGTAGTTGTTTATAAGTCACACTTCTCATGTAAAAAGCAACAAATATTTATGTCAAATACTAGAAATTCGGCAGCATATGCATAATATTTGCAAGATTATTAGAGGAAGGGGAGAAGGCTGAATTAACATACTCATATACATAGAAAGTGTGTATATAGGTAAATATTTCAAGGGTTCAAGTCCCACAATGCCTATATTCACAGGTAACTGTTTTCCAATAGTCAATGCTAATATATCTCAGAAATAAAATAACACTAATTGTTCCCAACTAGTGATTAAAAATTTTTAAAACTTCAGATAATGCCTTAAAATTGTTTTAGAATATGTACCAGGCAATTATGATATACTATACTACCAGTTAAATTAGCATAATTCTTTTTCTCCCTGTGCTTTTATTATACAGATTTAATTATTTTTAAATTGCAGTTCTTTATTTTAAAAAATGGTCAAATTGTTTTAAATTAACCCCTCTAATGTTATGTCTCAAAACATTTACAGTATTTTAATCTATGTATTACTCCTTTTTTATGTGGGGGGTGGGGGATGAGAGGAGAGAGCTAATGCAAATAAATAATTTTGAAAGAAATAGGTAAAAGCATACTGATTTATGGTAACAAATGATCAAGGGTGGTTATTGTTGAATATTATGCAAACACATTATTTCAATATTACATTGAAATTTTCATAAAAATTCAAGTATTTTTCTTGAAAATAATACATAATCATTAATTTAAAAATTAACACAAATTTGGAATACCCCTCATAATAAATGAATCTATAGAATACAGTATATTACAACACATAAAAATTTGGCTACATATTACTGACTTAGTAATAAATAGTTTTCAAAATAAAAACTAGATTAAAAAAAAAAAATGTTACTGAAGGCTTTCATATAAAAGCTTTCATATGTGTATATAAAAAGTAAAATAATAATATAAATGCAAGCTTTTAACATGAGCAATACTACATTTGGTACATTTTTATATACATTGACAATGTTGCATAAAACATGTCAAAAACAATACTCAAGAATAAAACTTTTCATTGTTGAAAGTGTCTTGCATCGTGGTACCCATCCTAGTTCATGAAGAAAGTCAGCTTTCAAATTCAAGCTAGAAGAAAGAAATGTAATTCAGTTTCAATCTTATTTTCAAATATGTACGAAAAACATGCATAATTTAACCAGACTTTTTTAAATCAGCACATTGTCCTATTACGTAATAATTAGATTGCTTATAAGTAATCACAATGATCAAAAATAACTAAAAACTTTGTAAGATAACACATAAAAGGTACTTTTCAACAAAAATTTTTATTTTGGGTGTTACAAAAAACTTTCAGTTCTATCCTATCTACTTGTGTGGATGGTTGAATATTTTTGCAACTAAAGAAGGGTGGATCTTTGTAGATAAGTACTTTTAATGGTGTTAACTTTTACTTTTTAACATCAGTTTTTGTTGAGTTCTTGTTAATCAACTATCAAATTCATTAGTATCAGAAAAATGTTTCAGAAATGTATCAAAAGCTCTAAATGGAAAAGAAAAAAATATACTGTGACAACACTATTCTTTTTATATATAAATGTATGGTGAAGACAGAAGGAATAAGGAGGGTGGAAAAAAGTTGAATTTTTATATAACATACACTCTAGATTCTTAAAAAAATTCCTTAATGGGGGAATTACACAGAATTCTTCCTAAAATTCACTAAGGGCTGAATTATTTTTGGATACTTTTCACATACAATTTCTTTTCAGTTAATAAAACTGATTTTCAAAAAGGCTACAGAAATAGAAAAATTGTACATTAAAAAAAAACTACTACTAATTTTAAATGTGCAAAAACAGTACTAACTGTACATATTTGTAACTTGAGAAATATTTGCTTTGAATTAGTAAGTGCGTCATTCCATGTCAGTTCGACCAAGCCACGGCATCCACAATCGATGAAATTAGGTATGAATGATACTTCTAGGGTAATAAGAAACCCTGTGAACTTTTTTGCCTCTGGTACTTACAGTTTCAATTTTATAGTCAGTCAAACTTTTGAAGATTTTTCAATTTTGCACCATTTTATAGCATTCTTTTCATGTTACATCTTGTTACAAAAATGAAAACATAAAGCACAGATGAGAAGTCCTGGTAATGATCATTCCCTATACTCGTTATCTTAATAGACCTTCTAGATGAGTTCATTTACAAACCACCTCATATAAAACCTTGAAATTAGTTGAATAGGTACAAAAACTATCATTTAATAAAATGACAGGAGTAAAAAAAGTCAAAACAAGCATTAAATACATTCTAATTCACATCTAAAATGCTTGTATACCAATGTGCAAATGGATTCGATTCAAATGGTTTAAAAGAGAAATGTTTAGTGGATGTATTTTACCTTTCAAAGCTTCACTTTCTCCAGTTTCCACATTACTAAGCATCTAAAATATTAAAGGGACAAATTTTAGTTCACACAAAAGAAGAGACCTCTTTTTGGAATTAGATTCAATAAATTATTTAAATTTCCTCACACATATCTTGATTTAAACAGTCAAAAAATATATGTGACATAGTGTTGTGAGTTGAGAATATTCTCAGAAAACGAAAATATTCTCCAACCCACGAGAACTTGCGAATATTCGAGAATTTTCTTTTCTTTTAATTTTAAGGATTTTTAGGCAATAATGGTGACATTTAAATGAAGTGGAAGTGTAATAGGCATATAAAAACATTAAAAGTAGGGCTCATTTATTGTCTGGAAATTCATGCAAGCATTAAATCTCGTCTTTATTTTTTATTTTATTTTTTTTTTTTTTGCTGCGTTTCTTGATGGTAAATATTTGGAAGTAAACTTCAATTTTTGCACTTAAATTCAAAATAAATTGTAAGTATTTTGGTTCATCATTTTTTATATTCCTACTATTAGCTCACATTCTCCCTCTATATATCTTGTACAATTTTTCAATCATTAATAAAATACTTTTTTATTCATCCATTCAAGTTCAAATACATTTTTTAAAACTTGTAGTAGATGACACTGGATGTTAATACAGTTTTGGTCCTAATCAACTGGATAATTTATCTACAGCACCGCCCAAAAGATTCGAAATACATTGCTCTATGGGCCGAAATTCATTAAACTCGCATATCTCAAAAACTATTAAAAGTAGAATGTTGAATCTCTATAACTACTGAACCAATTTTAAAACTTTTTTCACAGAAAGCTACACTATTTCTGAATATTATAGGCTAAAATTCATGCATGTAGCATAAATAGTTCTTTTACAGGAACACTTAAAATACACTCTATAACAAATAAATCGACGCGCCAAGAAGGAGGTGTCCAATTGGGAAGACAATGTACAGAATAGTAAATGATTAAAATTTCAGAACAATTGAATAATTTATTTCAGAGTTACAGTAACAAGTTCAATAAGGTGTTGACCTGCTGCTAGCCTGGATACAAGCTGCCACACGGCGTGGCATAGACCGATAAAGCTCCCGGATGATCTCCTGCAGTATTTCCTGCCAAATTGGCTCCAATTGTCGAACGAGGTCATCAACAGTCCGTGCCAGATGCAATCGCCTTCCCATCATATCCCAGACATACTCGATGGGAGAGAGATCTGGCAATCTGGCAGGCCAAGGAAGAGTTTGACAAGCTTGCAGACATTGTCCTGCTGAAAAACCAGCCCAGGGAACTGCAAAAGGAACGGTAGCAAAACAGGTCTTAGGATGTCGTCCACGTACCGCTGTGCAGTAAGTGTACCTCTAATGACGACCAAAGGGGTCCATCTGTCAAAGGAAATGGCACCCCAGACCATAATGCCTTGTTGAAGGCCGGTGTGGCGTGCAATAGTGAAAGCAGGATCCCCCCTCTGCCCTGTGCGTCTCCGATGATCGTCAGGACACAGTTGGAAGCGGGATTCGTCGCTAAAGACTAAACGTCCCCAGTCGGCATCATTCCAACCTGATCGAGCCCTGCACCACTGTAATCTGGCTCGGCAGTGTGCAGGCATGAGTGGCAGGTGGCGTAACGGTCGGCGAGAGCGTAGATTTCGCTCTCTCAACCGTCTGTGAATGGTCATGATGGACACTGGTGTTTGGGTTGAACGTCTGATGGTTGATAGAGATGAAGAAGGTGCTGTGACAGCTGATCGGACCATCACTCTGTCCTCACGATCTGTTGTAGCCCTAGGTCAACCGCTACCATCCTGACGCTGCACTCCACCATTTTCCACCCATCCTTGCCAGCATCTTCGAATCGTCGCATCGCTTCGACTCAAATGACGAGCGATTCTCCGATTAGTCCAACCGGCCTCTTTCAATCCAATGATACAACCTTTGTCAAACTGTGACTGTTGCTCGTAATGAGCACGAATCCTGCAGCGAGGCATTTTTTAAGTTGTTGAAAGGTCATCTGAATCGCAATTAAACCGAAAGTTTTAACAACCGTTGAAGAACTGCTCCTTATATACGTCTGCTGGATGCGCAGTTCCGATGCACTAGAGATCAAACTATTCATTCATTGGACACCAAATTTGAATCATTTGCATATCTGTTCAAAACATTCATGCATATGAAATTTCAAAGCAATCGGATGATTGTTTCTTGGTGCGTCGATTTTTTTGTTATAGAGTGTAATTCTAATACATTACACTCTATGGATATTGCTGTAACTATAGAACCAATTCTAAAACTTTTTCACTAATCATAAGCTGCAGTATTCCTGATTAACACAGGCTAAAATTCATACAAATAGCGTAAATATTTCTTTTACAAAAACACTCAAAATTGTTCACATATATTGTCGTAAATGTCTCTATTCGTCAAATGCGTTAAAAAAAATCTAAATTTAGTAACTTTGCATATTCTCTTATTTTAAATGAAATATACTACCTCTAGAATTCCTTTAAAATAATTAAAAAATAAATAATATTTAAATACAGTCACTTTTGTCTATAGTGCAAACATATTTGTTATTCACACATGCTTCATTTCTCTTTGGACCTAATTCTAAAGCCGACACGAACAAAGTCGTGGGTAGCAGCTAGTAATGAAATATTTTTGCAGTCACAACAATGTAGAGCCAAGCACCATAATAGTCAAGTTTCTTTCTTGCTTAAGCACATAAATATAAATTGCTATAAGTGGTTTCAGTTTGTGTTATGAAATCCTTGCAATTTAATGAGTCGCATGACAAATGATCTACATGTGATGGAAATTAAAAAATAACATTATAACCAAATCCAATTCCAATTCCAATATCCAAATCTACCAGTCCAATTTGAAAATTTTTTTTTGTGAGATAGCTTATTTATGAGAATAACTGTCAATGTATATGAAAATCAATATTTGTGTTCTTCACGAAAGATTCAAGACTTAATATTCACATGAAGACATAGCAGTCAGGATAAATAATAATATAACAGATTTTATTTTTAAATGGGTAATTTTGAAATACATAAATGATAAGAATGGTGCTTTTATGAAAAATAAGTGCTTTTTTTTCCCCCCTTGCCTTTGTTATAGTGATGTTAATATTGTGTCCAGTGGTGGCCCATAGCTGCAGCTATTGGAGGCGCTGCTTAAAAAAATAACTCATTGTTTCTTAATATTGTGTAAAAAGCAACAATAGGTAAATATGGAGGGGGGGAGAATTCTGTACTATTAAAAGAAAAAACTTTCTTAAATTTTAGACATTTTTAAAATTTTAGTTTATCTTATGCATAAAAAACTTGCAGATAAAACTTGGATTATTTGTCACACAATGCTTTAAAAATACTGGTCAAAAACAAAAAAGTACTGTTGAGTACATCAATTATTATTTTACGACAATTAAAGCTGATATTTTATATGTATAACTGCATAAATTTTTATGTAAATTTTAAATAATATAAGTAATTCTTCAAAATCATTCATTTCTCCAAAACAGTAAATATTTTCTGCCGAGGACTGCTAAAACACTAAACATGTCCCTGCCACTAAAAATTAAAACGTGATAAAATTGCAATCTCTATTTATCATGAACTGCTTACTGCTAAGTTAGCTAGGCTGAGCTGAGGACAACTTAGTTTTGCGTGTATCTTTAAAAAAGGATATTTCCCATTCATTGTAATGCAATTTTCACATGTTAAAAAAAAAAAAAAAAGGACAATATGTACAACTTCAAGTGTGAAATGTTTACACATCAAATAAAATTTACTTAATTAGCATTCAGCAGCAGCAGCAGGTTTTCAATTGGGGGTGGGGGATGGCAGGTCAAGATCCCCAATTTAGTACCGTAAAATCCCGATTATAAGCCCCCCTTCTGTGGGGGAGGGGGGACTCATAATCGGAGAGAAGGCCTAATACCCCCCCACCCTCCTCCACTTTCCGATGACATCACAGCTGCCGTTTGTGGTGACATCACAATTCGTAGCAGTGTCCGCCACCAGGAATGCATTTTGTCCTCTTTCCAAACAAATGGGGTGGGGGTAGGGGGGCTTATAATTGGGATATTACGGTAAGTAGACAAACTTGAAAAATTTGCAATTATTTTTTTCGTCCTGGACACTAAAACCCTAAGCACGCTCCTGCCACTAAATACTAAAACGTGATAAAATTGCAATCTCTATTTCTGATAAACTGATTACTGGCTAAGTTAGCTTGAGCTGAGGACAACTTATTTTTGCATGCACCTTTAAAAAAGGATATTTTCCATTCATTTTAATGCAATTTTCACATTTTAAAAAAGTACAATATGAACAATTTCAAAGGTGAAATGTTTACACCTACGTCGAGAACATAGAAAGGCCAAAAAAAAAAAAATGCTAGGACTCAGCAGCAAACTGCTTTAACTAGACCCTACATTGCTTTTATCTGCAAAATCATTGAAGAGTATCACTACCTGGCTGGAGATGGGAACTGTACATTCCACTGTGATTCTCACCACTATTTCTGTCTATCTCAGAGTGAATCCCCTCAGATTTCACATAGGAGCAGAGTAATCAAACACAACCTTGCAGGCACTGTACTGAAGACAGTTCCGCTCAGATTTTTATTATATTTTCTGGATTTTTAAAAATATTTTTGGGGAGATTTTTGGTATTCCTACATGATAGCTACTGACTTCAGTCTTAAAGACTGTAAGGTACAAATGATAAGAAAGGATAAAAGAAAAAAAACATTATTTGTAATTATGAATAACATTTCGTGGTACTTTTCTGTTATCTCAGAGCCAGCCAAATTTCATAACTTTTTTTGGCGCCAAGTAGATACGATGTTTTTTGGCGACTTTTTTTGTCGCAGTACTTCTTTTGTGCAATCAGTATGCAGCACGCAGTATAGATTTTGCTTTCCTTTTGAAACAGTAGCGCTTGTACTACGCATTAAGAATCCGGGTTACCCCCCCCCCCCCAAAAAAAAAAAATTAAGATTGCCGCGCGAACGAGGATGGGTTACCAGAAAATATTGTCGCCAAGTATCGCCCTCTACTACCGGAAAAAAAATTGCCAAATTTGGCTGGCATCGAGATAACGGAAAAGTACCCATTTCATAAAAACTGAGGGTGCAGCAGTTACACAGACCCTATGCACGAGCCGCCACTGATTATGCCATAAGTAATGTCATTTACAAATGTTCCATTTTATGAATTATTTGAGTAATCCCTACTGGTTCATAAAAATGAGCATATACACTATTTTGATTAGCAGACTTTAGGTAGTTATTATGAAGATCTTTAATAAAGCATATCCACTTTTAGTCCACACACAAAAAGTTAATTTATACAAATTTCATAAAATTCTAGCTTTACAATTTAGAAAACTTACTTGATTTGATACTCCATTACCCTCATCTTCAGGTACACTATCTCCTAATTTTAGGAAAGCCATTAATTGGTCATCTTCATTAGCTGCTTCAAAATCTTCATAATCCTAAAAATACAAATATTCACAGAAAATAAAGAAATAATTTCATTTCATTTACTCTTTAAATTCTTATTTGACTTTTCATGGTAGAAAAAATGAGGGTTTTGTAATGTTTTGCTCTATTAATCATTTATTTGAATGGACTAAAACAAAAAAAATTAAAGCAAGTTTATTTAGCTTAGTTTGAACAGGGAAAGCAGCAGAGTTCGTTTAGAAACAGTTCCACAATTTGGCGAGTTTTACTAACAAAATAGAAATTTTTTTTTTTAAATGTGCTGATAGCTTTTCTTTAAAGCTAGATTTTTTGTTATCTTTGTTTAAAAGCTTAGTAGCAGTAGTATGTTTAAATTTCTAATTTATAACATTTGGTGATTTTTTTTTTCTTTTTTTAGTAGAGTAAGATCTCATAGAGCAGCGTTTCCCAACTTTACATCATGCCCCCCCCCCCCCCAATTTTTTCAGCATACATTCAGCTTTTTATTCTTCAACAATGGACATTTAGTTGAATTTTCTACATAAGTGTTAGCAGTGAAGTTTGAGTGAGCATTATAAGCAAAAATAGATGTATTATTTAAAAACATATTAAAATCCGCATGTAGCACTATCGGTGGCGGCCACCACCTTCTTCAGCATAGGTCTTGGTTCCAAATGGCCAGCTCTCTTCCTCAGCAGGGCGTTCCACCCGCCGATCCGGTGGTGGACCATCCATCGGATCCGCCGCCGTTCCGATATCGGTGGAACGCCCTGCTGAGGAAGAGAGCTGGCCATTTGGAACCAAGACGTATGCTGAAGAAGGTGGTGGCCGCCACCAATAGTGCTACATGCAGATTTTAATGTGTTTTTACCTGTTTTTAAATGATTTTAACTATCCGTCACTTTGCTTTTAAATTGTTTTAAATTAATAGATTATTTTTCAGTAAAAATAAGAATAAATATGATGATTTTTTAAAAACATGCATCACTACTTGGTTTTACTCGTGGCCCTCCTGTTAAAGCTCTGCTTCTCCCCACCCCTTAGGCTTATGCTATGCTTATTTCAATTGAGGATGTTATTCTGCTATAAAATCCATAACTTATGTTATACTGTTAATTACAATTTTCTGTTTGTCAGGTATAGCTAACTTATAATTAGAAAACTGAAGCACAAGCTGCCACATTAAATTACAGGATCCACAAAAAACCTCTATGGTAGTTAGTGAAACTGGTGTCATTTCAGAGACTATCTTGGGAAAAAAATGGTTAAGCCATGTGGATGCTGGATTAAGCTCTATAGGGGACCATAGACTATGAAATTTCTCAGACTTTCACAGTAAAAACTGTCTAGGATTTAGGGCCTTGTGTGAATTCCTTTTCAAAATCTTATGAAGATAATAAGTTCTGCACCAACATAACACAAAACAAGATATAACCACTTTTTCAATCCAACTGCTGATTTAAAGGCAAGGACGTAGCAAGAAAACTTTTTTGAGGACGGCTCAAAAGAATTTCACATCACAGAATTTTCACATTTCAAGCCCAAGTTCCTGTGGCTCACTCCCTGGCCATGTCTCTGTCTACAGGTATAAAATACTTATGCTATGCTTATACAAATGCATTTAATTAAACAGTGCTATAATGAATCCTATACTTAGAATTTCTGCTGTAGGACTGACTACCTAAAATTTTCTACATCAATATCTGTGTGAACTTAAGCTAACAAATCATGGGCCTATTCATTTAATCACTATCCAAAGTTTCTATTTATATCCCTAGGAATGTTATTCCCGTTATTTTCCTGGGTTGTCAATAAACCTTGTAAGGTCATGTGACCTAAAAAAAATTTTGAAATAGTTAGGGAAACTTATTGTGTTCTAAAGACATTTCTAATTACTGAAAAAATCTGAATTCATTAAGCAGCACTTAAAATATTAAACATAACATACAAAACTATTGATTAAATAAATGAATAAAAGCAAATGTACAAATCTTACTCCGCAGTATGTTTCATCATTAAATATCTGAGGTGGCAATGGATTTGCTTTGTTGTTTAATTTGCATTGATTGCGCATAAATTCTCGATCTTCTTCTTTACCTATTTCAGTTATATCAATGACTTCAAATTCTATTTTAAGGGAAGATAGAATGAATAACACTCTTTGCTGCTGTTTCCGAATCTAGAATAAACAACATAAAATTTACTAAAAAATATACTGTAAAACAGCAACTTTTAGAAACTATATAAAAAGAAATAATGATAATATCTATGTTGAAAAGTTCCTTGCAATTTTTTTTTGCAAATACACATGTACATTATTGCTTACAATTCTCATTCTTTAGTCAAAATAATAGTAATGGCCCTATAAATAGCTAACTTTGAATGGTACACTAAAAATGTATCAAATATATATATATTAAAAAAAAAAAAGTGTTAACCTTCAACACAGCAGTCAAAATACTATTTTCTAAACAACGATGGAAATAGTATCGATAAACGAAGAATTTTTAAATAACAAGTAAAATTAACTGTTCAGTTTAACCACTTAAGACGTTTGAATTTTTCTTTTAGAGGGCAAAAGTTTAACAAGTAAAGATAGCTATAAATAATTTATAAACGAAAGTAAAAACCTATTAAAACAAATTAAATATACACACATGCGCACACACATATTGCATCAAAAACTGGTCATTTCGGACTATGTTTTCTGAAAATTAAAACACTGATAGTACACTGATTAACTTTTGAAGAACTTAAAGACAATAATTTTAGTATATAATTTTTAATGTACACAAGAAAGAAAAAAAAATCGTTTTCTTGTAATACGAACGCAGAGAGAAAAATTGGCGGAAATTATGTATGACGGTTTATTTTGTAGGTTTAAAAACAAACATAAATATGAGAATACCAGAAGTAATGCTTTATTTATCAAAAATCATTGCATAATTGATAGCCGTAAAATAAGCGTTTCATTTATAAAACATGACTAAAGAGAAAGGAATGTCTCTCGTAAATCACACAAGTGTCCCTGGAACGTAAACAACTTAACTGTGCATTACAAGCTAACAAAAACTTCATTCACAACAAAAATTACCTTAAAAGGAAATTTCTGAGATCTACATAAAAGATTTAAATTAATAATAAGAAAAAAAAAAAAAAAAAAAAAAAAAAAACGTAAAAATGAAGTACATAAGCTCTGTAAAACAAAGATTAAATACTGTAAACATCAAGTATTTGATAATAAAGTTATTTAACACATAATACATTTTAGTTAAATAAATTCACCTCATGATTTCCTGATATTCCAGATATATATACTTTGACCACCATTTCTATTTTAGAGCAAAAAAATTATTACGAAGTAAATAAGACAAACAAGTGGTTGACACAGTGTGGAAACCGAAACGTAAATGCAATATGCATATGCATATGCAATGCAACTGTGAATAGTGATTGTGAATGAATCATAAGTAGTTGGATCAAATAAAGGAAGAGAGAATTACAGTTTAGTTCACATACAGCGACGCTGTCATCGATGGATGCCCTACGTCCCCAAATATACATCTTTTTTTCATTTTGTCCCCAAAAATACTTTGACTTCTTGGGGACGCGAATCACCCAAATTTAAAGATTTGTACTTTTCCCCTGAAAGTTTCCGTTTAGTTTATTTTTTCAGAAAAAAAAACTGAAGAAAAAAAAAATAAAACAACTAAAAGCGCCAGAGAAGGCGCTTTTCTACTCAGAGAAATAATGAAATTCGATCTCTGAAAACATTTGTTGTCATTCGCGATCTCAACGACCTAAAGGGGGCGCTATAGGATATAAACAAATGTGCTCGGTGACGGGTAGCTTGTTCCGACAATAGTTGTGCCTGCATTAAGCAACGCGGTTTTTATGCCTATTTTCTCTTTTTAGAGGTGGAAAAAAGTTTTTTATGGAAAAAAATGTCGCATGATTTATTTCTTTTAGTTTTATATCAAGCAATCTTTTAATTTAAAGGTAACATTTGCTAATTTTTGGTGATTTGCTCATGTGTTCTGGGTGTTTATCCACATACAGATGAAATTAAAGTAAACTTTCTCCATCCACATAATCTATTGCCATCATTTTATTACCCATAAATTATATGATAAAAAAAAATGCTATTTGCATCCAATAAATTTGAGAAAAAAATCACACAATGGTTTACTTCCTTTTTTATTTTACTTTTTGCATAATCTGCAAGTTGTAAGTTTTCCTTACTGCATTGAAATTTAAAACTCAATTTTTTTAAAAATACACATCAATTAAAGGTAACAACTGAAATATTTACTTAATAGTTCAGAATATGCATGCAACATAAAAATAACATCTTACTGTAATTATTATTTTTATTTATTTTTTAACCTGAAAATGTTATTATTTAAAAATTGACAATTAAAGGAATAGTTGTAACTCATTGGAATAGTGGAAGCATTTTATGAAACATAATGATTTTTTAAAATTATTAATGAATTGAAAAATGGAATTTTGTTAGACAAACTCTGAAAATTCCTATTAAAAGGGGGGAGGCACACCCCCTTTCCTACTTTGAAAGCACCCTCATTAAAACCCCCAGCAAAAACAAATTTGGACTCAACTGCTCTTGAAATTTTAAAAACAAATAATTGTTTTAGTAAAATTCTATTTTTTATTGGGGGGGGGGGAGACATTGCCTTGTGTGTACCCCCAATGAAAGTGTTGAAAAACATTATCAACATTATTTGTTCTCTCTCAAAATTCTTATATTAAGTTAAAAACGTAATTTTATTTTAAAATACAAAAATTTTCTTTTGTAGTTATTAAATCGAGATGATAGCAATTTTCTTAAATTTATTACTCGAAAACCCATGGTAATCCCAGAATGAAACTTTCAGATATTGTTAACAATAATAGAAGAATAACATAATTTTTTTAAAAATTAAAAATATACTTTTTGAAATTTTAAAAATTTAAAATGATGAACTTTAAATTAAAAATTTAAAAATTTAATCATGTTACATATGATAAGAAAGGGCAACCTGTTTACTTTCTATAGACACTTTAATTGAATTTCTATGATAATTAGGAGAGAAATTGGAGCCAATTGTATAGTGCAAGAATTTCTAAAATTGCATTAATTTTACAAACTTTAAAATTAAATATTCCAAAAACTTTAAAATTAAAAACTAAAAGTGATATGGACTAGAAATTTCTAATTTTTTTCTCTATAGATACAACTATCATACCAAATTTCATTGAATTCTGTGTGGGTCAGGTTGTGAGCCTCGTTGATTTGACATGGAATGACAAATATGGCAATTTTGTCAGCACAGAATTTTCAGAGAAAAAAGACAAAAAAGTGATTTCCTCTTTATTCACAAAAAGCTGAAATCAGCTAAAAAGCTGAAGAATCTCTGTTGAAGACTTACAGCCAGAATTTTGTCAATCTTTTAAAAATGCAGAATGATAGATATTTTTCACATTACAACATTTTTCATCCAAAATCATAAACAGCTAAAATTTAAACCAAAATAATGATGGCTGTTTAGACATTTCTGATTTTTTGTTTTTCTGTGATGCTAAATTTTTTACTGAAATTAGTTCAGACAATTTGAAAGAGAACAACATTAACACACAATTACTTTCTGATTTTAACAGAAAGGGGGCTCTCAATAATTTTAAGGGGAGAAGAGACAAACAATTATATGCATCCAAGATAAAAAATATCTTAGTACTTTTATCACATATTATATAGTAACTATATCAATGTTAACACATTCAACAAAGAGTACTACCCCTATATCTATACATTTTAAGACAGCACTGGGTAGAATCTTAACACAACACTAAAGATATCAATGCAAAGCCTCAATTCTCAATTGGGGGTGACATTTAGGTATAAGAGGGGCTCACAACAGTGCGATAAAATTATCTTTCAATCAGGTTATTTCTGAGTAAATATTGTGAAGCTGTTTAGAAAAGTTCTTAACATTTAACATTAATATATTGATCTATTAGCTTCAAATTAAGTACATAAATCCTAGAAAACGTTTAATATGTAACATTAGATTGGTATTTTGTTAAATCTAACACGGAGGTTTTTACTTTTTTAACACCACATGTCAAAACCTGTCGATTTACAGGATAGTATAGAACCTTTAAACGTACATATTAAAGTATACATATAAATAATATAGAAATCAATATAAATAGCATGGAAATAATTTAGGACATGCATTTGGAATTGTGTTCATAAAATTAATCCAAGCATTTATGACTAGATCTTTCAAACATTAAAGAAAAAACGGCAAAGTATATTATTACATACTTCTTGGTATAAAATTACTCTAACGAAAATGTTTTCCACAAACAACCATTCTGTCCGATACTTTTTTGCCAATTTTCAGAGCGTTAATCCATTGTCTCCTAAGCTTCCGCGTGGTCGCTTCGGATGAATTGTTTTGATTTCTTTTAATTAACGGAAATCTGTGGAAACTGGGTCGAGGAATATCTCTCCCCTTAGAATCACACTGAGGAACACAGCAATTAACTTTGTCGTTACCCATAATATATTTTGGCAAAAAAAAAAAAAAAAACAATAATTACACACATTTGAAATAAGCGCGTCTCAAAACAGTAATATGTAAGTATGTAAGCTGAGCTGAGCTGGCCAGGCAAGCCTGCCACATAGTAGTTCTAGTTAGGCCGCTAGATGGCGTATTCAAGTCCTGAGATCGCGAATTGTGTGTGTAGGTAGCGTCATGAAGCTCGGGAGGAGAAACATCGACTTGTTATCCAACTTGGACTAACTACGCAGTATGAGAATTGCCGACGAAACTGCGGCTACCATTAATTGCGCCATCTATTGAGGGTAGTGAAAAACAACATCGCGCGCGCGCGCTTTCCGATTTAATGCTTCTCTAATTGGGATTTATTCATTTATGCTGAAATTTCATGAAGTATACAAACATTTGAATAAATAAATATGATAATTAATATGCATGTATAATAATTTTGTTTCTATATTACTTAGTTACAACGATGTAACATCAGTTTGATAATTTAATAAATTAATTAATAATTTAAATAAATTCTCTTTAAAACTGCATGCGAACGATATAGTAGATCAGTTTTTGATAAATATTTTTGGTAGAAATTCGCTAAAAATTAAAAAATATTCCCTGCCTTCTTTCAGGCTATAAATTCCTCTTATATACCCGCTCTTCCACATTATATTTTATTTATTTATTATTATTTTTTTTTGTCTTTAGTCTTAAAGTTGGTTAGTTAAACCAAAAAACAAAAACAAATATGGAAAGAGAAAAACATTTAACGCCGTTCTTCAGCACCACCAGAGCCTGATTATAACCAACAAGGGCCCCAGGAATTGATGAATTTGGGGGGGGGGCATCTATGAAATTTGTTTTATTTTTCATAAAATTTTGATATAAAGAAGGATGTTTCAGAACAAGATTTGAAATTGGGGGGCCCTGGGCAAAGTCCCGATTTGCCCGTGCGATAATAAGGACCTGAGTATCACAAAAAATTACGTAAAAATCAATGTCTTTTCAGTATCAGTATCATTTTTCAGTACTACAAAAAATTTCATAAAAAAGCATAAAGGAAAAAAAATATTAATTCAATAAATACACGCATATTCAGTGATTGACTCTTTTGCATCAGTTTTGCAAGCTTTCACATATCAGAAAAAATCTAATATTTCTTTAATTTTGAAAAATTTTGTATTTAAAAAAAAACAGACTTGAATTGAAAATATTTGTTTTTGTATAAGTTTTGCAGACTTATGCCAAAAATATCTATTCATTTGTGTATCTCTTATATATTATAAAATCCCCTTTCCCATCCTAATTAAATTAATAAACAGAAAAATATTATTCATAAAACTGTTATTATTTTTTTAAAAATGGACAATTTCAAAGTATTATACTGCTGTTTCAATTTGATTATTGGGCCGTATTTTAAAGTGTTCATATTAGCATTATACTACTACTAACATGTACAAAAGGTTTTCTATTTACATAGTGTTACTTTTTATGTTATACATTTATAAGGGGCCATATTAAAGAAATATTAAGGTGATGCTGTATTGATGCTGTTTGGAGCTTTAAATAACGTTGGATTTTTCTTCCCGAGCGATACATTTCTTTTTCTGGCTTCTGGATATCCACTGTCACATCCAGGTGCAAAGCAGTGACTCGCTCGACCCATATTCTATCAAAATAATTTATTTTATTAAAAAAATATAGCTCGTTCACAATCAAAACAACGCTAAATCCCTATTGAAGCGGTGCGCTGCGCCTCCTGCCGGTGAAAATGGATCCTGGTCCGTTTTCCCGCCTGATCGCCCATTCCCGATGACTCTCCTTAGAGCTTCATGGGTAGCGTGTACATTCAATAAAGTATTCGACTACGGGCCAAATTTCCCATTTCAGTTTTGTCCATAATTAACACTAGATTTATCAGACCAGTCATTTTGACTGGTCCTGCAATTTCGATTCAAAATTCCTACCTTTTCCTGTAGAAATTGTGACTGAAAAACTGTAAACAATTAAATGTTTTGTTATTTGACAATGTCTATAAATTCATTTATCTATTACAATTAATATTGTTCAACATTTTTGTCATTTTTTAAGAGTGAATAATGACTGGGAGTCACAATAAGCATTTTTCTTATACATCAGTCATTTTGATTAGTTTTGGTAGAAATAGGAATATATAAATAGATGGTAAATCTAGTGTTAACCCATTTATGCCTATCGTCCCTTTTTTGGGACGGCATTTTCGCTATCAGTCGAAAACATTATTTATTTTTCCTAGCCTTTATTCGCGAGTATTGGACTTCAATTCCACAAAATATTTTAATATGGCCAAGTAGGATGTTGACATTTCAATTTTTATACATAACTAGCAGCATGGCCCGGCGTTGCCCGTGCAATGAATGAGAAATGCCATTTACCTTAAATATGGATTGTTAAGGGAAGGAATGTGAATCCTCCCGCTGGAAAAATAAAAAAGGACACAGGATTTCCCGCTGCAACCAAAAAGAAAAAAAAATGAACACGGCACCTAATAGAATACAGAGGTTGCCAGGAATTCGACTTGGCTAGGCTGGAATGTGAATCCTCCCACTGCAATGATAAAAAAAGGACACGGGTCTTCCCGCTGCAAAATAGAAAAAAAAGAACAAAGCACCCGATGGCGTAGAGGCTACCGGGAACTGGACGTAGCTAGATTTCTCCTCTTCTACCTGTCTGTGTTCTAACAGTCATTTATTGCTAATACCTACGCAACTCATAAAAAAATAGAGCCCAATCGTCAGTATGAAATTGTAAAAGGAAAGAATGTGAATCCCCCCCCCTGCAGTGATAAAAAAGAGACATGGCACTTCCCACTGCAACGAAAAAGAAATGAACATGGCATCTGTTGGCGTACAGAGGTTACCGGTAATTGGACGTGGGTAGGCTGGAATGAGAATCCTCCCGCTGCAGTGATAAAAAAAGACATGGGATTTCCCGCTGCAAAGAGAAAAGAAAATGAACACAGGGCTTGCCAACGGTCCGAGTTACCGAGAATTTGACGTGGCTAGGCTTCTTCCATTCTACCCTGAGTTCTAATATGTAGTCTTTTATCACTAATGCATACGCACCAACGTAAAAAAAAAACAGTTTCCAGTCATCAATATAATAACCAGTCTGCCTGATTTTCGCGTAGTGGCGACGCGAAGGGGAGGGTTGGTCGATTAGATTAGCGCGGTCGCCGTCCCATCTCTCTCTCTCAATCTTCACTAAGGCGGCCATATTTCTATAAGAGTATTTTGGGGACAAATCAAGTGGCTAATCTTGTGATAATTTTTCATGAAACTTTGTACACCCTCTAAAAAAAGTATTCCAGTGCAAGAAAAATTTCGTACATAAATTTCATATTTAAAACATGATTCTTCATGAAAAGTGATTAATCATTAACAAAACTGAAATAGGAAATTTGGCTCATAGTCGAATACTTTATTGAATGTGTGTACACGCTATACACACACACTATAGGCCCGTTTACATGTGAAAATGGAAAATCCCGGGTTAAAACGGAGTACAGGGAAAAACTCGCAATGCATCATGGGAAAGCGGGGTTGACTCTGCATTAACCCTCCTTTCGACCAGGAATCTTTCTACCCTGCATTTTTTCCCTAAGTAGGGGAAGCAGGGTAGAAAGCAGTGTAAGTCCCGGAATTACTCCGCATTTTTGCACATGTAAACGGGCCCATTGGTAAAAAGAAATTGCAGATGGTTGGAATTTCAAGACTCCTGGGGGGAATATGTACCTCTTTAGTTTTATTTTTAAAAAAATAAATGATTTATCTCGGGGGGGGACATCTCAAAATTCGTAAGTTTTATTTTTAAAAAATTAAATGATTTATCTCGAGGGGGGGGGGGAATGTAAAAATTCGTATTTCCCAATTCAGCGCTCTCCTCTCTTACCCCATACCTAAGGTGACCATACGTCCCATTTTGAACGGGACAGTCCCGTTTTTAGGTGGCTTGTCCCGTTGTCCCCAAGGACAGCTTGGGGACACCGTAATGTCCCGTTTTTAGAAAATGTCCCCTTCAATGTCCCGTTTTCAGAAAGAGGGCAACCCATGGTAACAATTTCAATAAAGACTAAAAATCTAAAATCATCCAACGGCAGTGTCTGTAAATAAATAAAAATATTTAAAAAAGAACCTGACCTTACTCTCTCCCCTCTTGAGACGCAAAGAAAACGCCAGGGGGGTGTATGGTTTTTGTGTTTGTTCCTTTTTTTGTCAACTATTCAATTAACTTAATTATTTTTTAAGTCATGTTCCTCTTTTGCTTATCCCCCCCTCCCCCGATATCCACTTTATTTTCCATTTTCACTCTGGTTTTCTAAGAATTTTTTTCCTTCCGAATGACCACTTCCTTTTTTCTGTGTGTCCCTTTGTTTACATTTCTCACTTTCCTACCTTCCTGCCTTGTCTCAGATGGTGTTTTTGAAGTCGAAGAAGGATGTACCACCCGAAACGTACGTCTTGCACTATTTTTTACAGTATATGTGTTTTAGCAAAGATTTTGTTTCATTTTATTTTGATGTTAACATTAACACAAGCTTTTTTGAGCGTTTTCTTAACAACTTAAAGATACCCAGACCTGTCCATTCAGTCTCCCTACACTATTATCTTAAATACAGTAGATGTCCCGTTTTTGAAGAAAAAAATAAATACACTATTGCCATAAAAGTAATAGATGTCCCGTTTTGAAGTAAAAAATGAATGGTCACGTTACCCATACCCTGCGGTATCACCAGAAAGTGTTCTGTTTTCATTCAGCACACCCTCGCAAGTAATATATAATAAATAAAAGGAGAAAAACATGTTTATAGTTTTCAGCAATTTTCACAACACTCACAAATTTTAGTTAAATACCCTTGCCGCCTCGCCAGGGATTCCAGCGGAGATATAGCTTATAAATATTTATAGCATATTTGAATAACAAATATATAATGTCTAAATAAATAATACCTGAATGACGCAAAAGCGTTTTTTAAAGTGTATTAGATATTAATTGAAAATACATCCCCATTAATTTATCCTTATTTATTTTGCTTCATGCTTTTATCAAAATCTTTTATGATGTTGAATTTCACTTCGATAGATATTTGTTTTCTTTTAGCCATTTGCTTTCGATTTTCACTAAACAAACTTCAAAGTAAGCAAAACTCATAAATTATTTAAAATATCCTCGTGCAATAATCGACCTCGATAGGATTTATCGGAGGTTAAAATTCTTACTCAAGTTCAGACAAAAGAACGTATCGTTTTCTATATCAGTTCCGGTGAAAGGAATCCTTGACCATTTTTTAAAGAGGGAGATAGGAATCAAAGATGTGTCATCCAACTGCCCTTCCACCTTACGAGAAATGCACTTTCTCATTACCATAGTGTTACATCAGCAAAACGAAACTTAGAAGACGTTCTTTGGCAGAGGCGTGGTCCAACCCGTTCCAACCACATTTTACCTCGACTTTCTTTGTGTAGCTTTCAATGTCTGTGCATGAGTTGGGCTTCTGATGCATCGTAGAAAAAAAATCTATCGTAGTAGAGAGAATTATTGTGATGCAAGGGATAATATTACCATCGTTGTAGAGAGAATTATCGTTTTAAAGGGTATCGTAATACAGAGAACTGTTTTACATTAATCTAAAGGGAATTCAGCCAGGACTATGAAAAAATATCGTAATAGAGAGAATTATCGTTATAGAGGATATCGTTGTAGCGAGATTCTACTGTATAAATAGATGGTAAATCTAGTGTTCATCACTTTTCATGAAGAATCATGCTTTAAATGTGAAATTGACGTACGAAATTTTTCTTGCACTCGAATACTTTTTCTAGAGGGTGTACAAAGATTCATGAAAAATTATCACAAAATGAGCTAATGTAAAAAGCAATGTCTTCTGAAAAATACAAATACTATGCCAAGAGTTAAATTTTGAATAAATTGCAGCATTTCAACATGATGTTCCTTTCATATTTCTGGTTTAAATAAATATTTGTAAATGAAAGAAATACTTCGATTAATTTATTAGAAATAAGAATACACAATTGATATAAAAAGCTATTAGAGTTCATTTTTAACCCATTCGTGCCTGGATATTTTTGCGACTTTCTTCGATTTTTGCTAACACCAGCAGTAATTGATAAATTTCTGATGTCAACTTTTTGAGCAAGGAATGATTTCATTTAAAATCATCTATATATATAAAAGAGAAGAGTTTGTTTGTTTGTTTGTTTGTTCGCTATACACATACAGGCATTTCGACGGATCTGGACCAAATTTGGCACGCTGACTAAATAGGACAACAGAAAGCTAATGCCGTAAAAATGAAATTAATCGGATTAATAGTTTTTGAGTTATTTTATGTTTTGTAAGGTTTATGACCCTTTTTCTCGCATTTTACGTTAACGAGAGCTAAATTTCTGTCCGAATACTATTTTTTTTATATCATCGGAAACTACAGAGTTTTCTTTTTCAAATACAATTTGTTACAAAATCGTAGTTACATTTGCCGATTTTTGGGATTTTTTTTAAGGAGATACTGTTTCGAAGAAAATGTACTGCTTTTAAAAATATGCTATTTTTAAACTGTCGCATCGAAAAACGTAATGGGCAAAAATTTTCCATCTTTTTACCGCTGATTGAACATGTATTTCTCCCTCTTTTAAACTTTTACCCGTTCGGAAATGTTTGTTAGATTTTTTTATATGATTTTTTTTCTGAAAAGTCACATATTAAAATGTTCTCCAGAATGCAAGTAACGGAGCGAAGGTACCTAACTTTCCCCACTCGGTTGTTCATTTTCAAGGTCGTTCTTCTGACGTCAGGCGAGCAAAGGAGAGAAGGGGGTGGGGAAGGGGAGTGGAGTGAAGAGAGGAGAGCGCTGAATTGGGAAATACGAATTTTTACATTCCCCCCCCCCCGAGATAAATCATTTAATTTTTTAAAAATAAAACTTACGAATTTTTAGATGTCCCCCCCCCCGAGATAAATCATTTATTTTTTAAAAAATAAAACTAAAGAGGTACATATTCCCCCCAGGAGTCTTGAAATTCCAACCATCTGCAATTTCTTTTTACCAATGGGCCCGTTTACATGTGCAAAAATGCGGAGTAAATCCCGGGACTTACACTGCTTTCTACCCTGCTTCCCCTACTTAGGGAAAAAATGCAGGGTAGAAAGATTCCTGGTCGAAAGGAGGGTTAATGCAGAGTCAACCCCGCTTTCCATGATGCATTGCGAGTTTTTCCCTGTACTCCGTTTTAACCCGGGATTTTCCATTTTCACATGTAAACGGGCCTATAGTGTGTGTGTATAGCGTGTACAGACATTCAATAAAGTATTCGACTATGAGCCAAATTTCCTATTTCAGTTTTGTTAATGATTAATCACTTTTCATGAAGAATCATGTTTTAAATATGAAATTTATGTACGAAATTTTTCTTACACTGGAATACTTTTTTTAGAGGGTGTACAAAGTTTCATGAAAAATTATCACAAGATTAGCCACTTGATTTGTCCCCAAAATACTCTTATAGAAATATGGTCGCCTTAGTGAAGATTGAGAGAGAGAGATGGGACGGCGACCGCGCTAATCTAATCGACCAACCCTCCCCTTCGCGTCGCCACTACGCGAAAATCAGGCAGACTGGTTATTATATTGATGACTGGAAACTGTTTTTTTTTTTACGTTGGTGCGTATGCATTAGTGATAAAAGACTACATATTAGAACTCAGGGTAGAATGGAAGAAGCCTAGCCACGTCAAATTCTCGGTAACTCGGACCGTTGGCAAGCCCTGTGTTCATTTTCTTTTCTCTTTGCAGCGGGAAATCCCATGTCTTTTTTTATCACTGCAGCGGGAGGATTCTCATTCCAGCCTACCCACGTCCAATTACCGGTAACCTCTGTACGCCAACAGATGCCATGTTCATTTCTTTTTCGTTGCAGTGGGAAGTGCCATGTCTCTTTTTTATCACTGCAGGGGGGGGGATTCACATTCTTTCCTTTTACAATTTCATACTGACGATTGGGCTCTATTTTTTTATGAGTTGCGTAGGTATTAGCAATAAATGACTGTTAGAACACAGACAGGTAGAAGAGGAGAAATCTAGCCACGTCCAGTTCCCGGTAGCCTCTACGCCATCGGGTGCTTTGTTCTTTTTTTATCTATTTTGCAGCGGGAAGACCCATGTCCTTTTTTTATCATTGCAGCGGGAGGATTCACATTCCAGCCTAGCCAAGTCCAATTCCTGGCAACCTCTGTATTCTATTAGGTGCCGTGTTCATTTTTTTTTCTTTTTGGTTGCAGCGGGAAATCCCGTGTCCTTTTTTATCTTTCCAGCGGGAGGATTCACATTCCTTCCCTTAACAATCCATATTTAAGGTAAATGGCATTTCTCATTCATTGCACGGGCAACGCCGGGCCATGCTGCTAGTTATGTATAAAAATTGAAATGTCAACATCCTACTTGGCCATATTAAAATATTTTGTGGAATTGAAGTCCAATACTCGCGAATAAAGGCTAGGAAAAATAAATAATGTTTTCGACTGATAGCGAAAATGCCGTCCCAAAAAAGGGACGATAGGCATAAATGGGTTAACACTAGATTTACCATCTATTTATATATACCTATTTCTACCAAAACCAGTCAAAGTGACTGGTGTATAAGGAAAATGCTTATTGTGACTTCCAGTCTTATTCACTCTTAAAAAAATGACAAAAAATGTTGAACAATATTAATTGTAATAGATAAATGAATTAATAGACATTGTCAAATAACAAAACACTTAATTGTTTACAGTTTTTCAGCCACAATTTCTACAGGAAAAGGTAGGAATTTTGAATTGAAATTGCACGACCAGTCAAAATGACTGGTCTGGTAAATCTAGTGTTAAGCATCAAAGTCAGTCAAGATTTAAAGTATGGATATACTGGCATAGTGGCATACACCCTCGAAAAAAAGTATTCGAGTAAGAGATAAATTTCCTACGTTAGTTTCGTACATTAAAAATTATTTGTCATATAATATGAATTAGGCTATGCATAAATATGACTTTCGATATTTCCGTCAAGTTTTACGTTTTTCAAAAACTCAATTATTATTCGCAAATATAAATAGGAAATTTATCTCTTACTCGAATACTTTTTTTTGAGGATATACATGGTAATATGGTTTGTGTCCTCGAATAAGTCCCCAAAAATACTTTCTAGTGTCCCCAAGTTTTCCTGGGATTCGAGGACAATGCTTGATTTGTCCTCAAAATACTGTTTAGAAATATGGTCGCCTTAACCCATTTGTGCCTGGATATTTTTGCGACTTTCTTCAATTTTTACTGATAACAGAAATAATAGATAAATTTCTGATGTCAACTTCTTGAACAAGGAATGATTTATTTTAAAATCATTTTGCATACAAATCGAAATATCAACATCCTACTTGGTCATGTTAAAATATTGTGCAGAGTTGAGGCTCAATACTCATGAATAAAGGCTAGGAAAAATAAATAACGTTTTCGACTAATAGCGAAAATGCCGTCCCAAAAAAGGGACGCTAGGCATAAATGGGTTAATTTATTCGTTTTATCTATTATCTACATGATACTAGCTGAAGGCCGCGTTTTTCGCACAGGAATGAATGAATTTTTTTTTAATATTACGGTCAGTTGTAATTACTATTTATTATAATAAATAGATACATCAAAATGGATATCGCATAAATATTATCTGTGTTCAATAATCATACATATAGAATTTCATGGCGATCGTTTGAGCGGTGAAGATGATTCTGCGCAGAGCAATCTACTGTCAGAGCTATTGCAAAATGGATAGCATCAAATTATTCTCATGTTCAAATATTTATGCGTATCAATTTTCATAGCAAATATAGTTTAACGGTCAAGATACGCTGCAGCTCCATCTAGTGGCGAATTAAAGTAATAATACGTTACAGCGCAATCAACGGGCGAATTACAAAATGGATATAACAAAATGGATAATGCGAAAATATTCCCCGTGTTCAAATATGCATGGCTCGCACTAGACTTCAAAATCTGCGAGTCAAAGTCAGAAAAACTAATTTTTTTTATATCTAAGAAAGAGAAAATAAAGACGTTCCTTTTTTCTTATGTAATTATTAATTTTCAACTACATATTGATTTCTCCACAATGCACGATTAATGTAAACAAGATTACAGACATGAGTAGCATAACTGTCCGGCTGAAATTTTGCGAGTCAAATTTGACTCGCAGTTTCAAAAAGTGAGTGTCGATTTTTTCAAAAAAAAAAAAAATGATTTACGTATAAAATGCGAGTACGTGCGAGCCCTGCAAATATGCATTATACCAGTTTTCAGAGCAGTCAGTTGAACGATCAAGAAGTTGATTGCTGCAGTGCTATCTAGTGGCGTATCAATGTAATAATGTACTGCAGTGCCATCTAATGGTGAACTACAGCCAAATGAATACTAAAAAAAAAAACATTCTTATGCTTGCATGCTTTCGCTTTGCTAAATATGTCGATGGCATCACCAATGTCATCAGTAGAAGCTACTTTTCTTCCAATGGACAAAATAGCAAAATTTGATCATATTTCTTCGCTCATTGTCGATCTTAGATAATTTTTAATTAGTTTGTTTCGAAAAACTTTCGCATGAGGACACAGAAACACAGGTATTTAAAAAATACAAAATTGAAAATAAATTTGGTATTGACTCTGTAAAGCTCCATTTAACAATAAATATAAAAATGTGTTTAGCAGTCCACGTTTCTGCTTCTCTCTTACAATTAGCAGCTCCTACATGTCGACGAAATTGTTTTACTTCTTCATAAACTTGATATTTGTCAAATTCATCATACGCAATGTGTAAATTTTGTACAGCCAGTTCTAGTTCGTTGACTGGAGCTGTCATTAACATCGCTGGCTTAACAAGGATAAACGTATCTGCTATTTTTTGCGTAGCATCGGACCGTTTTGACAGTTCTTCCAAAAATCTATCTACACACTGGAACATTGACCTACGTACTTCTTCAACCTTCGTCTTTGGATAACTCTCCATCTAATCTTTTCTTAAACTTTCTTCTACTGTGTCTTTCAGTATCAATATCCATTGACTCACATTTTTGAATATCAAATTGCATGGCTTTGTCTACAACTGCATTTCTTTCTTCGATCAAAAATTCGTTAAGAGATTTTATTTTTACCAATGCCACATCCAAAGTGATATTTGGTGATTGTAGATATTTTTGAACAATGTCAATCTCACGTAGAACATTGTACCATAGCTCTAAATAACAAAAGAATGTGAAGTCACATAGAGCTGGTATTATCGTGTTTGCTGCAGATCTAGTATCTAGATTTTTAAAATATATAAGTAATTTCTTAATTTGACACTGTGGAATTTATGAAAAGAAAGTTGCCTAAATCACGTGACCAACACCAAGGGAGTCAGGGAAAATGTAGGGATAAGTTAACAGGGAAGCTAGTAGACCAATCAGAGCGCTCGTTCCAGGCGTGCATTTATTTAGTCGGTGATTTAGCAGCTTGTTTGGTCACGTGATTTTAGCAGCTTGTTTTGGTCACGTGTTTAGTATCTCCGCCTCCAAATTCTATCTAAATCCACTTTACTAAATTTAGTAACTAAACAATAGGGTTAGTAGCTACTAAATCTATTTGAATAAGGGCCTAAGACTCCATATCAGAAGGCTGCGTGTTCAGATCACGTCCGGGTCACCAATGAAGGGAAGAGAGCGTGGGGCGAGAGCTGGGTTTGACAACACCTCCTGCATATAGAAAGCCTAACAACTGAAACTTTGACGTCATCACTAGGCCTTCAAATAATGACGTCATCACAGTTTTACTTTCAGAAAGTAAAACTATTTAAAATTTCTGGTGAATGCTACAAATATTACAAAATATCTTAAATAAAATATTAAAATTAAAATACCTTTCTCATACAAAATTGTTCATTACGATATATTTCCTTATCATGTTATCTAATTAGTCATGGTTAAAAACTGCCATTTGGCATAAATTTATATTTTTTAACACAAATTATTAAAATATTGTTAGTCACGAGTAAATTTACCAGAAACTTTTTAATACTTTTATTTTCTAAAAATAAAACATTTAAATGTAGGCCTAATGATGACGTCAAATCTTGATGACGTAGGAGTTGTTAGGCTTTCTTTATGCAGGAGGTGTTGGTTTGAACCCAGGGACTTATGGGTGGTAGAAAAAGTCGCAATCCGGTTCGGCCAAAAGGTACCCCTTCGACCGGCCTTCAATTGCCGGGTGTTGTGTGCTCGGAGGTGATCTCGTGCCGCCACACATTTATGTGAATGTGAAAACTATTAATAAATTAAAAAAATATGCTATGATGACTTGATAATAAATATTTAAAAAAAATACCCCATGCTTTGGAAAGTATCTTGTTTTCCTATCATACAGGGTGACCAGTGGCTATTTCCTAAACTGTTAGTCAGAGATACATAGTTCCAGTTGCAAAAATGCTCTAAATTGTATAATCTATTATATCAGAAACACAATTGAAGTCAATAAATCAATTCCTATAAAAATTACGGAAGTTAAATTTTTATACGATCCTCCCGGTCCTATCCGTTATGTTTAGAAACATTTTCTTTATACAATTTCATGCACAAAAAAAAAAAAAAAAATTCTCCCTTCTCACCAAAATTCCTCCCAAAATTCACAGAGTTATGAAGCAGCAAACATTTTGACTTAAATCACTTTTCTACGTTTAAAAATGTACCGTTACGGTAAACCGTTAACGCCTTAACTGCCCCTGGCGTACAAATACGCTTTGCGCAATCGATGCTTTAACTGCCCAGGACGTATATATACGCCTATCTCAAATAATTTCCTCAGTAATTTACAGCTAGTATTGTAAATACTCTAAATTTTTCGGCAGGCAGTAACTTATATTTGAAGAAGCGTTCGCCCTACATGCACTTATTTCTTTGAATAGGGGAGGGGGGTTGCCTAATATGGCAGTTAAAGGGTTAAGGGACCATATAAATATTGAAACTTTAAAGTATAGATTATAATTTCATTTGGCATAATGCGGAGGAAGAAGCAAAACTAAAGTTAGAATACTAATCTTTAAGAAAAGGGTTATAGTCAGTTTCTATAAAAATCTATCTAGGATCAGACTTACTAAATCGTATATATGTCGAGCATGCAGATGTGTAACACCGAGTATGCTACGCAACGTACAGGAAGAGTTTTCTATGCGGGTGCATATCTGCATTGCAGCCGGAGGAAGCTATAACTTTGAGCAAATGTTACGCTAACAAGATTTGAAATATTAAGTTTCTAAAATGCATATATTCGTACTTTAAAATGTTTCATTTTCTAATTTAATGCTTATTGAAGGGTTTTATTCTCTTGTTTTTGAATTTTAATTTATTTAACACAAGCTCATAGTTTAAAAAAAAACTCTTTTAAAACTTCTATTTTCAGTAAGCTATACTTTTGTGTTAATTTATTGGATACACGTAGTTAAACGCAATTTCTGTATGACCCCTGAAGTGCGATCATTGAACGTGATTTTTTCCCTTCGTGAGCCATGGAAAAGTGGTTTGAGCCACCGTTATATTTATCTTCATATCTCTGAATATCTTCTTACCTTATTCCCTTCCTCAAAAATATCCTACCCCCATATCGATACCCCCAAAAACATCACTGGGTCCGGCCATATCTGTAGCGGGATGGGCTCTTCGAAAATATGCTATCCCTGGCCCTATGCGAGACTGCAGGGTTCCCCTATGATTGTCCCCTTCCCTTCCATTTCGCCCGTGGATTAAATTCATCCGCGGTGCAATTCGCCCTTTTCTCTCTCCATCCGGTTCAACTAGCCTATTCCCATATAAAATACACGCATTCCTCAAAAATACAAATGTTATTCTGAAAAAAAAAAAAATATATATAAGAGTGTCATGAAAAATGATTCATAATACGTAAAGAAAACTGAAAGTTGAAGAAAACAAAACTTATGCCTTTCTTAGTAAGGGAAACAAATTTTTCATATAAAAAAATAAGAAATTAAAATTACCTACATATGCAACATGGAAGGCTTGAATGATATTTTAAATTTCATTTCATTACATTTTACATACAGTCGGATTTGCATTTCATACATTTTTAGTTTCTCATTTGGCATTGTATAGAGTGTCTAGGAAATGTGTGAAACACTAATCATTTCATACATTTCCGGCTAGTTTTAGGCATTCTATACAATATCGGATTTCATACTTTGCCGGTAACACACTCAGGCCAATATATATATATATATATACAGGGTGTCCAGCCTTAATGTGACCCAATAGCTAATTCCCGAACCGTTCGGTTTAGATATACACTTCCAATTTAAAAAATGTTTTAAAAAGGGTAAAGAATGTTTTTACGTGCTTTTCGAACCAAAAAACCCATTTAGAAAAAAATTACAAAAATTAAATTTTTATACGGTCCCCAGGTCCTATCACTTATATTTAGGAAAAGATGCAGTACACAAAAACAAAGTAAACACAAAAAGTTTCATTTTATTACGATAAAAACTGACCAAGTTATGGAACTTTGAAAATCATATATTTCATCCATTTTCTCGGCCAATTTCAAGAAGCTAGTAAGGGACCGTCTCCAAAGTGAAATTAATTGGAACTCTGCCAGGAAACTCTCGCTCTTGCACGTCACTCTTATGTAAATCGTTTTTAAATTTAAAAGTACATAGATTACGTTAATATTACAATAATTGAGTAGTTAAGAAACAAAATTTATTCTGTGTACGTGTAAAACATAGATAAAATAAAATATTTTGGACGAAGAAAACTTTTCAAAAGCAGTTCCAAAGAAATAGACTTATTTGCCTGCGGCTTCAGACTGATTTGCTGCGATACTGATCATGGCGAACGTTAAAAATCTGTTGTGTAGTCGCTTGCAATTGCATACAGCCGTATTCTAATATTACGAATTCTAGTATGGGAGAACGAGATGTATACAACTGGTCTCCAGGCATTAGCTCCTGCGCCAGGACTGGACGATAAGGAAATGCACCGTACGTATGTAATATGTTCCACACCGTTGATTTTGAGTAGGAACAAGCCTTGCTAATATCCTGGACACTACTTTCAGGATGAGCCAGGGCATATCCTAGAACATCCTCAGCGGGTATCCGCAAGCTTGAAGGTGTGGCACGAGACAAGGGAATACGTCTATGACAACTTCCAGTTCTATAGAAGCGTTGAACAGCACGGGCAATTGTACAATAAGATAGATGTCTTCGACTGGGAAATTTAATGGCATAAAGTCTTGCCGCCTCTCTCTTATTTCCATTACACTGCCTATACAACAGTACCATTTCGCAGTACTCTTCATTTGTATACATCTCGTTCTCCTGTAATAGAATTCGTAATATTAGAATAGGACTGTATGCAATTGCAAGCGACTACACAACAGATTTTTAACGTTTGCCATGATCAGTACCGCAGCAAATCAGTCTGAAGCCGAAGGCAAATAAGTCTAAGTTTTTGGAACTGCTTTTGAAAAGTTTTCTTCGTCCAAAATATTTTATTTTATCTATGTTTTACACGTACACAGAATAAATTTTGTTTCTTAAGTACTCAGTTATTGTAATATTAACGTAATGTGTGTACTTTTAAATTTAAAAACGATTTACATAAGAGTGACGTGCAAGAGCGAATGTTTCCTGGCAGAGTTCCAATTAATTTCACTTTGGAGACGGTCCCTTACTAGCTTCTTGAAATTGGCCGAGAAAATGGATGAAATGTATGATTTTCAAAGTTCCATAACTTGGTCAGTTTTTATCGTAATAAAACGAAACTTTTTGTGTTTACTTTGTTTTTGTGTACTGCATCTTTTCCTAAATATAAGTGATAGGACCTGGGGACCGTATAAAAATTTAATTTTTGTAATTTTTTTTCTAAATGGGTTTTTTGGTTCGAAAAGCACGTAAAAACATTCTTTACCTTTTTTAAAACATTTTTCAAATTGGAAGTGCATATCTAAACCGAATGGTTCGGGAATTAGCTATTGGGTCACATTAAGGCTGGACACCCTGTATATATATATATATATATATATATATATATATATATATATATATATATATATATATATATATATATATATATATAGTTACACATTATTTAAAATTACAACAAAATTATAGTTGCCTCACATGCTATCCAGCGCTTAAAAAGCAGCATAAAAGAAAACATGCGTTTAATAATACATAGAAAATTAAATAGAAAACACCCCCCAAGCCAGTCATTGTTAATACAACAAAAAAATTACAAAAAAATGTAAAATGCATTGTCCTCTTCAGAGGGGGAAATGCACAATAGTACACCATAGGTTTCGAACTCACAGCCTGAGATTTTGCCAAGGTATTGTATTGTATTCAAGACTGAAGTTTGGAAAGATTGATTGAAAAGTATTAAAACAGTTTAAATATATTTGTAAAAGTGTACAATATTAACTGTAACAGGCAAATCTCAGAGGTGTGACTCCCCTTACCTATGGGAAAGAAAAGAAAAAAGTTCTTTATTACTTACACATACATAAATTCGAAGAACAAATAATACCAATGTGCATCAGAACTCAAGAAACAAGTTAAACTTTTGTTCCAAAATCCTGTAATTCGTTATCCGTTGCCTGTCCAATCCACGTGCAGAAGATCTGTTGCCATTCATCAACTAAAAGCACGTCCCCGAGGTTCTAGTCTGTATTAAGAGCACTCCGTGGGCTTTAGTGCAATTGTGTCATTCGTCAAGAGATTTCTACTACGTATACACAAGTGAAAATGCAAAGGAAGGATTAGAACCAGGGATTCAGGCTATTATTAAAACTTTTTAAATAACTATTAATGAACTCTAGTGGAAAATTATTTGTGTAAAACAATTTGGCTGCTAATAAATATATATTATAATTTAAAAGATGTTTATTATTGCATAATCGAAAGTATCTGATAAGCTGGTTGATTAAAATATTAGCAAAAACTTTTTTGTGAATATTTGATGACCAGTGAGGCAAGGATATAGCTTCAAAATTGAAATTTCTTCTTTTATCAAAAATGTTAATTAGTAAAGTATTATTAAATAAATTTAAATCTAGATCTAAAAAGGTAACTGAATTAGAATTAGAGTAAGCTGGCTTGAGGTTGAGTGTGCTGGGATAAATTAAATGTTTGATGTCATTGAAGTTTCCATTGATGACAAGAATGTCATCAATGTATCGGAATACTGTAAAATTTAATGGATGGTTATTGAAAAAGTTATATTCATAGAAAAATAAATAGAGATTAGCAGCTGTACTTGAATAATTAGTTCCCATTCCTATTCCTTTATTTTGGCGATATATGACTGAATTAAATAATATGTAATTATTGTGAAGACAAAAATTGGAGATAATAACAAAAAATTCTCTCTTAATATTTAGTTCTTGTTCTATATTGAAGTGGTCAAATAAATTAAGTAAAGTTTTATATAGATCATCAATAGGAATGCTTGTGAAAAGATTTTCAAAATCAAAAACCTGTAACATAAAAATATTCATATTTTTTAACCAGTGTATAAGAGAGAAACTATTTTTAATGGACCAGAAACCAGTATTAATAGAAAAATTTGAATCCAGGTAGTCATAAATTTTACACAGAGTTTTTTGAAATATGATGTTAATATTATAACTTATTGAACCTCTTGTATTGCAGATGTATCTAAAAGTAATGGGATTTTTATGAAATTTTGGTAAAGCATATAAATTCGCTAGTTTATTGTTTTTATTTATATTGAAATTAATTTTTTTGGAAAAGGCAGTAAATTTTTTTAGAATAGTTGAGAGATTATTATTTATTTTTGTGTATACATTGCTATTATTAAGTTCATTATGTACTGTGTTAAAATAAAAAAGTTTGCAAATTATGGCAAAGTTATTGGAGGCTTTATCAACAGGACAAAAAACAAACTTATTTTTGTATTCCTTTATAATGTTAGAAAAGTTTTTATTGAAAATTATATAATTATCTGTTTTTGTATTAGCATAAATATTTAGAAAATTTGATTTAAAAAGATTGAATAATAGACATTTCCATTCATTGAAGGCTTGTGGTGGAATATTATATTTATAGCTAAGTTTTAAAATAAAGTCGTTTAGATTAGTATTAAAAGATTTTTCTAAGTGGGCTATTTTCAGTTTAATATTTATTCTGTGTTTACTTCCAAAACTCATAATATTTCTTAATTTATAGTTTTTAATTATGTTTAGATTGCCAGTGATTACATGGTTAAAATTTGAATCAAAAAAATCAGTGTTTTTAAATTCATCGCAGTAGCATTTTACATTATTATTATCATCAAGAACTTTTTTATAGTTAAAAAGTAGACTGCCCAAAGTTTTATTGTATTTGAATGTAGGAATAATATTGCAATTTTTTATGGGGAAAACATCTATAGTTTTTTGTATCATATCATGACTATTGAGATTATTAAAGCTTTTTTGCAGAAAATTTATGACTAGATATTCATTATGGTTGGTAGTAATGTTATTTTTAAGTTTAAAAAATAAAAGATCTTTAAGTAAAGCAGCAAATTGTTCATTTAAAAAATTAAAATTATCATATTGTTTAAATATTTTTTTGATGGTGCTTTTTTTAAGCTTGAATAGTTCATTTTTGACATAAAAAACATTGTTATCCTTGATAAATTTGTTATGCAAAGTTTCAATCCATATGTTAGGAATAATATCATTGAATTGTTTAGAAAAGCATTTTGAACCCCTTTTTCCCCTATTTATAATCTTTCTATCTGAAAAAAGTAAAAAACAAGTATAAAGGTTATCAATATTTTTAAGATCTATATTGTTTAGGCATGTGTTAAGTCCATATGGAAATAAGGTTTTGTGTTTTAAAATATTTAAGTTTTCTTTATGTAATCTATCATTCAAATTATCAGCAACATCCAGAATAGAAATAGAAATATTTATAAAACCATGATTTTTAAAATGTGAAATTTCAAAAGAGCAATTATTATTAAGTAATTTATTTATGTTAGATCTATGTAAATTAATTCTAAGGTGTAGTTCAGTGCTGGTTTGTCCTATGTATGATTGTCCACAAGTTAGACAATTTATTTTGTATATTACATTTTTTTGTTTACAGAAATGTTCATTACCTTCCTCTTGTACATTCTCAGCGACTATGCAAGTTTTACATCTTTTATCTTTACACTTTGTTAAAGCCATAAAATTGAAAAGAATCAATTATTTATAGAATTTTTTGAGAGTATTAACTCTGTATGCCATTATAAAAATAAACTAAAAGTATATAAACATGAAAAAGGTACGAAAAAAGCAGACCAGCTACTTCAGTATCCCAATAAAAGTTGGTTTAGAACATTTGAGCGCCAAAGGCAGCAAGAAAAATGCACCAACGCATATAGTTACACATTATTTAAAATTACAACAAAATTATAGTTGCCTCACATGCTATCCAGCGCTTAAAAAAGCAGCATAAAAGAAAACATGCGTTTAATAATACATAGAAAATTAAATAGAAAACACCCCCCAAGCCAGTCATTGTTAATACAACAAAAAAATTACAAAAAAATGTAAAATGCATTGTCCTCTTCAGAGGGGGAAATGCACAATAGTACACCATAGGTTTCGAACTCACAGCCTGAGATTTTGCCAAGGTATTGTATTGTATTCAAGACTGAAGTTTGGAAAGATTGATTGAAAAGTATTAAAACAGTTTAAATATATTTGTAAAAGTGTACAATATTAACTGTAACAGGCAAATCTCAGAGGTGTGACTCCCCATTACCCATGGGAAAGAAAAGAAAAAAGTTCTTTATTACTTACATATACACAAATTCGAAGAACAAATAATACCAATGTGCATCAGAACTCAAGAAACAAGTTAAACTTTTGTTCCAAAATCCTGTAATTCGTTATCCGTTGCCTGTCCAATCCACGTGCAGAAGATCTGTTGCCATTCATCAACTAAAAGCACGTCCCCGAGGTTCTACGTATACACAAGTGAAAATGCAAAGGAAGGATTAGAACCAGGGATTCAGGCTATTATTAAAACTTTTTAAATAACTATTAATGAACTCTAGTGGAAAATTATTTGTGTAAAACAATTTGGCTGCTAATAAATATATATTATAATTTAAAAGATGTTTATTATTGCATAATCGAAAGTATCTGATAAGCTGGTTGATTAAAATATTAGCAAAAACTTTTTTGTGAATATTTGATGACCAGTGAGGCAAGGATATAGCTTCAAAATTGAAATTTCTTCTTTTATCAAAAATGTTAATTAGTAAAGTATTATTAAATAAATTTAAATCTAGATCTAAAAAGGTAACTGAATTAGAATTAGAGTAATTAGTAATTTTCTATTTAATTTTCTATGTATTATATATATATATATATGTATCTGTGTGTGTGTGTGTATGTAGCATTAGGCGGCTACCGGAAAGTTTGTGTCGTGAACCAGAGGGAGAGGCATGGCGAGGGTCTCCTGGCGTTGGGTATTAGGCGGCTTGGGACTCTGGATTAGAGTCGCTATTGCGGAATCCGGGCGGATGGGTTGAGGCTGTTGGTGGCCGATCGTGTTGGCCGGGAGCGCTCGGCGGAAATCCTTGGGCACGCTTTACGGCGGCCGTTGGATGAAAGGAGTCGGAGTCAGATTTCGATTACATGATTTTATTTGACGACTGGATACATCTTTCTTAGGCAGCTGCCACGGAAAGTCTTCTCCTGATCTGTTGCAGGTCCTTTTAAAACCTTTTGACGACGTGTCACATGACCTCGAACACGTTGCAACCATTGGCCAAAAGCTAAAACTGGGCAGCGGTTTTCCAAGGTATTGTTATGACTTTTAAGACGCCTATGTGGCTGGCTGCCGGGACCGTCTACAAAATTACAAAGGAGTTGGAAGGGACCGTGTAGCAATTGCAGTTTTTAAACGCGGATTTCTTTGTTCCAACTGAATTAAACTGCGTAGTTCCAGAAATATGGGATTTTCATGGGCTTTTGACTTGTAATGTTACATATATATACTATATACTAGCTGCGTGCCCGTTCTTCGCACAGTAGGAAACGAAAATTTTCCTTACATGTGTAATTCCAATTAATTCCAGTGATGTGAAATCTAAAATAAAAGCAAAATTATTTTACTCATGATGTAAAGTTTGCGTCATGAGTATTAACCTGGTATCATTGCAATATAATGACTCCAAAAATTACGTCAGTGTCATTCGCGATCAGAAAAGTGAAAAGCTTAGCGGTTTGCAGAGAACTCCTGACTTTCAGAATGTCTTATTTCTGCATCATACTGTTTTTTAGGTTCGAGCTGTAGCATTAAATACTTCGGACACTACATGAAATTTAAAACCGCTTTTTTTTTTTTTTTTTTTTTTTAAATAGCTGCACACCCGTTCTTCATTCGGGAAGAAGCGAATATTTTACTAAAATCGTATCTGCATGTGACAAAACAGAATTTAATTTTTTAAAAAAGTTCAAGTAATCTCCTCTGTTGAAATGACTGCGGGCTATATCAACGCAAATTAGAATTACTTATCGTTAAGTTGGTTGTAAAACAACCCTTGAAAAAGGATAAACAGAACACTTTTAATTTCATGAAATATTTATTAACGTGGTATATTGTGATTTATTCATATTATCCTTACAAATCTACTAATACTACCTATTACGCATATTTATACTATCTCTCTTCGCTTCTCCTTCTTTAATGCTCAATTTAACGAAACAACTTACATTATTTGGCACAAATGGGACCTTTTTATTCTATGGCGATTCTTTGCAATTTACGCATTACCAAAAACATTATTCATTTCACATAATGGTTGCTATTAAGGAAGCTCTCCATACATATTTAATTTATGCATAATTTTATAAGATTGGCGTATTTAGATAGCAAAACATTTAATCACACCGTGGTGAAAAATATTCAAACGATGCCAACTTAAATATCCATGTATCCAATATAAAGATATCTTATAAATCCTCCATAGTTCTGTCTACTGAAAAAATCACACTTTGCAATCTCGAGGAGCTATTTAGAATCGCTATAGCTGTGACAGGACGTTAGAGTTGCAGAGTTTAGAAATTTCACGCATTTTTAAAAAATTTATGACGTCACTGTTTAACTACCGTAAAAAATACCCCGGTTGGTTGAGGGAGTTAATTTGGATATTTTGCTCAAGCTTTCAAACGGTATCATATTAAAATTTACAACGACGTTGAAAATTAGAATACGAAACTATTGAGGAACGTAATCCAACGTTAAAATAAAACTATACTGGCAACATGCATATGTTAGAAAACATATATGCCTGCGACATAATTAAATGCGAAAAATAAAAAAGTAAATAGAAGATTTTTAATATATCCCGCTTTAAAATGAATTTTGTAGCTTTTAAAATGAAGAACATTTTCAGCCGCGTTAAAATATTTGAATTTTTAAATAAGTAACGGATTAAAATACCACTTATAATAATAATAATTTCTCACTTTATTTCTAAAAGTAAGTTTGAATCAAAATATCGCCTCCTTGTGTTAAAAAAAGAACAGGGATAAATGCGTTAAAATTATGGCGTAATTTTTACGTATTTTAAAGCATTTGACGTCATATATCCTCACTTACAAATTAAAATTCCGATATCCCATTTAAAAACTCGATTGGTTTAAAAAAACTTTTTTTCTGATCCTTTTTGTGGCAACGCAACAAAATTATAACGTGCCATGATCAATTAATGTAATCCCGTAAATTCTCCGCATTGATGCTATTAAATTCTAAACATTAGGTTGCATTAAAATTCGTAAAAATCACCTAATTTACATAATGCTTTCGTTTTTATTTTAAAAGAGGGAGAAAGGAATGTTCCACGATCTGTAGAATTACCAAAAAGTAATGACGGATAGAAATCAAGATGCGACAGTTTTAAAATTATTTTACGAAGGAAATTGCCGAAACAGATGCTTAGTAAAAAAATTCCCAAAAATCGATAAGTCATGTTACGTATTCAGAACAAACTGTTTTTAAAAGAAAATTTTCTCCTCTATCCGATGATACAAATGCCGTTTTGCTGCGAGCGTAATTTCCGCCGTTATTACGAATTAGGTGAGAAAAAAATCTAAAAATCGCATAAAACATAAAATAAAAAACATTCTAGGTCGAATTTTGAAAAAATCGCTTCGAGGTGCACAACTTCATGTTTAGAACTTCCTGAGTACCAAATTTGGTGTTTCTAGGTGTAGCCGTTTGTCCGTAACGCCGCCGACATACAGACACCTTCTTTTATAATTAGACACACACACACACACACACACACATACATATATATAGTAAAAGGCATAACTTACGAATCAACGTAGTCTCCACTTGGCAAATACAAAATTCTAAATATCCATGGAATGATATATGAGCAAAACAATGAACTTAAAATCTTATGTAAAAACAGGAATGAGCTGACACATTCAGCAGATAGAAATCAGAATTCAGCAGATAGATAATTGGATGGAGTAAAACAATGGGTAGCAAGCATCGGCTATACTCGTCAGGCCCCACTAACCGAATACTTGCTACCAAGATAAAAACAAAATAACAGGATTTCAATGCAGTTACTTAGCACAAAGAAAGCTAAATATGTAACTACAGGGGATATCCTGTTATGAAGTAAAAAGTAATCATAAAGACATACTCAGAAGAAAAAAAAGTAATTATGAAGAAAAAATGGAGATGAAGAGACCGAAAGCATTAAGCCTGAAAACATGGCTCAACCATGTAGCTGTTGCCAATTGAAGAGGAAAAACTATACGTTGCCAGAAAGAATTGGAGAAAAGTTGAACAATAAGTAAAATGTAAGAGTTAGTAGAATAATAATAATAATAAAAACAATAATAAAATAAAGGAATAATGTAGAGTAAATTAAAAAAAAATTATTAATAAGAAATATTGGCATGATATATATAACGGTTATGATATTTTAAAGGAATACATCTAACTAGTTAAATAGCTCACTATTCGCATTATATGCCTAGAGATATTTCAGAGATTATATTAATTAATAGAAGAACATTTATATTTAGATGATACCAGTGATCATTAGTTCATTTGTACATTTTTTTTAATCAATAAAAAAGAACAATTGTAAACTCATAGTATTTTTTTTTTTAATAATTTTATAAGCAAGCCAGCTACCAAACCCCAACCTCTCCAACCAAGAATTCCCAGAAAGGACACATGTTTATAGAAATGCTAATTGCAACTAGGAAATAGAATTGAATTTAGAAATTTTCTAGGGTAATTGTATCTTAAAGCAATATGATATAGTGAAGATATATTATCAGACTTATAATTACTTGTACAAAGAGACAGTATTCTATATAGATGATTAGCTATGATATTTCTAAATACAGATATATGCATGCATGAGGTAAAATCTGTGAAACTAATTACATTGAAAGGAAAATCATCTCTTTTATTATATATGTTAAATGTGAGTTTTTTGTCCTTATTTACTATTAGTTTTAAATCAAGAAAATTAATACAGTTATTAGCTAGAGGATTTTTAATTAATTCTAAATTATCAGGATAAGTAATAGGCAATTTATCTGTGCAAATATAGTTATCTGTAGCTATAACAATAATATCATCTATGTACCTATATATTATAAGTGATATATATATTGGCCTTGGTTGGAGGATTTTTAAGGGATCCTAACGTGTACATGTACATGTTAAATCGGGAGAAAACCGATTGAAACTCCAGACCGTTAGATCGACAATCGCGCGAGCGCTTTACACTTCAGCAGTCTACCATGTTCAGTGACTTATCCACTCGTCCATGGTGTGTCCAATTCAGGAGATTAGATCTAAATAAAATACAAAATTTAAATTTTTATACTGTCCACGTTCAAAAAATTTCCCAATTAGTAAAGTGTGCCTGTACATTAATTAGGTGATATGCTAAATTTCAGCCAGGCCCAGAGATATGAAAATAAATGTCGACTAAAACCACTTTCAATGACTTTCAAAGAGAGGGGGGGGGGGGGAATCACATCAGAAGATCGCGTTTCAGGGGCTGTACACAAATTCCGAAAGAAAACAATGATTGCATAAAGACGAAATACTTCTGCTATTGTTGGTATTTCATAGCCCCTTACCAAATTTCTTTAAACATATCTTTGAGCCATTTTATGATAAAAGTCTAAATTTTCTTCATCACCTAAATAACATGTAGGGCACATTTTATTAATTGGGAATTTTTGTATGGGGGCAGTGTAAAAATTTTAATTTTTTCTTTTTTATTAGTCCTGAAAATTTGAATCGATACCATAATATTTTGGAATCTTTTCTTGCGTAAATTTGTAATTTAATGTATATGTCTATGGTCAATATTTAAGAAGCATAAGCCTAGGCCAGTGTTTTTGGGACGCCTGTATATGCAAAAATAATTTTATAATTCACAATGTGAAGAAAAACAGATATTGAAAGTGGAAGTAGTAACATTTTTTGAGAATGATCCACCGCAGTGACACGCACCATTGCATGAACTACAGCAGAGCAACCAGTTCTGAAAAAATGTTACATTTTTCGCCGAATATTCATTCGTGGTGTTCTATTGCATTACTAAAAGAGCATCTCTCAAGGTTATCCGCGAACATCTTGATTACCAAGCGTACGAAAACGGAAGTGATGCATCGAGGCACGCGTTTCCTATCTTTTACAATAAGTTTCCGCTCTAATTGGGGAATGACCCATTCGTCTGATAAAAACCCAGATCATAATGTAGTGCTGCCATCTACAGTTTATAAAAGAAAACAATGGTCACGCGAACTATTCTGAAGTTCATGATGCGAATGTGTTTCGTAAGCATGTTTGTAAGGTACTAGTTAACCCTTTAACGCGCAGTGTTCCCACTCTACGAACACCAAACTCTGAAGTTTGGGACTGTTGCTAGTCACGAAGAATAGATTTGATTTCTATAAAAATAGTTGCGGGTGACATAGCTCCACGAGAATCCTTTACTTTTTAGCACGTCATTTCTCGTAAAAAAATGGTCACGATTATTTTTAACAGCACTGACATCTGCTGAAAAATGGAAGAATGCGAGAACAGCTCGATAGATTGCCCAATGCTGAAAAAAGGGCGGCCTTTGCCATCTCTCGACTTAACTACCAGCAAGATGGCGGATGATCGAAAGGTTCATCGCGGGCCACTGATCTAGAAACCCTTTTTTGACGACAGCTGGCTGTGCCGGCACAGATCCGGCTCTAGATCTGGCGTCACGCGATGACCGTTTCGATCGTCCGCCATCTTGCTGGTAGTTAAGTCGAGCGATGGCAGCGGTTGTCCTTTTTTCAGCATTGGGAAAAGGTTGCGCCTCAAAGGGTTAGCAAGCAAACACGACAAGCACACGGCTCTGTTTAAAACATTTTGATCGGCACTGGCGTAATTGCATTGGGATTAATTATCCTTTTAAATGCTTTTAGTACCCTCAAGAAAAGTTTTTGCTATGGCAAAGAATAGGCAAGCTGCTCTAGGAATAGTGCTGCTGTTCTTGAAAAAGAATATGTAGATACTGTCTTGCCAGGCTAGCTAGGTGCTGACAAGGCGAGCGGCTACCAGGGGCGCAACCTTCAGGGGGAGATGCCTTTTGCAGACTTTGTGCTATTTCTTTTCTTTGAAAATGTCTTGGGGCACAAAATGAAAATTTCCCAGAGGCGCGGATGAGCCTAACTACCACTCCGTGCGTAGATTATCACACTTAATGAACATAAATATGTTAATTATTGTAATATAATTATTCTTAGAAACAATAAATAAAATTAACTAAATCATCAAATTCCAAATAATTTTTAGTCTTTCATTTTCCTTTTCGACTCAAAATCATAAAAAGATAAATTTACTTACGCAATTGTTCGCTTGATTTCTTCATTGTATTGAAAAGTGCATCATAATCCATGTCCTACTTCGATTGTCATGGCTGAGTAGATAAGACTTTCAACATGGTAGATGGTGGTTGAAGTGTAAAGTTCCGGCTTTCGGGACTACCGCGCGGCTATCGATCCAACGGTCTCGAGTTTTGGTCGGTTTTCAAGAGATGTAACTTGAATACGCTTTAGAACCCCTTAAAAAGTCCTCCGACCAACGCAACCCCCCCCCCTCTCCCAAGTAGGCCGATGCCCTAGGTGTAGGTTTGCCATAACACAAAGACACTTAATTTTCACATAAAATTTAGCATTCTATTAATATTTATATTTAATGAAATTTCATATTTCAGGAAAACGACGCTCAAGTCATCGATTGAGCAAATTAAGAATAATGGCTTCTATTAAAAATTTGACCATGTGCATTTATTAAATACCAGCTGCGTGTCCGTTCTTCGCACGGCAGGAAAAGAAAAATTTCCTCACGTGTGTAATTCAAATTAATTCCAGTAATGTGGAATCTAAAAAAAAAGTTTACGTATCTTAGAGCACTTGTGACGTCACAGAAGTAGATCCGAGTAGATCCTCACCTGAGATTTGAAAATCCGGTGACCCATTTAAAAGCTTAAGCTTATCGATAGGATGAAAAAACACAGTTTTTATAATCCTTTCAGTGGCAACCCTACATAAATTCTCGTGCCATGATTGATTTATATAATGGCGTAAAAAGTCCGCGTTGATGCTATTAAATTATAAACATTATGTTACATTAAAACTCGTAAAAAATCGATTAATTTATATAATTTTTTCGTTTTTATTTTAAAAAAGGGCGAGGTGGCTGTTTTATCATTTGCCAAAATATCAAAAAGTTATGACGGATAGAATTCAAGATGCGACAGTTTTAAATTTTTTTTTACGAAAATTTTTGTCAAATGTCATCTTTAAATAAAAAATTCCTAAAAATCTGCAAATTATGCTACATATTCAGAAAAAACTGTTTTTTTAAGAAAATTTTCTCCTCTATCCGATGATGTAAATGTCGTTTTGCTGCGAGCGTAATTACCACCGTTATTAAGCATTAGGTAAGAAAAAATGCGAAAAATCTCATAAAACATAAAATAAAAAAATTTCTAGGCCGAATTTTGAAAAAAATTCGCTCGCGGTGCACAATTTCATATTTAGAACTTCCTGTATACTAAATTTGGTGTAAAACTACGAGTACCGTTTGTCTGTAACGCCTGTGTGTGTGCGCTAGAGATGAGACGGGCTCAGCCCGAGCCCCGGGGCTCGGACCCTGTAATTCATGATTGCGTTCGGGCTCGGGCTCGTGAAAAATGCCTCCTTTATTGAGCATACTCCTTGAAACAGATTTTAAAACGCGATTCATCAGTAAAATAAACGTACTGATATGATGTTAGGACTTGCAACAAAATAATAGATGGGTAAAAAGGTAGCTTTTTCACATAATTTACTAAAGGGTGTGTTGTGCTATTTCATTTGCGTGTGTGTGTGTTAAAATGCTGTTAATTCAAAATTTTGGCCTCATTATTTACTGGTCTTTCTTAGTTAATTGCTCGCATTGTATATATTCACATCGTATCCTAAAATATTTTTTTAAGTAATTTGGTTTCTATCAACTAAATTCTTTTATGCAAATTTCTTAAATTTATTATGCAAAATCTCTTTTCTGGACGTGTTTTAAATATAACATTTTTTAATGTCACTATATGAGATTTGTAACTTGTACTTTTCTGTATCTAATATGTCTAAGTGCATACGAATGTTTAACACTGGTGTGACTACTCAACGGAATATTTATTTAAAATTGAAACATTATTGTTATTATTTGATAAACATGGATATAAAGAATTAGAAAGTGCATTTAGAGTTGCAACTATATTTGTCTTTAATTTTGCACAAATGGCAAAATTTATCGTATTCTATTCAATGAAGTAATTGGATTTTATTTATCTTTAGCTGAAATTTCGGGCTCGGGCTCTGACATAAATAATATTGCTCGGGCGGGCTCGGATTAAAAGTCCTCGGGCCTGAACTCAATCTCTAGTGTGCACACACAGACATCTTCTTTTATAAAAAGTAGAGAAGATGTAGATGTATCAGGAGAAAGCTAAAATTTGCAAAGGAAGACAAAAAGCATTAAACGATAAATATCAATTCAGACAGTTTTTAACTGCGACGATTAGAACTCAATTCAAGATATCACTTGCGTTAGGATACATATTATACATTTGTTCCGTGGAAAAAAAAAGTATTGAGTGTAAATAACTTATAGTGATAATTGGTATTTTGATTGCGTAGTTTTACGGTAGACTCTGTACTAACGCAAGGGATGCGTTCCAAGAACCCTCGCGTAAGTGAAAATTTCGCGTTGTGGGATAGGGAAATACAGGGTGTCCCAAAAAGAAAGTGACGGGCTTTATCTATTAGCGATAAATGGTTAATGTAAATTGAAAAATGTGCACAATAAGGCCGAAAAAAAAATTATCCTACGAAAAAACTCCTCTCTTTAACTTTCAAAAAAGTTACACGTTTTAAATTTGTATACGACAGACTTGCAGAAAAATTCTTAGTTAGTGAAATGTGCCCATACATTCATGAGGTGGCATGCGATGTATTTGAGAATTATATCCTTAAAAGTATCAGAGGTATGAAGAGGTATATAACGCTGACTTAAACCACTTTTCAATGGATCTCGAAGGGAAAAAAAAATCACGTCGAATGATCGCATTTTAGGGGTCGTACAGAAATTACGAAATAAAATCTTTTTTTTCCGCCCTAGCAATAAACGTTTACATTCAATATCAGGGATAGCCTTCGATCATCTGTCGTTAAAGATATCTCTGTAACGATGTATGATGAAAGGCTCAAATTTTATGCATCACCTCATTAGTGTGTGGAGCACGTGTCTCATTGGGAATTTTTTTTGTACGGGAGTCATATACAAATTTAAAAAGTGTAAGTTTTTGTAAATGAACGATAGGATTTTTTTCTTAACTGAGTCTTATTTCCGATTTTACTTTGAACATTTTTTTTTTAATTGATAAAGCCCGTTACTACCTTTTTGGGACGCCCTGTACACTACTTTTTGAAACATATATATAGTTATTTTAGACACCTATAAACACCCATCAAACAGTCTAACATCATTCCCTAACCATATATTATCATTTCCCACGTAAAGTAATGAATAAGTGAATGTAGGCGTTTTTAACTGTTGGTGAACACGCTCATAAAAAAATCGCGTAAAATCCGATTCGCGTGAGGCAAATCGCTTTGTTGTGCGAGTCCACTGTATTTCGAATTCTATTTTAACCTAACTTTCTTTCTTGTCTCTAAATTGCTTTCCCTATAAAGCAGAAATTAAGTTATCACATAATATTTTAGCAAGATTTTTCCGCCGAAATTGTAGCTTAGCAATTTGGCAAACTCTTTCCACCCAAACATTATCTCCAGAGCAAACGCCATCGAGTGATGTGTAATGAAACAAAATGAGCATTTGTTCACATCCTATACGGACATCATACATGCTATGTGTCTTTAGTTTTTTTGAAATCGGAAAGCATCTTGTTTCCTGTATTCTGTTACTTGACAAGCATGTGGCGACGTTTTCCAACATTCCACAGGGTCCCGTTTCTGCATTCTGAATTCTCTACTTGTTATATTTACCCTTAGCAGAAATAAAATTTACTTTAAAAATATAAATAAAATGTACGTTCTTCAATTCTAGTAATACAGTCGAACCTTGATTTAACGAATTGATTGGGACTCACAAATCCGTTCGTTAAATCGAAGCAATTCGTTAAATCGAATATCAATTTTTGTAAAGAGTATGGTATAAAAATATCAATGCAAAATACCCTTAGATATAGATATGAAAAAAAGAACGATTGTTGTTTACTATGGGCTTAAAACATCTAAGTTATACTTTAGGCGATCAATTTTAAAATTATCTAAATTCTTTAATGTTACTTGCTCTTAAAATTTAATACATAATACATACATAGTTATTGGCACTTTGGAAACAAATCCCTGATAGTGCTTTGTTTTGACTTTCCAAAGTTCTTTGTCGATATTTTCTAACTTCGTAAACAACAGCATCAATCTCGTGAGACAAAATAAATTTTTTAAAAGAATTCAAGCTGCAAACTGCTTCTTGGAATGTCACCTTTTTTAATTCAATTTCCGTTTCTTCGCCATCTCTTTGCTGCTTTCAGAATCTTCATTCTCTTTCTGTTCACTATCGCAAGTACTTAGCTGTGCATCGCAAGACACATAGCCTGTAAAATTTCCATTACTAGGAAAATCTTACATCCAGGCATTTGATCGTCGTTATCCACGGCGTAATTGTAAATGACTGTATGTGTATCGCTGTCTTCGTAGGCACTTGCTTCCAGTGGCGGATTAATGCAAGTTTCTCGGGGGAGGGCGCGGTTAGTCTGTCGGTGGGGGCGGTTAGTTAGAAGATTGACATATACGTCCATTTTATGGAAGTAAAATAGGATCTTTTACATTAATTTCTTTTGTCTCGGGGGGGGGTGGTTGCCCCCTCCGCCCGCCTTTAATCCGCCCTTGCTTGCTTCGTTTGTAGAAATGAGAAAAAAAATTATTGTTTTACACACTTGGATTAGGGTGTGAAAGATTAAAATTTTGCTTGGGAAAAATTCGAAGTTTTAGTTTTATGGGCGAATTTTATTTCAGCGATTGTTGTTCGTTAAATCAAAGCTGAAAATTCGTTAAATCAGAGTGTTTTAGCACCCTTTTTGTAGGGACGAAAAAATATTCGTTAAATCGGAGAATTCGTTAAATCAAAGTACGTTAAATTGAGGTCCGACTGTATAAATATCAATCAATAAATAATGAATATAAATATTTGTATGTGGGAGGGTAATGCACTGCGCCATATTTGCCGAATACGTTTCTCTGTTAGGATCACAAAATATTGTCATTCTTAGATTGATCTTATAACTAAATTCAACTGTTATTCAGACAAAGAAAAAAAGTGAGGAGGATCAAATTATTTCAAAACAAAATTTTTCTTCGAAAAAGCTGAAGAAAATTATTTGGCCAAGATCATTTTTCTAAGAAATTTTCTCTTATGTTTTCTGAGAGAAAAAAAAAAGGAAAGAAAGTCCCTGTTGTCTGAACTCAAAAAATGGAAGAAGAAAGCATAAACATTCGAGGAAGAATGTGCAAAGGAGAGTACATGCTTCATCTGTCGGAGAACCGGCGCAGTTCACAAGCAGTTTGAGAAAGATATATTATAGAGTGGGTATGAAATGTCAAATCTCAGATGACGCCATGTTGGAATTCAAGACTGACAGTGAGACGTTGCATTAGCAGGAATTTATAGAACAAAATTTTGGTGCTTTTGATTTGTTTATTTATCTTTCTTTACCATAAAATTTTTCGATTGTGTATGATTTCTACTCTTTTTTCCAACAAAGCACGAAAGCAGTAATTTTCAGCCAATTAAAAGTCTCAGAACACTTACGATTCCGCAATTCTTGCAGAATAGACTTGTACAGTGGTAGAATACAGTGGCGGGCAGGGCCGTACCCAGAAAGAAAATTTCGGTAGGGGGTCTAAACGGTCAAAAATGCAGAACTTTTCACAAAAAGACTTCATTATCATTTCGTTAACTAAAAGCCAAAATATCGAGGGAAGGGAAGGGTGGGGGTGATGGCTTGGTCCCTTGGGCCTCTTCCTGGGTAGAGTACAGCTTTTATGACGGATACGGAATTTAATTTATTTTTGCGGGCGGGGTGGGCTAATTTATATGAAAAGCCCATTTGACTTAAGCAAATTGTACAAAGAAGCAAAATGATACCCTTAAGCAATGTTTTTTAGGGGTTGCTGAAACCTCTCAAGCTTCTGTTCTGAGTCCGGCACTAGTAGGAGACAAACGGAGACATCTTTACATTCCCCACTATCACTACTTTTTCTTTATTCATATGCATTGTTAGTTCATTAGTCTTGGATTAAGACTCTTGATTTATGTCTTTTTAATGATACCTGTTTAATTATGCATAATAACAAACTTATTTCTAATTACTTTTCATTAACTACATTAACTTGAATCAATACGTTTAGATACGAACTTTGATTCTATGTATATGAGGTAAGTAATGCGATGTTGTAAATGAAATAGTGACAATGCAGTCCAAGTAATCGCAGAAAATCGGATATGTGCAAACAGGATATTGGAGCAAGGAGTGAGTTAATGCTGCTATCGATGAGTAAGGGTGCATAAAACAGGCAAATCAGTTCGGAAGAGCAGTTTCGTGGGTGTTTTGCGTGGAAGTGGACAGTGTCATTTTAAACGTTCGAAAGCTTGTTTACAAATGGTGATCAGAGGTGTGGCTTAAAATTTAGGTTGTCCTCGTCAAAAATCCATCTGTATGATGTTAAATAATTGGGGGGAGAAACGACTGTGCAAGAGGCATCTGTGTTCGGAGCTTCATCGCTGTCATGAACAAAAAAAAATGCTTTGCCATCGGTATCGCACGGCTTCTCGACATTTTGGTAAAAATGTACTAAACTTTGCTAACGATTATATAAGGTAATTTTACTTCTAAGTTCATTATCAGTATTGTTGCAGAAAACTCGACTTGTTTCCTGGGTTTGTCGTTCTAGAGTCCAATAGGTGTAGAAAGTTCTAGTAAAGAGTGCACTTGTTATGATGGAAACGAACTTTATTGCTTCTAGAACTTCGTCGAACAATCAGCTGTACAAAAATCACAAGCAAAAGCAGACTGTAATGTGCTTTTAACCGTCCGCTTAGTACAGAAGATTTCACAAATGCTGTATTTCTCACAAAAATAAAATACTTCCACAGGCAAAAATTCAGTGGAAATATACGAGGGATTTCGTAAACAATCCCTCAAGACTCAGCAATGAAGAATTTACAAAAAGCACTTGAAAACAAAGCTTCAAAAAGGCAAGCGAAAATACCGCTTCGATAGCGTCAATACAAAGCCTTAAGCTTTCACGGACATCTGCTCTGTGAACAAGCAGAAACACGATTCAGACTGAGCTGGGCAACTAGCTGTGCTTTTATAGGTTACGACGAACACCGTAGAAGGTTACAGAGTGAACCATCCGTGGAATGAATTATGAACAGCATTCCTATAAGCCAGCAGGAAGAGGGGGTGTTTCTTTACCCATTCCTCTTGATTCCTAGACACCAGGAGCGAGAGGTTGTTCAAAATAGAGCGATTAATTCTCTCCACCATGCCGTCAGATTGTGGATGTAAAGGCCATAGTCTGTGTTTTGTCTATTCCGAGAAATTGACATAGTCCTTTAAAAACTGCAGAGGTAAAGTTCGTTCCTTGGTCGGAATGAAGTTGCAGAGAGGTTCCATACCTTAGAAAACCATTCTTGCACCAATACCTCTGCTACGGTCGTAACTTCTTGATCGAGAATAGGATACGCTTCGGGCGATTTAGAGAAATAGTCAATAACTAGGATGTACTTGTTGCCATCCGAAGTTCGCAGAGGAGGCCCCAGGACGTCGAGAGCAATTCTCTCGAAAAGTGCTCCTACATTATAACGATGTAGTTTTCTACGGCTTCGTTCCTTCGGGCTGTTTGTTACGGGCGGCCCAGGCGTCACAAGTTTGACACCACTTTTCGACATCGTCTCGAGCCCTAGCTTTCTCCAACGTCTTCTTCATGCCAAAATGGCCACCACTTAAGCCATTATGCAACTCTTCTAGAACCTTCGGAATCTTCGAACGAGGGAGTACTAACTGCCATCGAAGCATCTTGCAGTCGTCCGACTCCTATTTACGATACAGGACTCCATTTCTCAGGGGAAGCGAATCCCAAAACGTCCAGTATCGCTTTCTTGCCGGACAACAAGACGATATTTCTTGCCAGCTGGGCTTATCGCTGGATTTTTCTAAAAATACCACAATTGGTTTAATGTCGCTATCAGCTAACTGGTTCGCCCGAACATTTTCGTCACTCCAAGGATCTTGGGATGGAACCGAGGATGCAACTTGGCGGATAAGGGGATGTTTCAGATGGTAATTTTTCTCTGCCCTGGAGCAATAGCGACAACTTTCTATACAGGGCCTTCTCGACAAAGCATCTGCGTTTCCATGAGATACCCCTTTTTGATGACGTATCTCGATGTCATATTATTGCAGTCTTTGTATCCACCTGGCTATCTGGCCCTCTGGATTCTTGAAGTTTAAAATCCAGGTTAAAGAGGCATGGGATATTTGGAGCAGGAACTTTTGGCCGTACTGATAATGATGGGAATGATCCACGTATAGCAAGAAGTTCCTTTCTCGTAACACAATAGTTACGTTCTGCTTTTGAAAGGAATTTGCTCCAGTAAGCAATGACATGTTCTTGGCCATCTATCTCCTGGACAAAACGGCTCCGATACTCTCCTTACTTGCGTCTGTGTCCATGATAAATGGCTTATCAGGATAAGGATATGACGATCGGCGCAGATGTTAAAGCCGACTTCAGTTGGTTGGACGCATCCTCACATTCTGCAGTCCAAAGGAATTTCTGTCCAGACTCGATTAATTTGTGAAGTGGCCTTGCGATCTGAGAAAAACCCTTCACGAATTTTCGGTAGTAAGAGCAAAGTCCGAGAAAACTTCGCAGCTCATGCACATTTTCAGGACAACTACAGTTCTTGACTGCGGACGTCATTTCGGGATCGGTTCTGACTCCGTGGGCGGATATTATGTGCTCAAGATAACGTAATTCCCGACGAAACAGATTGCACTTAGATGGACTCAGTTTCAAGTTTGCCTGCTTCAATTTCTGCAGCACCTTTCGGATGTTCTCTAGATGTTCTTCGAAAGTCTTTCCAACGATAACGATGTCGTCCAAGTACACGACACAAGCTTCGTAGGAAAGTCCTCAGATGCTTGAATGTAGCCGGTGCATTGCAGAGTGCAAAAGCCATAACTTTGAAGTGCCATAATCCTTGTGCAGTAGTGAACGCAGTCTTTTCAAGGCCATCGGGATGAATTTCTACTTGCCAGTAACCACTTTGAGGACCAGAGAGAAGAACCATTCATTTTCCGATAAAGTGTCCAAAGTGTCGTCTGTCCTGGGAAGAGGGTAACTGTCCTGTTTGGTAATGTCATTAGTCAGAACATTAGTCAGAACAATTCAGACGTCTTTAGTCAATGCAAAACAGGGTGAAACCATACTTCTTCCGGACCAAAGCGATCGGCGAGGCCCAGGGACTAGTCGATGGCTCGATGACGTCATCACGCTGCATCTCTTCTAAAAGTCTGCTCACCTCTTCTTGCTTAGCAAACGGCAGCCGCCTAGGATGTTGCTTGATGGGAGAATGACTGCCTGTGTCTATTCTATGTTGCGTTAACCCAACGCCCCCTAGAGAGGAAAGCCGCGGCGCTTACTTGTGACGTCACACCGAATAGGTAAAGCAAAACATTTCCATTGGGTTTCTCCTCTCTCCCGCGCCGCGGGAGAGAGTGCTTTCCTCGAAACGCTGCTTTCCTCGAAAAGGGGGCGTTGGTTAACCTCGTACGACCAAAGTCACCCGAAGTATGAGAGAAGAGGTCTTCAAATTCAATAATTATTTTCTCAGCAGCGCTTCTCTGTTCTGCCGTTAACTCCACGTCTTGTAATAATTCCTTCGTCAGACACTCATATGATTTAGTTGTCGTTTGGTTGATGTTCTTATTAATGCAGGTAACAGGAGTGCATGTTGCCAACACTTCATTTTTCTTTATCACTTTCGACTTTTCAGTGACGTTAGCTACTCTTAACAGGAACGTTATTTTTCGACAAGTCCACAAGTGTTGCACCAACAAGTACTCTTCTAACAGAATCACTATTGCTTGACTGTTCGATTAATCCAAACCCGAATTTATTGATTTCTTTTACTGTTCCAGAAATTGTAGAATCAGTTCTTGGAGGTAGAGTGATGTCAGTCTTGGTTGTTATTTGCTGAACAGGTAAAACGGCTTCATTTTTAATGTCGAATGCTGCTATTTTTACTGAGTCTGAACGCTCATTATTCATATAGTACAAATTAAATTTAGAGTCCGTAATATTGGCGACATATACCAAATGGTCATATCTGGCATTTCCAAAAGTCATTACCAATCTTGCTTTTCCGCCCACTTCCATCTTGTCACCTGTCACAGTCTGGAGGGTCAGCGAGGGCGGAGTACAGATAGTCCTTAAATTTAATGTCTTAGCCAGATCAGTTCTTATGATGGTAACATTAGCTCCAGTATCGATCACCATGTGGCATGGAGAACCATTTATGTATCCTAGTACGAAGAGTCCATTACTGCCACCATTGACTGAGGAAATCTGCAAGACTTTCATATGAGGCTTTTTAATATCCTGCAGCCTCCGTTCCATAAGTTTGGCTCTATCCGGTCTTCCTTCATGGTCTTCTCTGCTGTACTGATATCTGCGACCTTCATGACGACAGTACTTTTGTTCATCACAGTACTTTCGTAAATTTCCCTCGCCACCACACCTCCAACATTTAGCTTTGATTAGCTCTGACTGCACTTGTCGTTCCAGCAGATCTTCGAGGCTCTTTAACTTATTAACTAGTTTCTTTATTTGTCCATTCGTAGGTTACTGGAACGACACAGCTCTAACAATATGCCGCTCTTTTCTCACGGCCGACTGAGCTGCCTCCAACTTCATAGCGAATACGAGGGCGGAACTGTGACCTTTATTATCCGCCAAGATCAATGCTTTCTGTATCTCCGAATGTCTGACGCCTTCAATAAAATGTTGCACTGCATCTTCTTCTCAGACATTATCAGGGTAGTTGCCGAGGCTAGATGACACAGCCTTTCTATGTCCGAAGGCAACTCTTGAAGGGTCTCGCCAGGTCTTTGGATCCTTGACTTTAGTTGTATTCTACTGTACTCTTTCTGACATTTCTCTCCAAATTTCAGCTCCAAGGCACTGGCAAGAGCGTCAAAATCTCCTATCTTCGTCGCTCCGATGGTTTACAATACGTTAATTGCGTCTCCGCTAAGGGAAACGGCCAGTTGGTTTGCTTTCTCGGACTCGTCCCAACCATTGGCTTTGGCGACAATCAAAAATTGGGTCTCGTACGCTTCCCAAGGATTCTTTTCGTCATAGGCAGTAAGTTTATCTATGGCACGCTGGGCGACGTGACGATAACCTGATGTTTTCAGGTAACTTTCCAAGCTTGACGAGAGAGTCAAATTTTTCTTCAATTTTAGCTTCACATTCTTTCTGTATTTTCGAAACTACATTTTCTTTCCTGTCCAGTTTTTCCTCAATTTTATTCTTCACGCATTCTGAAAATATATTGCTGCAACTCTTTAACATTTTCTTCTATTTTACCTTCAATTCTTTTTTCATATTTCGTTTGAGTATCTTCTATCAGAGGCATTCTTTTCTCTTTTTGGTCTTGGCTTTCCTGCATGCTCTTTTCGATTTTTTAATTTTCCGAAAGCAGTCTCTATTTTCTCCAATCCGGATTTCATCTCTTCTTGTCCAGATTCAATTTTCTTCTCCACATCGGCTTTCAACTTTCTTGTCCGGATTTCATTTCTTTTTTTTATCTCGTCCGGTTTCAGTTTTGTCGTAGGTTGATTTTACGTCTTTTTCCGGCTTCTACCTCTTCTCGTGCAATTTTCAACTCTGTTTTTATCTTTTCATGACCGGATTTTATCTGCTTCAACATATCCATTAGTTTTTTTGAAATTGTTCTTCCTTTTTTCTGGTCCACACCATTCACTGGAAAATTAATGTCTTTCTTTAGGATCACACCCCTGACACCAAATGTTGCAGAAAACTCGGCTTTGTTTCCTGGGTTCGTCGTTCTAAAGTCCAGTAAGTGTAGAAAATTCTTGCACTTGTCATGATGAACACGAACTTTATTGCTTCTAGAACTCCGTCGAACAACCAGCTGTACAAAAATCACAAGCAAAATCAGACAGTAATGCGTTTTTAACAGTCCGCTTAGTACAGAAGCTTACACAAATGTTGAATTTCTCACACAAAATAAAACACTTCCACAGGCAAAAATTCAATGGAAATATACGAGCGATTTCGTAAACAGCCCCTCAAGACTCAGCAGTGAAGAATTTACACACAGCATTTGAAAACAAAGCTTCAAAAAGAAAAAAAAACGGCAAGAGAAAATATCGCTTCTATACCGTCACTACAAAGCCTTAAGAGTTCACGGGCATCTGCTCTCTGATCAAGCAGAAATAAGACTGATGCTGAATTGGGCAACCAGCTGTGCTTTTATAGGTTACGACGAACACAGTAGAAAGGTTCAGAGAGAACTATCCGTGGAATGTACTAGAACAGACTCGATTATGATTGCGTAATTGAAGAGTAATATAAGGCTATAATGCATGTTAATGCAGAAAAACTACAAGCCCCATTGGGAAAAACGCGACAAATGACAAAAATATCGCCAAGCTTGGCGATTTTTGGCGAAATATCGCCAAATTTGGTGCCAAAAATAAGTCCCCAAAATGGAGGTTACCAAAGGCCTACGCCCAGAGTTCTCGAGATTTCTAGAAAATGCTTAGAAATCAATAGAGAAACATAAAAGTCCATATCTCGTGTTCTAGTTAAGCGATTTTGATGAAACAAAAAGTAAAATTTAACTATTTGACGCGTAGAATACGAATTTTAAAACCCCAGAACAGTGGGTCCCCCGAAAATTCGTAACAGTATTTTAAAAATGCATTTTGCTACTACTTTATCCTCACATTTATACAAAATCAGCTGAAGTTTATTGCATCACTTGAGTACATGCTAGCTGTGTCGTGCCAATCTCTTTTCTAGCATCGAGATGTTTGATATATTGAGCCTCAGCAATAATTATATCTCAGGAATTAGCTGAATAATAATGCAGAAATGTTTTTACTTTTGTTACATAGTGTGTTCATTGGCACAACTGAGGAAGCAACAATCCAATTTCCAATTACTGCTTGTTTTTTCCATGCTTTTCACTGTTTGTTTTGTTTAAGGAAAGCCACGCGAGGGCTATCTGTCTAAGGGAGGTGCCTTGGACGGAGGATTTTCTGATACGTTCTAAAGCGAATTCGCTACATCTGGAGAAAACCACCCATAACACCAGACCGATAGATCGGCAACCACGGTGTAAGCCAGAACCTTGGGACTTCACACTTCAGCCATCTATCAATGTTCCCATGCTTTCAATAGCAAAGTTGGCCAGCATCGCTAATACATGCATTTTCAAAATACATTTCTATCTTGTAGTTTGTATTTCCACTCATAAAAACAACGTATTTTGAGAATGTTTTTTAAAATACATTTTCAATACATTTTGTATTCAGACATAAAACTAATCATACCACCACAGATTTCTCAGACAGCAGGTGCAAATGAAAATCCAAAAATTGTGTATTTTCACTTCCCTTCCCACCCATGAGGAATTTTTTGCCAGACAAAATGTATATTCTTCACTCCCTTATCAAACACACGTATACATATGTGTGAGTTGCAGTAGTCGTAACCCCTCCCATAAAAAAATTATGCCTACGTCACTGCCCCCTCTTTTGATGTAATTTATGAACTGCACCAGAATTACACGTGGTATTGTAACTGAAGAAGTGTTAGGATCAATATGATCTTTAAATTTAACTCAACAAAAAAGCGAAAGAAAAGCCTTTCATACTCTCGTTTAAAACACAAACAGTATGTCTGGTCTAGGAATATTTCTAGATTTACTCTGTAAATGAAGCCAAAATCTATTAAAAACATTTTTGAGTAATATTTATTGGATTCTTTAAGGGAATTGATGAACAATTTGAAATGTTTTGCTTTCTAGAAAAACAAGACTGTCAGTATTTCTGCAGAAGTATAATAGGATATCGGTTACAGCGGTTAAGAGACAAAGCTACACGACGGCTATCTGCCTAAGGGGAGAGATGCCTTGGGTGAAGGCCTTTTTAAGGAGTTTCAAAACATTAGAGCGACAGCTTCCAGTAATAGGATGGGATGAACCAAACTTCGATTCTAGATAATTTTGAAAGCTTTTGTGTGATTCTTAATTTAAAATGTATTCAAATTTTGTCTGTTTATGGAAAAAGAAAAACTTAAGGAGCAATATCAGTTGTGGAAGGTGAAAACTTAGATAATATGTAAAACATTCAAATCTGCAATAAATTGCAAAACTTACTGAAAGACAAAACTTGGATTTTTAAAATAGGTTGTGATTTAGTTGAGCATTAATGTTAAAAAATTCAACTGAAATCAACAAATAATAAATATATGTAGAGGTTTATTTTACGCACTGTGACTTTTGGAAATTAAAATTTTTATGAACGATTTTGAGACAAACGAGTATTCATTTTAACATATTGAAATTATGTAGTTTTCATTGCGTTTTGAGCATTGATGCAATTTATCATAAATGGTCTGTTGCGGATCTTATTGCTATACAGGTAAAATTTTGAAAGGCAACTTTAAAAACAACAACAACAACAACAACAAAAAAAAACAGAATCTTTTCCTTAACACAATTATTAAGACTGCTTTAGCTATTCTTGTTAAAATGTATTTAAATAATTTAGGATCGTAGGTGGAAAATTTAGCTTTTTCTCAATTCAAATCCCTTAACCATTTTACAAGTAATATTTTTTTAAAAATGTATTTTGGAAATACATGCGTTTTGTATTTTGCATTTTCTTAAATTCAAGAATTTTTTGTATTTTAGTGTTAGAATCAATGTATTTTGTATCGAAATTATATTTTCGGTGTATTTTGCCCCACTCTCTTCCATAAAACATCAATTTTAATTTAAATAAAGAAAGAGAAAGGCAGATCATTCTGTACATTTATAATGCAATTCAAAAATCATTTGTTGTATAAACATTTCTTGACTCCTTCAAAAGCAATGCCTTAAGTATTGCTCTAAGATATGATCGTTCTTTTAACTTTAACTAAAATCCAAACTAAAATAGTTATTAAAACTTCGTACACATAAAGCGTACTACGTTATTTGTCAGATTTATAAGTACATTTTATGTGTGTTATTTTACAAAGTTTTAATTAATCTTTTAAACACCAGTTTCTTTTGAGTGTTTTTTTTTTCTTTTTTGTTAACATCCAAGCTAGTTAACAAAAACTGATTTTATTTCATGCAACTTTTGGCTTCTTTCCACGCCCTGATTTTCGTGCTTTCTCTGTGGCTGCGTTCACTGATTTTCGAAGAGATCAATGTCTCAGTCATATAAGTACAGAACGTTCCCTAAAACGCACTTTCATGGTTTTTTTTTTTTTTCTTTTTGTACTCTTCTAAGCAACGCAGAAGTAACAACACTCCTTAGTTTCAGCTCCATAAAAATAGCCATCACATTTACTCCTCTGACAGATAACAGCACGAAGGGATTACTGCGCTAGCGCCAGAGAAAAAGAGACTGAGGAGGGGAAGCGAAAAAAAAAAAGTATATATAGAAAGGAGAAAACCTTTTATTTTTATGTGTGGCTTGGCGTAAGAGAATTAAACGAAGTTAGGTTTCCGCAATCTGGCAGCAGGAATGATGCGCTTTCTTCGAGTCGCCATGGTTACGCAAGAAAACATTATTTCTAGGAAGACTACAGAACTGAAGATGATTTTCTTCTCTCATCCCTTTATCAGTTTTCTTCTCGTTTTCGGGGGAAGCGGGGGAGATCCAAAATGCTGAGTTCGGATGGAGGACATATATGACCTGAATTTTGGCCCATCATTTTCAATGCTCGTGTGCATACAAGGGCGGATTGGACTCACTAGGCCATGGAATTTCTGATACCCTTCTATAAAAACTGTCTACTTTTCAATGTCCCGTGAGAATTTCTTTGGCCTGGACTTTTCAACAAATTTGTGGTCAATGGGTATCATACATGCTGTTGTTCTGCTACGAAATGCATGTATATTGTACTTTGTTAAAATGCGTTCAACTGAATGCAATGTGAGCTGCCTACTTTTCAACACGATGATTGAGGATCTTAAAGATGCCATTCAGAAGACGGCAGGAGGGTCGTGCCTTTTTTTTCACCGATGATGTCATCATGCGGGCGACCGGTACGAACATTAAGACCCTCGAAAACGCTATGAACTCTGCCCTTGGCCACCTGGAACAGTCGTCAAACCTTAACAAAATGGAAGTTAATACTGAAAAAACGGTTTCCCAACTTTTCGCATGCCTACCAAACACCATGACTTTCAGCTGACAATAACATTCCTCTCCAGCGTACCTCTCTTTTCAAATATCTAGGCATCTATCTTGACACGATATTTTCGTAGAAAGACCAAATCAAGACTACCGCTGACAAAGCCCTAAACCGCAAAAACCTGTTCCAAAAGCTTTCTGCAGCGAAGTGGGGTGCCACCCAAGATGTCATGGCCACGGCGTACAAGTCCTGTGTTCGGCCAATTTTAGACTATGGTAGCGAGGTCGTGGCTACCTCTGCTCAAACGAACTTGTCCAACTACCATCGATCAGAACAACGCCTTACGTCCTACCCCTGGAGCTGCCTTCTCCATTCCTATAGCTGCCATGCAGATCCAAACTGGCATCGAACCCTTGGAGACTCGACGAAACAAGCTGACCTTAAAATTCTGGGAAAGAGGCCAAAGAATTGACGTTACCTACTGGAATACCTACAGACCTGCCTCCTTGCGGCTCAAGACCCCAAGTCTCTCCCTTGCTTCATGCTAACTTCTTGCTCCATAAATACCAGCTAGCTATGGATCATTCCGCTCCCCTCCAGATCTTTGTTGCTTCTGCCCTGCCTGCTGCTAAACTGGAACAACTGCACTCCAACCGACCTAAGGGTGAGTCCATCCCTGATGATCTCCGCTCTCTTGCTCTGGAAACCATTAACTGTCTCAATCCAACCACCTCCTGGTTCCACATCTACACCGACGGTTCGTACTCCCCAGAGCTTAATGGTTCCGGCGCTGGCTGGTACTGTAGCCTGTTCGAGGGCTGCAGGGCTGTAGGAAGTAATGCCAGCAACTTTGACGGCGAGGTCTGTGCCATTCATGAAGCTGCCACTAGCTTTCTGGCCCTCTCCGTCCCAACTGACCGCGTTGTCTTCCTGGTCGACTCCCAAGCGGCAATTTCTGCCCTGAGCAACAACAGCCCCACCGACTGTCTTCGTACTGTTCTTTGCAGAGCCAGACTGGCGGAACTCATCGAACACGGCTGGAATGTTGTTCTTCAATGGATCCCAAGCCACTTCGACGTCCCGGATGAATGAGCGATGGCTTGGCTGAACTTGGTGTAGCCTGGAAACAGCCAATTACGTCAGCTACTCTCCGAGCTGAACAAAATAAAATCACCTCTGTCATCTCCTCCTCCACCAAGTCTGCCCTTTCCAACTTAAGCCGCGGTCAACGCTTGGAGCCCCTGACCACTCGCCTTATCCCTGGCCACCTGAAAAGTTCCAAGGCCGTTGCCCAATTCCATCTTGCCACCCGGGCACGACAACCTCAATGCCCACCTTCACCGCTTTGGCCTGGCACCTTCTGACAATTGCCCTCTCCGCCTTTCTTCCCCGATGGACGGGGGGCATCTGCTCTCCTGTCCATCACTCCAGCACCTGCCCTCTGACATTTGACAGCGGTACTGGGAGGCTCGCAGGCAAACGGCCCAACAGCCAAGTCCTCACGGCGTTGGCTGAAGAAGACTATCTATCTATCTATCTAAATAAAATTAGACTTTTGTCTGTACATTTCTTGGAATTCAAAAATTTTGCGATTTCTATCCGTTTCAAGCACCCGGGAATCCGATGCGACCCTCAAAAAAAAGTTTGTCTGTCTGTCATTCTGTCATTCTGTCATTCTGTCATTCTGTCCGTGACGCTTTTTTTGTTTAAGCATCACGTAAAAACGACTGAAGCGAATGATATGAAATTTGGTGTCATGATAGGTGGTCACTCAACTTAAAACATGGGCGTCAAATTTTTAAAAAATCTTGATTAGATTTTCAGATTTTGCGAAAATCATTTCAAACTGCGTAAATTTGTGTTCAAGCATCACGCAAAAACGACTGAAGCGAATGATATGAAATTGGGTGTCATGATAGGTGGTCACTCAACTTAAAACATAGGCGTCCAATTTTTAAAAAATCCTGATTGGATTTTGAGATTTTGCAAAAATCCTTTCAAACTGCGTAAATTTGTGTTCAAGCATCACGTAAAAACGACTGAAGCGAATGATATGAAATTGAGTGACATGATAGGTGGTCACTCAACTTAAAACATAGGCGTCGAATTTTTAAAAAATCTTGATTAGATTTTCAGATTTTGCGAAAATCATTTCAAACTGCGTAAATTTGTGTTCAAGCATCACGCAAAAACGACTGAAGCGAATGATATGAAATTGGGTGTCATGATAGGTGGTCACTCAACTTAAAACATAGGCGTCGAACTTTTAAAAAATCTTGATTAGATTTTCAGATTTTGCGAAAATCATTTCAAACTGCGTAAATTTGTGTTCAAGCATCACGCAAAAACGACTGAAGCGAATGATATGAAATTGGGTGTCATGATAGGTGGTCACTCAACTTAAAACATAGGCGTCGAATTTTCAAAAAATCTTGATTGGATTTTGAGATTTTGCGAAAATCATTTCAAACTGCGTAAATTTGTGTTCGCACATCACGTAATAACTGCAAAGGTGAAAAAATGATATTTGGTGAAATGATAGGTGGTCACTCACCTTAAACTATAAGCATCTAATTAAAAAAATTGATCAGATTTCGAGATTTTGCGAAAATCGCTTAAAACTGAGTGAATCTTTGTTCCCGCATTAAGTAATAATGACTAAAGCGAATGATATGAAATTTGGTCACATGATAGATGGTTGCTCAACATAAACTATAGGTGTCCAATTTTTTAAACATTTTTATTAGATTTTGAGATTTTGTGAAAATTCTCTCAAAATACGCTTATATTTCTTCAAACATCACGTAATAACGACTAATACGAATGATACGAAATTTAGTGATAGGATAGGTAGTTGCTAATCTTAATTTATAGGCGTTGAAATTTTAAAATATATTGATTACATTTTGAGATTTTGCGAAAATCGTTTTAAAATGCTGAAATTTTGTTCCAGCATCACGAAATAAAGACTGCAGGGAATGGAACGAAATTGGGTGACAGGATAAGTTGTCACTCAACTTAAATTCTAGCCTTCAAAATTTTTCAAAAATGTTGATTAGATTTTGAGATTTTGCGAAAATTATTTCAATATGCGTCAATATTCGTTCGCGCATCACATAATTACGACCAAAGCGAATGAAATGATATTACTTAGTTACTCTCTAACCTGTAATATTTTTGACAATACATAAAAATTATAACTTCGCTTTCTTTACTTTGGCAACATACTACATCCATTCTGTGTACTCCTACAATGCTGACGAAAGTTCTTGCTTTTTGGAAATTTGCATTCACTAACCCGTCAAGGACGGACCCGTCAGCTAGTATTAAATAAAATGTGTTATTTTCATGAATTAAGGGACCATATATAAATTTATTAAGTGACAATTTTTTGAAAATTGCGTAAAATGAGCGTAAATTAGATTTCTTTTGCACAAAAATAGTAAAAGTTAGCAGTATTAAAAAATAGAAAAATTTGAAGCAATTGGAGGTTTATAGTCTGATGCTGATTCTATAAAGCGCCTATTGTTGCGTCCACTAATATTTTCCATGTATAGAATTACATACAATAGATTTATATCTTCCAGTACAACGTCCTATTTCTGAAAAACTAACATCCTCAGCATTCAAGGCATGAATTTGACCTTTTTTAATATCTAAAAATCAGGTTTTTGAACTTAAGATGAACCATACTTTGAACTTTGAACCATACTTTATCAAACGTTCAACAAACATTCAAAATCACATTTTCTTGTTTAAATTTTCACCAGACTATAAATTAAAATACCGCCAAAAGTTTTAGAAAAATATTGCACACTACAGACGATTATATTAAATGAAGAAAGTGAAATAACAAATACAGAGATAATATTGGGTCGGCAAAATTAATTGCGTTTTTTACACGAAATTCCAACAAATAAATTTTCAATCATGAAACCATTCTTCAAGTTCGATCGTAGCTGAGTAACATTCAAGAGCAAAGAACAGATACTCACTCCTGTAAACATTTCACCTGTCTAACCTTCGAATACTCAATAGCAATCTCAAAATTAGGAAGGATTTTCAGAATCCTAAGCAATCGTTTCGCATTTTTTCTTTAAAGCATGTATTTGGACCAAGGAAATTTTGGTGTCACGGTTCATTTGGACCACTGACTAAATATTCTAATTTCTACCCCTAATATTCTAAGTACAAAAAACTTTAAGACAAGAAACAGTATTTTCCCTGTAAATAATATTTATTTCTTTTAACTATCGCGAGGGAAATAAACGAAAGGCGAAAAGTTCGGAGCCTACAAATAGCGTTTTTCTATTTGCAGAAAGTCCTTTAAAATCACGCAAAAAAGAATTCGCAATATCTCCGGAAGTTATCGTAGAAAATTTATATTTTGGGTAATTTGAAGGTTTTCTTTCGTTTAATAAAGTCAAAATAGAGTGATGCCATTGAGAAAAACGAAGTTGGTGCAGAATTAAATATGAAAACGGCTACTTATGAAAATTAAATTACTAGAAAATAAAAGTATACGTTATTTGCAAAAGAATGGTACATAACCTTGCTGTACGACGAACGACGGCTAAACAAAGAGCAAGTGGGCGGGTTTTTTTGTTCGCAGGTGTACATTTAATGTACTTTACTATCATTAAAATAAGCAACATGTACGGTTCTGGAAGTGGACTGTATTTTCAAAAGGAATTGTTATTGAATCTTCTTGAACAATTGAAACTAGAAGATTTTCTTGAGAATTTCTTGAGCCTTCTAAACTCGAAATCCTTTTACAGATGACCGGAGAAAAGAATTCGGAAGAATCCATTATCCCTAGATATTTGATTTTTGTCAGACTTTGAATGGCATCCTGTCTTTTGTTCCGATTTTCATAATCTGCGTAAAGATCACGTCCCAAGTGCATCAGGAGAGCCTGAAAATCTTCAAATACTTTCAATGCAGTTTACATGGCAAGCTCCAAGTAGTCACAGACTCTGTGTAGGAACACGTATACATGCGAAATGTTGTGCAACATTAATGTAAGTCTCCCATTTTGATGAAGCACACGAGACTTTCGACTTTTGTATTGCGACAGTTCCAGGATTTCTTAAAAAATATCTCTGAAACATTCTTGCGACTTTTTGCTATCGCGTCTTTTAATTTGTACGAAGCATTGAAGTCCGTTGAGCTGTTTTAAGCTATATATTTATTTTGTTAGCATTTGGACTCATTTTGTTTAACACTATTATCTAGTAGAAAGCTGTTATTTTCGGCAAATTTTCGTCCCGAAAATGTAATCCAGTGTTTCGTGTACAAAGCATTTTGAGTCTTAAAATATTCTACAGCAATATAATTTTATTGACTACATTGTTGGAATATTTATTTATTTATTTGCTAAGAGTTTATACTCCACCTATGAACCAACCGTGGCTGTCATCTTGATCTTTACAGTAAGATAAGCTTATCTCCCACCAAGAGAGTTTCCGTTTTGTTTTTCTGTAGTTATATAGTTCGTGCAAATCCTCGAGATTATTTTACTACTAGCTGAAGTACCCGTCGTTGACGGTTAGTACTGAATGCAAATTTCTAAAATTTGCATTCAGTACTAACAACTTCAGTACAAGAACTTCAGTCCAAGAACTTCAGTACAAGAGTTTCAGTACAAGAACTTCCGTCAGGATTGTAGGAGTACACAGAATAGATGTAGTATGTTGCCAAAGTAAAGAAAGCGCAGTTATAATTTTTATGTATTGTTAAAATATTACAGGTTAGAGAGTCACTAAGTAATATCATTTCATTCGCTTTAGTCGTAATTATAGGATGCGCGAACGAATATTTACACATATTCAAATAGTTTTCGCAAAATCTCAAAATCTAATCAACATTTTTGAAAAATTTGAAGCCTAGAATTTAAGTTGAGTGACAACCTATCATGTCACCCAATTTCGTTTAATTCCCTGCTGTCTTTATTTCGTGATGCTGGAACAAACATTTTAGCATTTTTAAACGATTTTCACAAAATCTCAAAATGTAATCAAAATATTTTAAAAATTCAACACCTATAAATTAAGATTAGCAACTACCTATCACACCACCAAATTTCGTATTAGTCGTTATTACGCGATGCTTGAAAAAATATAACCGCATTTTGGGATAATTTTCACAAAATCTCAAAATCTAATAAAAAGTTTAAAAAATTGGACACCTATACTTTATGTTGAACAACAACCTATCATGTGACCAAATTTCATATCATTTACTTTAGTCGTTATTACGTAATGTGTGAACAAAAATTCACTCAGTTTGAAACGATTTTCGCAAAATCCCAAAATCTGATCGGTTTTTTTTAGATGCTTATAGTTTAAGGTGACCACCTATCATTTCACCAAATACCATTTTTTCATTGCAGTTATTACGTGATGTGCGAACACAATACGCAGTGTGAAACAATTTTCGCAAAATCTCAAAATCTAATCAAGATTTTTTTTAAATTCGAGGCCTATGTTTTAAGTTGAGTGACCACCTATCATGTCACTCAATTTCATATCATTCGCTTGAGTCGTTTTTACGTGATGCTTGAACACAAATTTACGCAGTTTGAAAGGATTTTCGCAAAATCTCAAAATACAATCAGGATTTTTTAAAAATTGGACGCCTATGTTTTAAGCTGAGTGACCACCTATCATGACACCCAATTTCATATCATTCGCTTCAGTCGTTTTTGCGTGATGCTTGAACACAAATTTACGCAGTTTGAAACGATTTTCGCAAAATCTCGAAATCTAATTAAGATTTTTTAAAAATTCGATGCCTATGTTTTAAGTTGAGTGACCACCTATCATGTCACTCAATTTCATATCATTCGCTTCTGTCGTTTTTACGTGATGCTTGAACACAAATTTACGCAGTTTGAAGGGATTTTCGCAAAATCTCAAAATCCAATCAAGATTTTTTAAAAATTGGACGCCTATGTTTTAAGTTGAGTGACCACCTATCATGACAACCAATTTCATATCATTTGCTTCAGTCGTTTTTGCGTGATGCTTGAACACAAATTTACGCAGTTTGAAACGATTTTCGAAAAATCTGAAAATCTAATAAAGATTTTTTAAAAATTCGACGCCTATGTTTTAAGTTGAGTGACCACCTATCATGACACCAAATTTCATCTCATTCGCTTCAGTCGTTTTTACGTGATGCTTAAACAAAAAAAGCGTCAAGGACAGAATGACAGAATGACAGAATGACAGACAGACAAACTTTTTTTTGAGGGTCGCATCGGATTCCCGGGTGCTTGAAACGGATAGAAATCGCAAAATTTTTGAATTCCAAGAAATGTACAGACAAAAGTCTAATTTTATTTATATAGATGTCCCATGGACAGTTGACTTCTCAAAGAATCATTTATTCTTTATGTATATAAGCAGTTAAATCTGCAATAAGTGTTCCACCTCCGCCGTTTGAAAACCCCTTAAAAGTTGGAGGACTTTTCTGTGCCCAAATTGTTTTTCCGTTGCTTCAAATCACTCCCTGGCTAGAAACTTTATATTACAGCTTCTACATCTGCAAGTTATTTGATATCTATATAAATAAAATTAGACTTTTGTCTGTACATTTCTTGGAATTCAAAAATTTTGCGATTTTTATCCGTTTCAAGCACCCGGGAATCCGACGCGACCCTCAAAAAAAAGTTTGTCTGTCTGTCATTCTGTCATTCTGTCATTCTGTCCGTGACGCTTTTTTTGTTTAAGCATCACGTAAAAACGACTGAAGCGAATGATATGAAATTTGGTGTCATGATAGGTGGTCACTCAACTTAAAACATAGGCGTCCAATTTTTAAAAAATCCTGATTGGATTTTGAGATTTTGCGAAAATCCTTTCAAACTGCGTAAATTTGTGTTCAAGCATCACGTAAAAACGACTGAAGCGAATGATATGAAATTGAGTGACATGATAGGTGGTCACTCAACTTAAAACATAGGCGTCAAACTTTGAAAAAATCTTGATTGAATTTTGAAATTTTGCGAAAATTATTTCAAACTGCGTAAATTTGTGTTCGCACATCACGTAATAACTGCAAAGGTGAAAAAATGATATTTGGTGAAATGATAGGTGGTCACTCACCTTAAACTATAAGCATCTAATTAAAAAAAATCCATCAGATTTCGAGATTTTGTGAAAATCGTTTAAAACTGAGTGAATCTTTGTTCCCGTATTACGTAATAACGACTAAAGCGAATGATATGAAATTTGGTCCCACGATAGATGGTTGCTCAACATAAACTCTAGGAGTCCAATTTTTTAAACATTTTTATTAGATTTTGTGAAAATTCTCTCAAAATACGTTTATATTTCTTCAAACATCACGTAATAACGACTAATACGAATGATACTAAATTGAGTGATATGATAGGTAGTTGCTAATCTTAATTTATAGGCGTTGAATTTTAAAAATATTTTGCTTACATTTTGAGATTTTTCGAAAATCGTTTTAAAAGGCTGAAAATTTGTTCCAGCATCACGAAATAAAGACTGCAGGGAATGAAACGAATTTGGATGACATGATAGGTTGTCACTCAACTTAAATTCTAGGCTTCAAATTTTTCAAAAATTATTTCAATATGCGTAAATATTCGTTCGCGCATCACATAATTACGACTAAAGCGAATGAAATGATATTACTTAGTTACTCTCTAACCTGTAATATTTTAACAATACATGGAAATTTTAACTTCGCTTTTTTTACTTTGGCAACATTCTACATCCATTCTGTGTACTCCTACAATGCTGACGAAAGTTCTTGCTTTTTGGAAATTTTCATTCACTAACCCGTCGAGGACGGGTACTTCAGCTAGTACATCATATGTGAGTTATGTATTAACAGCTATTATATCTTATGTGAGTTAACATATAAAGGATGATTATAATTAAGCTTTAACTATGAACAGCATTCTGCAACTGAAACGAGTGAGCCGATTTGCTGCAAATTTGGCATATGGACCGGACTGTAGACGAGATGTGCTCAAGGTCGATTTTTAAAATCTTTAATTCCAAAAATATCCTCTTGGTAGCGCTTTGAATGGTGAATTTAGCTCAAAAAAAAATAATAACCCAAATTAGTTAATGAATTCTAAAAAACTTTTGAATAAGCGCTAACATAATTTATACCTTCCGAATTAGCCATTTTCCTCGTTTAAATTGCTGTTTTTTATGCAAAGCATTACCTAGTGGATAATTTTTAGAACTTTTCCCCCCTAAATTCCCCCCTTATTTTGTTTGTTTAAAATAACCACATATTTCACACTTTTCCTACAGCACGATGTTACCTGAAGTCTTGAAAAATATTATCAATATAATGTAGGATAATGTATTAAATGAACATTCGAAACAAATCGTTTCTCCTGCTTTTTTTTTTCTCCTATCCATGTATGTTTATGTAAAATACATGAAAAGTACAAAAGAAAATATTTTTTTATCCACGACATTATTTATGCGAATTAATGCTCTCCTTTCTAATCTTGCCAAATTTTTCTTTTGGCGGCATTTTCTTCCCAAAGCAAGAGAAAGTTGGGGCTTATTCTATTTATAAACTAAAAGAGAAATTAGGAGAAAAGAATTAGATGCTTATCTTTAAAAAAGTAAATGATGTACAAACATGCAAGAAGTGTTTATTATTAAACGGATTCTAGAACAGTGCTTCCTAGTGCTGGTCAGGATTTCGTAAGTGGCCTTTTGGATGGACTGAACAAGACTAATTCTGATATTTCCTTAAGAATATTGATTTACGGATAAAATCTTCTTCAAGAACTGCCAAAAGTAGGTTCAACTCAACATTACTCATCCGTTTACGAGAAAAAAGAGAGAGACCCCGCTGACAGAAAGATTTGAATGAAATAACGTTTTGTTTACAGCAACTCAAAAAAAGTATTCAAATGTAAATCAATTTTATTCTCATAGTTTCACGAAGATATTCATGTTAATGTCTCCCAAACAGGGGCGTAGCCAAGGTGGGGGCTAGGGGGTCAGCACCCCCATGAGGAATTTTCATACAAAATGTATATTCTTCACTCCCTTATCACATACACATATACATATATGTGAATTGCAGTAGTTGTACCCCTCCCCCCCCCCCCAATGAAAAATTTCTGGCTACGCCGCTGCTCCAAAAATATTCACACTAAAGAAAATTTCTGAGATCTTTATTTTGGACAGTTAATTTCTTGCAGAGCAAACTGTTACTTCTGAAAGCGGAAAAGAATATTTGACTTATTTTCGAATGTTTGAATTAGTGTTCTAAAATCTTGGATGTTAACGAACAGAAACTGGAAATACGTTGTGATAAAATGTAAATCTGATTTATTGCCAACTAAAGTACAGCATGATTTTACCCTAAATGATACTTTTCTTTAACACATTCGTTCATCCCAAAATATTTTCTGACTCGTAAAATTGCAGCACTGGCCCCTCACAGTGAAACTGTAAAGTTGCATTTTATAGACATACAGAGTTCAAACATGGCGAATTTTCAACTTGTCTTTTGAACTATTTGTGTTTTTTCCACGTTCAACTCCTATTTCTTCTTTAGATGAGCTTCTGTCAAGGTAGAAAAATAAATCTTCAATATGCAGAATTTTCTAAATTTTTCTTCCATTTTCTTTTTTTCACATTATTCTTTTAAAGAAGACGAGATAAAATCAAAAACAAAGCAAAATGTTGGAGAAACCATTTACAGAGAAATTTTTTCTCGTGTACTTTGTTTTATGACACACTGCAACATTCCATCGGAATTCTTTTTATATTTTATACATTTTACCTTATTATAAGGGAGTGCGTTTTTGTTATTAAGTTACTTGTCGGAAGAGGATATGTCCCCATTCATACTGACTATAGGATTAGCGTTCTAAAATTTCATGTTCTATATTCATCAGCAATTAGACATTTAGAAAATGGCAAAACGTAAGAGTTCAAGTTGCAGTCTTTAAGATCAGTTGCATGAAAAGTAAGTTAGATATGGCAATATTTAGGTGAAACATCCGATGCTTCTATTCTTATACTTTTGGCAGAGGAAACGCAATCCTACCCATCGTGTCCTAACTCGATGATGAACTAATTGTGCTTACTTCATATGGAACAAATTCAGTGATTTTCCCGGCTTCCTCTACTTTACTTTTGCCCTCATGCTGTCATTTATACAAATAACAAGTCAAAATACAAGTGACTAGGGCTGTTTCTTCGGAGAAGCACAAAATTTTAACTTGATTCCCCCCCCCCCCTCTTGCAATTTTTCTTGTGGCTTCTTCAGCAGGTTATTATTGTATATTTATTGATTTTACAGGAGCAATTATACATTTAAAACTCTCGTTTTGTATGCAGATAATATGGTAGAGACTTGTTCTATATCATTATAAAAAATTTTATTATATTTTGCAGCTATTTGTGATTTTTTTCCCATTCATTTTCTTGCTTGTTTTTGAGGGGGAGAACATCTAATTATTATGTCCCCCCCCATTCCAAAAAAAAAAAGTGTTAGAATGTACGATCAATTTCTTAGTTTCAGTATTAACTCATTAGTTTTCCCTAAAATTAAATAACTGTAAAATCAAAAAGTACTAATCAACTGTAAAAGCAGCAACGTATATTATTTTATGTTGAATGATTCAGTTTTTGAACACCATTACCTAGAATAGAAGGCCAAACTTCATATCAATATATTTTACTGACATCACGTCAAGTTGACAGACCGCATTCATTACCGGTTGTCGTATACAGTTTCAAGGAGAAGCATTTTAGTAGATTTGTATTTTGTTTAGTGTTTTATATCACTTCTTATTTAATGAAAAATCAAGGTTATCCTATAAATGAATCAATCGTTCGTTCCAAGGAAACTTCTGTTCTTCAGAAAAAGAACACGAATTTGAGGTTGCTTGAGAAATTGCTGCGTGAAATTGTTAAAGAATATATATTTAAAACGGTAATTCAAGAATTGGTTGATAAAATTTACCTTTCTTTTAGAACAATTTCATGTAGAAAAATAACACATATATTTAAGTTTATGCATTAAAAAATACAGCAATGGCATGTTGTTTATAAAAAGTAATGATAATAGCATTTTTATATTAAACATTCTTTAAGTATTATGATATTTAGGATCTCGAATTATTTATACTATTTCTAGCAGAATGGCAGCTATTAATGAGCATGTCTCTTTGTCTTTTAAAGTGTTTTTCACATGTTCATGCGTTTACTGCCAAACTATCTTCGCTGTTTTATATTATACTGAATTTCTTTTTTGATTTATAATAGGGACAATACAGCATACAATCCCTGATGTAAAAGCTCAACATTTTTAAGAAATTGCATTTATTTTTATTTTTGCTTACAGTAACACACTCTGATTTTGAGATGTTCAACCCAACTTGGTTTTACTTTCTAAAATTTAAACTTTTAAACTGCATGGTGATCAGAAAATGAGTATACCTTTGAAAAACTAGTATTTCACGGAGTAATATAGGTAGAGAGGTAAAAATTGGCACACATGCTTAGAATGACATGACGTTTTAATACAACTTCAAAAAAGAAAAATTTCCAAAAATAACTGACAGATAATGCTGGACAGTAAAATGTCCCTGACGCTGCATGAGAATCGTGCATAAAAGGAGCTTTAATGAGAGAGGGAATCAGATGCATTAGCAATCGCAGCATGTTGATGTTATCAAAAAAGGCACTGTTATATGAAGCTGTACTATCAGAATGGGGAATCTGCTACTGCAGCTTTTCGATACTATCGCCATAAGAAGGGTATTCGAACGGGTAAGGTAAAGGCCCTATGACAGGTTCAGCTGTAAAGAGAATGATTTCGAAGCTCGAAGCCATGGATTGTTTAGATGACGGACCCCGTAGCGGCCGACCGAGCACAAGTGCTCGGTCGGCACTTGTGCTCGACAGTTGCACTCAGACAGTTCAAGAAGAAATGGAGTTTGCTGTACAGTGCTGCTCACAACATTGTCCCTTGATTGCAGGTTTTGTTGTGGAATGACGGTCGACGAGTTGAGCATTTGTTCTGAAGAACATGGTCTTTGTTTTGTTATAACTTTTAATGCTAATTATTACTTTTCTTATCACATAAAACGCCATCTGTCGGCCATTTTGTAAACTTTTTTTTGTGGTTGCAATAAACCCCCATGTAATTCCAAGCATGTGTGTCAATTTTTACCTCTCTACCCACATTATTCTGTCAATTACTAATTCTTCAAATGTATACTCATTTTTCACCCTGTACATTAAATATACCTTATCCATAAGTATTATAGCATGCTCAATAGTAAAACTAATTTAATACAAAATTATTTGATTTGGTTTCATCTAATACATATATCATATCATCTAACAGCTTTTACCCGGAATTAGTTAATTTGGTTTACATTTTAAAAGTGAAACCCGATCTCATCTGCTTACTTATATACAAACTGTGCCTGGAAAACTTCGTACATTTATTTGGATGACATTGAAGTAAGGACTTTATGCGAACTTTTACTCTTCTTTTCTTCACTGCAAGACACTTTCTACAAGATAGTTGGTGTTACAATTTATTCAAAAGTTATTATTTATTATTATTAAACATAATATTAAATTTATTTAACAGAAATAACAGTTGCCATTGGTATTTGTCAAAAAGGTTTTTATATTACTTTTTTTTTTTTTTTAATTTCAACATCTCCATTTGTACACGGCAGACAATAACACCGGTCAACACGATTTTTGGGTCGGACTTCTACATGTTAAATTTTAGTTTCTCCTACGCCAAAACTAAGGAAAATAATTTTTTCTTCTATGAAAGTTTGTTTTTGTAGTAATTAAAGCAATTTTTCAATTTTTGGGCAAAAATCACTGATTTATATATATTTTTTTTTTATAATTCCACTCTAAATTATGATCAGAAAAGGTTTTGCTGGATTTAAAAGTCTTTTTTATTCAAGATTTCTGATAAACAATAACATATAAATGTAAAATAATAAGAAATGAATGTCTAAAAGTGAATATATTTCGTATTTCTTTTATGTTCGTATGAGCAAATAATAATACAAACAAATGAAAATATTACAAATAATACTACATAAAATACTACAAGCAATACTACAGAGTTACAAATAATAATACAGTTTACTTTCGGGTTAATCAAAGTGCTGCCATCTTCCGTTTATGAAATAAATTAAAATATACTTATCGACATAAATCAGACAAAAGCAAACTTTAAGAGCTAAAAATGAAAATTTTAATGTTTTTCAATGTCTAGAATCAGAATTTAAGCATGGTAACAGAAAACCCCTCAATTTTTTAATTTTTTTTTTGACCGGTGTAATTTATGCGTTGCTGAAAACAGTTTGCTGTTTTGATCAACATTACGTTGCTTAAATCTTGTCTCACGACACGGTATTTACTTTAAGAGCAACTATATATAGATACAAGTCTTAGATACAGACTGCGCCAATCCAAACTTTTTCAAGGAGACTCATGTCCTGCAGGAAAATCTTACATTATATAACCTAATTTTTAAATGAACCCACCAGTAATGCGTTTGGACGTTATGTGAAATTGCTGCATTAAACAGCTCCAGAACGATGTACTATTTTTTTTTTTTTTTTTTTTTTTTTTTTTTTTTTTTTTTTTAAGGACTAGAGTGCTATTTCGTTCAATCCTAGAGTTTTGTCTACGCGATTCTTGTCGACAGGTTTTGTAGATATGAACTTTTCAAATGTGTTCGCCCGATAACGTGGAGGGGGCGCTAATAAAATGTTGAAAGTTGCACAAGGTTTGCAATTTTTGATAATGGATAGCTAAGTTTGGTGCCAAAACGCGAAAATTTATAATAAATAAGGAGTATAGTTAAAAAATGCCTGGCGAAGATTGTAAAACAGTTTTAGTACGCGATTTTAATACAGATTTCAATTCAGAAGAAGTGTTTTATGGAACAGAGAAGGCAAATATGGTACACTCATAGATTATGGTACACTTTCCAAATAGTATTTACAAAGGTGAAGTATAGTTTGAGTATGCCTGGCGAAAATTGTTAAACCGTTTTGATAGGCGATTTACTATAGATTTCAATTCCAAAGAAGTGTTTTGTGGAACAAGGAAGAAAACAAGGCACGCTCATAGATTATGATGCCTATTAAAAACAGTATTTAAAATGGTAGAGGATAGTTGGAATGTGCTTGGCGAAGGTTGTAAAACAGTTTTAGTAGGTGATTTCAAGATAGATTTCGCTTCCAAAGATGCGTTTTATTTAACAAGAAAGGCGAACACGGCACACTCATGGATTATAATTCCTATTCCAAACAGTATTTAAAATAGTGAAGTGCAGTTAATGTACTTGGCGAAGATTGTAAAACAGTTTCAGTAGGCAATTTTAAGATAGATTTTGATTCCAAAGATATGGTCTATGGTACAAGTAAGAATTGATTCCCATTTTAACGCCTCCCCTCTCGCCAACCCAAAAAATCCCCGCACTTTGGCGAGTTTTGCAGTCATCGATCTCTAGAAGTTATGCAAAAGTTTCAACATTCTCAAAAGAAGTAGATGAAAACTAAAGTGAACAAAATAGCGATAAACGCACCAGTTAAGGAATTTGAAGACACTTAATTTTTAAAACTGCATTAATTGGCAACCCAAAATAAATAAATAAGTAATGGAATGCTTACTTACATGTTCTTCCAAATCGCCATTTTAAAACTAAATTACGATTGCCACATAAATACAAAAAATCGTCATGGTAACTGCATATGTTAAATTATCGCCACCTTGACGAGATTCGGGGTGTTAAAGTGGGAATCCCGCAAGCGAGACAAACACGTCACACTCATGAAATTCACTTTATGATGCACATTCGATACAATATTTAAAACGGTGAAGTATAGTTGTAATATACTTAGCGAAGATAAGTAGTTTTAGTAGGCAATTTTAAGATAGATTTCGATTCCAAAGATGGGTTTTATGAAACAAGGAAGAAAAATACAACACACTTATGAATAATGATACACTTTCCAACTTAATGGAATAAGGGAGAAAAATAGGGGCGATGCATAAATTATGATACGCTTTTAGTACATAGCACTTTAGTGCGTATTTAAAATCTGAAAGTGTTTCAGATTTTCTTCCTTTTTTTTTCAGGTGTAAAAACAGCATTCGTGTTCCAGCAGAATTATTTTTCATCTATGCTACTTTCAAATTGTCCAAAAAGAGGGAGAAAGACATCACAGTTTTCTCATTACAACAATAAACTGGCTGACGAAGGACTGGCACAATTGATACTATTAAAACTCGCTGTTATAGGACACTATTTTATACATTTCAAAATCAATAACAGACCAATGGTAAAATTGCGGTTTTCTTTGTTTGTTTTTCTAACGTGCATTTCGGATTTGTGTGCTTGGTTCGCTCAAGAATACGCTTATAAATCCACATTAAGCGGACAATCGCGGATGTTCCGAGATTAGTGTTTGTAAAAATTTTACTGTGCATGTACTCTGTACTTGTAAATAGACGGAAAGAAGAGAGCACTAAAATTGCAAATAATCCAGGGTTATAAGTTCTTCTGAAATATCACATAAACATTAGAATCCCATAAACATTAGTACAAAATTTAGGGGAGATCGGGCACATAATAAGGCATCAGAATTACATAACAATGTGCGGTCAGAAACGCAGTTTTCACTTACCTATTAATAATCATTTTGGGAAAAGTGTTGAAGCGTTTGTCTAATTTCTTAACCAAGTTTCATGAACAATGATGGGTTTGTCTGAAAAAATCTTATCCATGACATGAGATAGAATTTTTAAACTATCAATTTTAGTCAAGTGTTTTCTGTGAAAGATACACTAGTATTTGAAGAACAATGATCGTTAAGTTCACTATTGTTTCAGTATCAGTTCCAAAATGATTATTAACACCTACATGACGATGACGTATCCGAAACTAAATTGCTTTGTGATTCTTATTCTTTATTATATGTATCATATACTGAAGAAATTACTTCGGCTAAAATCGTAAAACTGATTAGCGTTGAGGCTGCTAAGCCACAGGTTCGATACACTAAGTTGCAGAACGTAAATTACAAAGACTTCGGATGCTTTAAAAAAAAAACTCTATTGATTGAAGCTGCAGCATAAAATAAGCAATTCAATATTTAAGTCTGGTGGTGTCTTAGCATCCATAAAAGTATGTGCTACAAGAGAACAGTCAAATAAAGGTGGAATGAAATAAAAGTTATGCCAACACTAAACTTCACATTGGTAAAAACAAAATCTTGGCCGAGATAACCAACGCCAATTATAGAGCAACCATCAAATTTAAACAATTTTAATTGCGAACGAATAATTTTGAAAAATGGTGCATGGCATCAAAATAAGATATGCCAAAAAGGCGCCTAGACGGGGAATCAGAAATTTGTTATGCTTGCAACTCTGACGTAACCGAATCTATTTTAAGCCCAGGTGGCGACGTCGTTCTGATGAGTAAAATAAGCAGTTTATTGCGCGCTGAAAAAGCGGAACTACAGAATGAAAGCCAAAGTGAGGGAAATCGAGAACAGAAAAATAAGTTAGAATTCTTGCTTTTGAATAGATTATATTAAAAAAACAGAAAGTAAGTGAGAATTAATATTAAATATGTATCTACATCGCACACATCCATCACACCTTATCTATCCTTAAATTTTGTACCAATAGTTATGGGACACCCTGCAAACTGGGAAAGTTTGATTACTTCTGTAAAAACTCGTTTAATAACGCTGCATGCTCAGCAAAAAATTATTGAACGTTAGTGTAAATTTTCCTATCACTCAGTTGAACCATTGAACCTTCTGTCAGTTTTGTTCTAGAATAAAGTTATAAGATTAAAAATTATAGAGAGAGTGGAAAAAATAAAATAATGTAAAACTGCTCCAGAAAATAATGCGAAAGGAATAAAATTCCCCCACGTAAGTGCTTTTCTTTGCGGTTCTGGAAAAAGGAGCAAGGGGGGAAAAAAAGCTAAAGATATAAAGTATAGAATAAATAATGTTGGAGAAATTCCGGCAGAAAGTGGAGCTATCTGTCTGCCTTGACAGTAGCCCATCTATAGAAGCTTTGCGAAATAAGAGCGAAAAGTGCAAATTGTACATGCTTTCTAGTCCGCCATGCTTGTCCACACGCTTTTGTTGTTGTGAAGTGATTCTGGGTGACTTACTATTTTCCCAACTAGCGTTTTACTTACTAATTTTCCCAAAGTTTTTCCATTGTGTCACCGCAGCAGCTGGAGCACTACCAGTGATTTAGTAAAGCCAGAAAAACAAGAATAATCAGAAAAGAAATAAAATCCTTTTAAATAATTAATCGTCCTTAACAAATTAATTAGTTTTTGAGCAAAGATTTTTTTTTAATGTATATTACGTACCAGCGATTTCCCATCCAAAGAATCATATTAATTTTTTTTTTTCAGAAAACTTGAAAAAAAATCTTGTATAGTCACAAAATAAATGAAAATAAAAACTGGCAACGATGTGTATGGTTTCTAAAGAAATATCCGAATATCGGATCCAATTTTAAATTTAGTTTTGTAGGGAAGTTTTTTTTTTTGAGCCACAATTTCTTTTTTTCTATGATAAACTATGAATCAGACATTTAGTGACTACACTAGGGATTCCCGGAAAGTCTTCATGTGTAGAGAATGAAGAACTCTGTATCATTCCTCCAACGCAATTGACCAATTTTGTCTAGAACGGCGTCCTGTTCAGCAGCCGCACAGCTCAGCACGACTTTTACTTGGTCTGTGCCACCCCACAGCACTATGGAAAAGGTGTCATTGAAGGCTATATTTTTGGTTGCTGCAGGCCCGCATTTGTTTTGTATGGACTATAGTATGAGGCCTCATCACGTAGTTGAAGATTTTCTGAAAGAGGAGAATATTAACTTCATGTACTGGCCTGCGAAGTCTCCGGAATTCAATCTTAAAGAACATGTTTGGGATGGTATAGGAAAGCCATTGCTAGACGTTCACGCCCCTTTTAAGATGGTACGTGTTAAAAAACTAACTTCCGGAAAAATGGGACAGTTTTTACCGTCGGCTTTTTTAAAAGTATGACAGTTCGATTTGACAAGCTTGTATAGCAGTGCACGGTGTCCACACTTCATATGAAATGGACTCTTCCCGAGATATGAGGGAATCATGATTTGACCGTTTTGATAAACGCAATGTATTAACTCTTTTTGATGTGTGTGCAAACTAATGCTAATGTAAATAACAATCGACTGTTTTTGCTATTTTTATGTTGCTCAATGTTTTCTTCTATGATAATGTATCAGTGCCAAATTTTGCTGCAATAAACCAAATAGTTCTTTAATAACACAGATTTTGTGGTTTAAATTTAATTTTGGACACCAGAATACTAAATCATTAAGTGTCAGAGAAAATTCTGCCCATGCTAATGTAAAATGATTATATATTATTGTAATATTTTCTAACAAGTAGAGTATTGGAATATTATAATAGTCCAGTAAAATAGTAAAAGTTATCTAGTAAAATAATTATTTGAACGTGTATGGAATTCTAATGAAAAGTTATCAGTGTAAGCGACGTCAGCAAGACAAAAGCCAGAAGCATGTTAGATATCCAAGATATGAGATCGCCTTTCATAAAAACTGAGTCAAAAATGATAAAACTCTTTAAGCGGACGCGATATCAATCACCACATTAATCGTTAGAAATTAGTAAAATTATCATTAATATGCATATACATAGTATATTCAGTTTCTTTTCTTTTTAGTTTTATTAATCAAATATGGCAGACGGAAAAGAAAGAGAATGAGAATCGCAGAATATTTTTATATTTATTTTAAATATAAAAAGGTCCGCAAGAAAATGGTTGGGAACCACTTCATAAGAACATGTATGGAATAAAGGCTTAAGTAACATTTGCGCTATTTTGTATAGCAGTTTGTTAATGAGTCTCAGTATTTAACGTTCGCTAGTTTTAATTTCTTAACGTGTGGTGATTTTAGAAAAAATTTATTTATTTATATTTTTCATAAAATTAATGTGTAAAATTTATTAAACACAACTGGTGCCTGCAAAATATAGAAGAATGAGATGAAAATGCTTACCCATGAAGAAGTTAAAGCTATTTGAACTTGCTGAAATTCAATTGAACACTGCATTCATAGAATGTAATAAACTAACATTTGTAGATCATCCCAAATGTCATTTTTGGGGTAATTTTTTTGTAAAGTTAATACTTTTCGATGCTTAAACTTTCATCCAACTATTGTAAAAATGATTATGTTATCTTGTGCATGAAACATGGATTATAGAAATATACAGTCTGATACATGAAGGCTGCTTTTAAAAAATCCCGATGAATTTATTAAAATAAGGAAAACGGGACAAAAATTTCTTCTCATGTAGCAAAAACAAATTATCTTTGATGTTATTCAATATATCAGGAAATTTCTTCATCGCCATGGCAACTGGAAATGAATTTACCAGAGGCATTGATAAGATGGATTCTCTCTCTACTTTTATTTATTTATTTATTTATTTACTAGCTGAAGTACCCGTTCTTCGCACGGGAATGAATGGACTTTTTGATATTACGATTTGTGGGGATTACTATTTATTGTAATAAAGAGATATAGCAAAATGCATATCGCATTATATTGTGTTCAATAACCATGCATACCGAATTTCAAGGCAATCGTTTGTACGGTGCAGAAGGCCATGCGGCATAGCGCAATCTAGTGGAGAGTTTTAGCAAAACGGATACGGCGGAAATATTCTTCGCATTCAGATATCGATGAATACGAAATTTCAGGACGATCGGCTGGACAGCCTGACGACGCGACATCTAGTGGCAAATTATATAGGAAAATGGATAGCGCCAAACTCTTCCCCGTGTTCAAATATCTATGTATACCTATTTTCATAGCGATCAGTTGCACAGTCGAGAAGTGATACACTGCAGCGCGATCTAGTGGTTAATTAAAGTAATGATTTGCTACAGTGCCGTCAAGTGGCGAGTTATAGCAAAATGGATAACGCCAAAATATTCTCATTGTTCAAATAGCTATGTATACTGATTTTCATAGCGACCCTTTGAATGGTCAAGAATTTGGCCTGCTGCAGCGTCATCTAGTGGCGAGTTAAAATAATAATGCATTGCAGTGCCATCTAGTGGTGAGTAACATCAAAAGGAACACAGTTAGAATATATTCTTCGTGCTGAAATGTGTAAGTATAAGAAATTTTATGCCGATCAGTCGAACGGTACAGAAGTTGATGTGTTGCAGCGCCATTTAGCGGCAAGTTACAGCAAAATGGATACTGAAAAATATTCTCCGTGTTCTAATATCAGCGTGTACCAAATTTCATCGAAATCGGTTGGACGATATTCGCATAGTAAACGGCTAAACGGAATAGAATTCGACGTTCTGCTGCGCCACCTAGTGGCAAGTTAGAGGAAAACGGATAGCATAACAAGCTTCTCAATGATAAAAGACTTAGGTGAACCAAATTTCATGGTGCAACGGTGCTGGAGTTTTTCAACCTCATACACACATACCAACATTCATTTTTATCTATAACCAGTATCATTATATATCACAGTCTCAAATAAAATCCAGTTTCAAATCTAAGCCTCGCCAAAGTGCCAACATACGCCATTTTGCAAGAGTTTTTTCAGGAAATCATTCGAAGCATTGACTTAGCAGCAATCAATATGGGAAATAGTTCGGCCGCCAAAAAGTAAAGCACACATTTATTTGAAAAGGGGAATCCCTGAATACAACCGAATTTTTTTAAATCATCAACTATAACGGGTTTTATTCATCGTTACTCCGATGTACTAAATGAGAAGACTTCAATTTTCTGAAATTTGGCGGAATTCCCCCAACTTAAATCAATGTACTCAATTGGCGAGAATTCTGGAGATAGATCAATTGAAATCCCTTAATAACTGCATTATTTCTTCACGGATCATTAAAATTTAACGCTGTATTCTAATAAAACCTTTGCACTTGCTTTCAAAAATCTATTTCCTTAAGCTCTCAATAAATTGCGCCAAGCCGAAAACTGTGCAAACCGCTAGAACTCACTTTCTCAAAATCAGTATTTGAGCCATTTTATTTTTTCGCCAAACTAGAAAAAAATTACATAGTAGCCTCGGAAATCTTCAATTCTTATTGTTTTGCGTATAAAACATTTCATTCCTGCTCCGATTTCCCATGCACACGATATTATAATAAAAAATTAATAATCTTACAAATATAAACTAACAAAAAAAAATCATTATTATTCTTTTATTTTTACTTTGAGAATTTAAAACATCTTATTTGGCAAAATCGCCACACATGGCAACCACGATCCTTATTTCACACTTTTTTCACTACAGGGGTTACAATTACGGAAAGGTTTTTGCATGGAGAACATAAAAAATCTCATAAATTCCGGGAATGGGTGGACTTTCAAAGTTTTAAAGTGGACTATGATTTATTCTATATTATTTTACATATCTGTGCAAAATTTCAGGCTGATAGGTCCATTTTTGTGGATTTGTATACAACTCAAATCCACAAACAAACAAACAAACAAACAGAATTTCATTTTTATTTATAAGATTAACACTTTCCAACAAGGTTGAAAAGTGTTTATGATTTCGGTTTGTTTGTCTGTCCGTCCGTGCTCTAACTTCCGTAAATATGCATAGATTTCTACGAAATTTATGCATTTTATTCTTATCTACTGTTCCCTGTACCCTATTGAAAATGGTCTATGTAGCATTTATAGTTTTCTGCGGGAGCACTCAAGGTATTCCCAGCACATTGCGCTCTATGGTAAGTTATTCTTTAAAGCGTATCATTCCACTATACAGTTACGCTGATCCCTGACTTCAAGATAAAACTTTTTCTGCCATTACTGCATAAAGATTACAATGTTAACATAAAAAGCCTAACAACAACATTTACGCCGTTTGTGCGATCCGCTTGAAATTTTTCATAATTATGTATAAAAATATAGAAAACAGTCTGCGCTACTTTAAAAATCTGAAAATCCACCCGTTCCCCGATTTTTAAAGCGATTTTTCGCTATTTTCAGCACCGTTTTATTTCAGAGAATCAAAGGAGTTGATCATTTGCATGACAAAATTACCTTTCATGTGAAAATGACGCCATACAATTGGGATTCCAAGTCATTTAAAATTGTTTTTCCAGATTACACAGTTTGTTTTTCTTTAAATGGCGTGCATCTGCCTGAAAGGCATTGGCCACTACTAAGACCGGAGTTGTTGGTCACCTGGTAGGTGGACCCCCACCGTCGGGCATTGAACCCGAAAACGTAGTAAGGTGCATTCCTTATTGTATTAGTAAACCGTTGGGTTTTATAAAACACTAGCTGAAGCACCCGTTCTTCACACGGAATGGATATTGTTAAACCAACAAATGCAAATGGAAAATAAGTAAATAAATATCAAACATATTTTGGTTACATATTTAATGGCCTACAAAAACTGTTTTACAATATTCGTCAGGCATATTCTAACTATACTTGATTTTTTAAAATACCGTTTGGAATGTGTATCATATTTCGCGAGTGCATCGCATTTGTCTTCTGTTCTTCAAAATTGAAATCTATGTTAAAATCGCCTACTAAAATTGCTCTAAAATCCACACCAGGTATATTCTAACTATACTTCACCTTCATTTACACGAATATAGACACCAATATTCCAATTAAATAAACAATAGGGTTAGGCAATTTCTCGACAGAGATGGTTGTGTTGTGGAATTACGGCCAATTAATTAGCTACACGTGGGCTCTAGGCCGAGGGTTGGGATGCCCTGCTGTGTGGTCCTTCTAAGGGGTCCTAAAACGCATTTACGCTAAGTTTCGGAGAAAACCACGGAAAACTCTGAACGGTTATGTCGGCGGACCTGGTTTTGAACCAGGTACCTTCCGGCTGCCGCTTCAGCGCGCTATGCGCTCGGCCACTGATGGGGCACTCGACAAAGATGGAAGATATCGCTTCGAGGGCTTATTTCTTTTATGCCAAACTTCGCGATAAATCACAATTGCAAACCTTGGCTACTTTTCACATTTAATCTGGAAATCCTTGAAACATGATTCGCCCTTTCACGAGGTAGACAAAATTTTTTGAAATTAACAGCACTCAAGAGTTAAAATACGTGAAAAATACATTTTTTTTTGTCAGCTACCCTTTATTAAGGTCGATTCTTTGAAAAAAAAATCCTTGGAAAATATTTTTATGAATTTGTGTTCGTTACATTTTAATGCAAGATTTTTATGGTTATCTTCATTTTCCTTCGATGTATGAAGACAAATATGAAAATAACGTTTTAGCCCCTCACAACAGTTTGAGCACGAACTCTAGAAAACAATGAATATGACTGTTATGCATCCGTGTATGCTACATTTTAAAGCAAGAATTTTATGGACATCTCCATTTTCCTTTGAGATATGATGGCAAATTTGGACTCCCTTTTATCCCCGTTATGATGCGAATTCTAAAAAATCCTGAAAATGATTTTAAGGCATTTGTGTTCACTATATTTTTAAGCAAGAATTTTAGGCTATCTCTTCTTCTTCTGATATATGAAGGGAAATGTGAAAAGAATGTCAAAGAACGTTTTGGCCCATTACACCTGTTTGGGTGCGAATTCTAAAACACCCTGAAAATGATTCTTAAGCATTCGTATTTGATGCATTCTAAAGCAAGAATTTTATGGCTGTTTCTTTTTCCTCTGCGATATGAAGGCAAATGTGAAAATAACGTCAAGCGTTTTGGCTCCTTACGCCCGTTTGGGTGCGAATTCTAAAAATTTCCGAAAACGACTTTCAGGTATCTTGTATTAGTTACATTTTAAAGCAAAAATTTTATGACTGTCCCTTCCTCCCCGCCCCCCCCCACCCCCCGAGATATGAAGGGAAACGTGAAAATATGTTTTGGGCCGCCACCTCCGTCTGGGTGCGAATTTTTTAAAATCACTTCTTAAATGACGCCTTGGGCACAACAACAGTGAGCTAAAATTTCATGTCTGTATCTCCAGTAAATTTGGCTGGGCGATGATCGCCAGTCAAGACATCTTCCTTTATATATAGAGATAGATTATTTTGCTCATTTTCCTATCACTTGCAACAGAACTTATTAAGGTTAATTTAAGATGTTGGGGTCATTCCTAGCTAGTTGGTATTTCGAATATTTTTTGGTGGTAAACTTTTAGTTAACTTTTTTACAAGAGTTTTCCGCTAAGTTTTTTCTAAGTAGCTAGAATTCAGCAAAAATAAATAAATAAATAAATAAATAAATAAATAAATAAAATAAAAAAGAAGCATATCTAATAAATAATATATACCACCAAAAGTCATCAAAACTTGGCGACATTTACCTCGCTTCTCTGTCGTTTTACGTGTATGTGCAAAATTTCAAGCCGATCGGTCGAACGGTGTGGAAGGAGTTCCCGGACACAAACAAACAAACTTTCACATCTATATAATAGATTGCTGTATAGCGAACGGCGGCCGAATAGCCGAGTGGGCAGTCCCCCCCCCACCCTTTCGTGCAGCTATTTTCTATAATTTTTGAATTTGACAGTTGTTATACTATTAACCTTTCGCTTTTTATTAGCAGTTTATCTCTTTCGCTAAGAGCTCGGATCACTCTTCGTAGATTAGAATGGAAAAAAGTAATGGCAAAGAAATGAGAAGAAAACAGAAGATAGGTATGTAAGAATACGCAGAATTTACGCTTCAATGCAAGCACGGCGGTTTCAGATCAGATTTAGAATTATCATTCAAATCCATGATCCAGAAATCATGGCTGCCATGTGTCTCCTTTGCAATGAATAAGTTTACTAGTTTCAGTAACTAGTACGGGTATTTTCCGGGTATTATATAGGATGCTGTGTATTATATAGGACGGGTGTTTTACGTGACTTTTCATACTTTCTGAACATTTACCATGTAAGGAAAGCTTTCTAATAAAAATTAGAACTCCGATTTTGATGCATTTACACATATTCTAAAGTCTTCTGAATTCACTAATGCTATTTATAGTGGATGCCTGCGTCTGAGTGAACACAATATGGCTTCTAAAGTGTGCATTTGATTGAGCACAAATTTGTCATGTTATTGACTCCCCTCCCCCGCGCACGACTAGTATTGATTTTATCTTCAACCCTAGCAAGCCGCCCTCATGCTTATTTGGATATATGTCCAAATTTGTTTTGCCCGATATTGTTTTTCCCCGAATCGTTTAATACTGTGGCATTTCTATCACAAGCGTCATGTTTACTGTTACAAAGAAGTTCTTTGCCGCTTTTCAGAGGTCGGAAAACTTCTGTGTTCCCCCCCCCCCCCCTGCCAACCCAAATATTCGACTTTTACCCTAATGTAAAGGACCACTTTATATTAAAGTGTTCATCTCTCACATCTAGAATTAACTGAAGTAAAAATTTGTGACGTACAGTCAGATAACAGTTCAGTCCAGATAGACGTTCAAATAAGCTGTCCATTACTTGTAGAATTTCACTACTGGTATAGTCTGCAGAGAACAGCATGTTATATCATTTACTTAAAACTATTAAATACGGACGTTCAAATTTTAAGACAATGCCGAACAGTTTCTTTGCATTTCAACTGCACCACTGGTTGCGTTTCGCAAATTATGTATGTTACAGGAGTTATTTGCGAAAAATATTTACAAATTTCACTGCATTTTAACGTTAACTTTCAAACAAGTTTTCCCCTTTCTAAATCCCTACTTCACTGAATCAGAATCATGAGACATGTTCATTGCGGGTACCATGTTCAAATAAAGTGACTCCTGCAGATTTCATTTTTGTGTTGCCGTAAGCAGACTGAATCTTTCTAAATTTCGCAAGCATTACAACTTTGCGCCTATAAATTCAAAAGGTAAACAGTCTTCTGATGTTTTACTATAGCGGCTATTCTCAATATTCGTGTAATCCAACAACTAATTTCGTAATTCTGACCCTACTTTACTTCTTCCTATTTAGGAATAAACGGCGATATCTAAAATCAATTTTACAGGTTATTAAGAATTCGAATGTCATTGATTGAAACACGAGAGGAGATAAAACTTAACCCATTTATGCCTAGTGTCCCTTTTTTGGGACGGCATTTTCGCTATTAGTCGAAAACGTTATTTATTTTTTCTAGCCTTTGTTCATGAGTATTGAGCCTCAACGCTACAAAATATTTTAACATGGCAAAGTATGATGTTGATATTTCAATTTTTATGCATAATGATTTTAAAAGAAATCATCCCTTGTTCAAGAAGTTGACATCAGAAATTTATCTATTATTTCTGTTATCAGTAAAAATCGAAGAAAGTCGCAAAAATATCCAGGCACAAATGGGTTAATTAAAACAAATTCACATTTATTAGATTGCAATTCTATTTACAATTCTATAACTGGGCAGTATAAAGTTGTAAGTCAGTATAAAGTTCACTACGAAGCTAACAAGTGTGCGTTTATGCACCACAAACATATTAAAAGCGTCTTCAATCTCTATGACTACTTAATCCTGCAGGTGTGCGTTGCCGTGCTAAAGGCTCGTCAAGGATCTTCAACACTGTCTTGGTCTGGGATGTTCTTGTGGTCTTCCCCTGAGAGGTCCTTCTCTGGAAAGCAAAAACAGAAGAAATGTTAAACCGTACATGCTGAAATTGATTACATGTGCAACAAACAGTATTTTAAAAATTATAACATCCCATTTCAGTACAGCTTATTTTCGATATTAAGTTCCTGTTATCGATTGCAACCTACAGAGTTCCTATCAATCTTTCTGACCAATATGTTTCGCAAACTTTTACTTCCAAAAACACCTACAGAGTATCTATCTGCATAGCATTAAAGAAAAAAAAAATACACAAGGAAAACAGAAAGGCACAGAAAGAAAAACCCTTGGAGGAGTTCCGTGTCTCTTCCATGTGCCAGAGCGTAGTGAATAAATAACTAGCCGACATGACTGAGCATCTATCTGCGTGCTTGTACTATGAAAGTCACTGATCACTTTCATCTGACCCTCTGACCCTTCTGTCGATTTAGCCGAATACCGAAACACTACTTCAAAATTCTGACCAACTTTGGCTAACTGTAAATTTAGGAATAAGTCAATTTAGTGACCAGTGTTGGCCCAGTCTTTAAGAGTACCAAGCCGTTTACATCCGCACTTTGATGAAATTTTAATGCCATCGCACTGGTTTTCTCTCGCTTCATGAGCGGTCAAAGCCTTAATTGGCAAATTCTGTGGCCAACGGTTCCGCCAGCGAAACTCTCCCTCCCACAGCTCTTTCACGTGATGGGCCAAGCAACTCTAGCTCCGAGCCACTGCCGTCGATCAGTTTCGGGAAACTGCCGTCGCAATGCAGGGACATGTGTTCACGGGTCACCCTTTCTGGCACGCAGCGGCCCCATTGTGAACGTCCTAGCACGCTAAAGTCAATCACCAAGTCAAAGACCGTCGGACAGTGGACATCGGATCCAGCTCAGAGAGATCACTACCAAGACCAGAGAGACCGTCAACACCGAGGGGGTCGGGTGACCCTCCAGTCGGGCCGCTGCGCATTCACACCCTCGGATCGGACAAGTCAACCAGTGCCCTCGTGACTCCTGAGCCGTTGTCGAGTATAGGCCATTGTGAAAGAACTACCCTGCCTAGTCTATCAGCCTACCGCCTACCCGATTTATCCTACTTACGCGCTCAGAATTCACGACCTGTAAAAAGTTGCAGGAACGAATACTCGCTTAAATTTTAAAACTTAAAAGTTGAAAAAAGTAAGAAAGGCAACAACAGCCCCATCTTGTACTTTCGAATATCCACGGCTTCTTCCTTCAGGAAGAAGCCGTGGTCTCTTTCAAGAGACAGCTGTTGAAAAGTAACAGTGTCTCTTTCAAGAGACAGCTGTTGAAAAATAAATTCGCATAACAATAAGGAATACTTATCTGAAATTGGTTTGTTTATTGTTGACAAGCCATTTCAACGTCTCCTGCAAAACAAAAAACACACAACATAAATGTTTGTACAAATGTGAAGGTGTGAGTATGAGGAGAAGATAAACCCTTTCGCGCCAAACGTGCCAGCAATAAACGCATCCATTTTTTGGCCGACACGCTGTCTTGCCTGAGCGTTTTACCGTTCACCCACGTTTAAATACTTTACTGAACCGTTCAAATAAATACTCATTCTACAGAATATTATTAAACAACACGTATATATTTCTGTAATTTCATATATTAAGAGCAAAAAATCCTCCAACCCTGGACAGACAAGTGAAAGAGACTGCTGGCCTCAGCGATAAGCGAACGTTTGCGCTTGCTGTCGCGAAAGAAATAATGATGCCGAACATTTCGATTTATGCACATTGCAAAAAAGTTAACTGTTAGCTACCATAGTTACTAAGACACGATTAAGGAGATTTGAGACTTTCAAGGATGGGGCGGGGGCTGCTACCGAGCATATTTGCAATAAACGCTAGAGTGTTACGCAAAGTGCTTGGCATTTAAATATCCCAGCCAGGAAGCTACGATAACCACAATAAGAGAAATTGCTGTTGCAGTGTCTTTGCATGCATGGAAACCATTATTTAAAATTTTTGTTGGCCGATAATTTCGCAAAAATTTGCAACACCTGAAATTGTAATAGTGAATAATTTATAAAACTTTGGTTATGTTTAATAGCGAAGTTCAATGGCGGAAAATTACTGGATACTTAACCCATTTGGCCGAGATACTTTTGCGACTTTCTTCGATTTTTGCTAATGCCAGCAACCCTAGTAGCACAATTAGTCCAAAAAACATTTAAAACACGTTTTAAACGTCAAAAAACGTGTTTCCAACGTAATTTGAACGTTTTTTGAATTATTTGTGCTACTTGGGAATAATCGATAAATTTCCGATGGCAACTTCTTGTAAAAGGAATGATTTCTTTTAAAATCATTACGTATAAAAATTGATCTGTCAACATCCTACTTGATCACGTTTAAATATTTTGGGCAGTTGCGGTTCAATACTCGTGAATAAAGGCTAGGAAAAATAAATAACATTTTCGACTGATAGCGAAAATACCGTAACAAAAAAGTGACACTAATCAATAAATGGGTTAAAATCAGTGTATACAAAACAAAACTAATCTAAACCGTAACTATATTATTTAAAAAAATACTTTATCTTTCAAACCGACATGTGGTCCACGGAATCAGCTAGAAACTCACGTTTATGTCTTTGTGCTACATTTAGTCATTCTCTGATTTCATTGGAGAAAGAACTAAAGAAAGTTTAATAAAAATTTATGGGGTTTCATGCCGGCATTCAACTTTAATTCTAGAGTACTTGGGAGACAAAACTAATTATTTCTCCGCCTTTCTTCAAAATGAGTAATTCGTGCTTTCAACCTTAAAATTGTTCCGCTTCATCCCAAAACTAACATCACCATCACTAATAATATTTTACCACAAACAGATTATGATTATCTATACAGCTGACGGCCAGACAATTCAAAACATAAGATTTTCACTGCATAACCTGTATCATTTATCGACGTGTTGGAAAGGGGGAGGAGGCGTATGTTTGACCTAGGTGACATTAATGTCTTGCCGTACACTGTCCTTTCATCGGTAGAACAAATGGGCCATTGCCCTGGGCCATACCAATTATAGAGGACCTAAAATCCTTTATGATTTCAATCGACCGAGCCACTTATTTACACGGCCACCCAGAAGACCAAAGTTATGAACATACTCTATTATTTATATATATGCACATATATACACATATACATATGGTCAGTCATTTTTTCGGCCATTCCTAGAATACCGCCAACTGTCACCAAGCTCGAAGACTTCTGGCACCAAAAACAAGTTTCCAAAATTTAACTTAGCTTTGATATATATTTGGCGAAGATTAGTCAAGCCTTAACCTTACCGATGTGTCTTATCCAAGTTTCAAAGGAATAAGTTTAAATAAAAGACATAAAAAATATGTAGTATACAGCTCCTGGAAAAGGCTCACTTTCTCTTCATTCGGCCGGCTTTCGTACAGCAAAGTTACATATACTATTCGTTTGCACTTATCGATGCTTGCTGGACCTGAGCCAGCGGTAAGGGTTCAGCAAGACGGTAGGACACTTCAGGAACTAAAACAGGCTTTAAGCCAAATAGGTAGGCCGTTCCTGAAGATAGTATCCTGTAATCTAAGGGCGGGGGGGGGGGTGTTCAAATGCTGTATAAACTTCATTTTTCTTCCCCAATAGGAATACTCTATTTTGACTCGTTCAACTAAAGAAAACATTCAAATTACCCTAACTATGAAAGTAATCATTTCTTAAATCGTATTTAAAATAACTATTCTGATAATTTGCGCGAGCTGTTAATTCTACCACAAATCGAAAACGTTAATTTACAGTTTCAACATAATTGAGGTAATGAATATCTTACAATTAATTTACAAGAAAGAACTTCACTATTTATAATTAACCTGAGGGAATTTTGATAAGTGACCTATAAGCTTGCTGTATTATACCGGGTGTTTCAAAATAGATGTTACAGCGATTATCTTTCTAACTCTAAGTGATAGAAACATATTTTCAATTTGAATAGTCAAATTAAGAGTAGCTTTCAGATACGGCAATTTTTTTTACTAGGGGCCGTTATAATATTCGTTCGTATATTAAAATACGAAATTTAATTTTTATACGGTCCCCAATTTCCTATCACTTATACTAAGAAAAATGTTGTTTTTTGTCTAAAAGAAATTAACAAAAAAATCCCGTTTCTCTAAGTGGAATAGTTTCCGAGATACTACAATTTGAAAATTTTGGCATTTGTCGCCAAGCATCAAGGGGATGTCTCAAAAGTGAAAAAATGTAATTGCTTTTCAACTGACGTTAATTTATGTTAAGTCACTCGATGGACACTGTTGACTCCTCAAATCCTAATTTAGCTAGAATTTTCCTGTAACGCATGTTTGGCAGTTTCTAGTGAAAGTTACCATACCATAGTAGCCAACAACATTATTTTTTATCATTCTCTTTTGCACTTCCTTCTCTAGAAGCGCGATGTAATTAGTGGATGAACCCCCCCCCCTAAAAGACTAACTTATCGCTAATTTCATAAATGAGTACCGATCATTTTAGGTAGAACTGTACCTGTTTATTTCACACATTTGAAAACTTTTAATTGCTTTTCGCAACAATGGGATCTTTATCATTTATCAACTCTTGTTGGTCCCCTAAAGTAAAGATTTTTTCATCGGAAAACTGATGTCAACACAGTAGGTATAGTGGTGTAAGTCATCATTTTCAAAATTAATTTTCTCGCTAACAATTTCACTTAGAAACACTGGATTTTTTATTAATTTTCTTGGACAAAGAGCAACATTTTCTAAATCTACGTGATAGGAAAGAAGGGACTGTATAAAAATTAAATTTCGTATTTTGATATGTATACAGGTCCTAGTAAAAAATTGCCATGTATGAAATCTACTCTTTATTTGACGAACTTTTCTAACTGAAAGTATGTTTATCACTTACGGTTTAAAAGATAATCGCTGTAACATCTATTTTGAAGCATCCGGTATGCGTAAAATATTTTTTACTATATTACAAAATTTTATATTGTTATACTCTTCTAATAAAAACGATTTTTGTAAATCATTCGAATATATACATATACTTTTGAATTTTGAAAATTTTTGGGGTATTTTGAAGACTGACGGGTGTAATGTTGACAGAAACATTCCTAAGGGACAGGCTGCCTTTTGCTCACATAGCCAATACAAGCTCACCAACTGTGGTACAAATTAGAAAACTTTAAAGCGCCTGTTGAACAACAGTCAGATTTGGATCTAAACATGATTCTAAAAACCGCATCTGAAAAACTGTCAATGAACTTCTTTTGCACATGAAATTAAATGCGATAAATGAAGTTTGTTTTTACATTGTTCAATTATTTTGCCCATCTGGCTGCAAGTATGAACACATTCAATTATCTTCTTAGAAAATTTCTCCAAAATTGCCTTCTTCAAAACACTTCCTCAAAATGAGCTCGCCTATGTTACAACCGATAAACAGGGATAAAAAGATCTCTGTGTTGATGACATATTGTGAGCTGTTAAATGCCCTTTTCAACCTTTGCTGAAGCAGCTTTGCAGAGCATTTGGAGTCCAACTGATAGCGTAGACGCAGAATATTTCTTTAGTAATTATAATGTCGTTACGGGCAGAAGAACGACTCTATAAGAATCAAAATGTTGAATTTACATCAATGTAGATTTTTATTAATATTAATATATTTTAAATGTACAAAAAAATGTTTTATATGTAGTTCATGCGAATTTTAGCAAAGTTTCAAAATTACATTTTTCTTCAAAATTTGTTTTTTTTATTTGCGAAAATTCCGTGCCTCTATACATTTTATTTCTTTTTATCAATATAAATAAAAATGAATACTTATATATAACAGTACTTATTTATTTTGTTGCATACTTCAAAACTCACTCATACCGTATTCTTTATATGAAGTAGCTCAAGTGCCCGTTCTTCGAAAGGAACGATATTGTTAAACTTACAAATACAAATGGAAAATAAACATATATTTTCGTTTTAGATTTATCCGACTTGTCTCAGCAAAATGTTTGCAAATAAACTATCCATTTGATTGGAAACAAAAAAGGAAGTGCACAACTATATGTTACAACAATCCTAAATATAAAATTTTAACATTCTACGATTAATTTGATATGTGTAAATTACGCACAAACAGACGTCAGGAAAAACTTTTCAAAACGGACTTGCGGTCGGTCAAAGTGGTTATGTTACAACAATTATTACATCAAACTATATGTTACAACTATATGTTGCAACAATATGTTACAACAAACTATATGTTACAACAATCTTAAATATAAAATTTTAACATTCTACGATTAATTTCATATGTGCAAATTACGTACAAAGAGACGTCAGGAAAAACTTTTCAAAACGGACTTGCGGTCGGTCAAAGTGGTTATGTTACAACAATTCTATATGTTACAACAATTGTTACATCAAACTATATGTTACAACAATATGTTACAACAAACAAACAATATGTTACAACAATATGTTACAACCAACAATATGTTGCAACAATATGTTACAACCAACAATATGTTACAACAATATGTTACAACCAACAATATGTTACAACCAACAATATGTTACAACAATATGTTACAACCAACAATATGTTGCAACAATATGTTACAACCAACAATATGTTGCAACAATATGTTACAACCAACAATATGTTGCAACAATATGTTACAACCAACAATATGTTGCAACAATATGTTACAACCAACAATATGTTGCAACAATATGTTACAACCAACAATATGTTACAACAATATGTTACAACCAACAATATGTTACAACCAACAATATGTTACAACAATCTTAAATATAAAATTTTAACATTCTACGATTAATTTGATATGTGCGAATTACGTACAAACAGACGTCAGGAAAAACTTTTCAAAACGGACTTGCGGTCGGTCAAAGTGGATTAAATATCCATATATACCAGATATGGGCAACCTTTGAAAAGTCTCGGGCCAAACCTTAGGATGTTAGCAAAGTCGAGGGCCAAACTTCCGGATGTTGGCGAAATCACGGGCCGTATAACTGGGATTAGTATGGGATTTTGAATGGTTTATATGGGTTGAATACGAGATTATGATGTGTTCCACGGGCCGGATCAAAAGCCGTAGAGGGCCGTAGGTTGTCCATATGTGACATAAGAACATACATTCATGCAAGCGTACGTTTAGACGTCTTGCCAAAACTATTCAAAATAAATCGAGAGAGATTCAAAATATTTTTCGAAATCTGCACACCAAAATTTTTCGCGATCACTGTATGTCTACTGCGTACAACTGAAAGTACAATTCATTTATTTTTGATAAATTTAATAGGGAGTAACTAAATTTTCTTCAACAGTAACAATATTTCCCAATTTTGGCGGTCTAGAGCAGTATTTCCCAAACTATGGGTCGCGAAAACAGCGAGAAAAATTAAACTATAGTATTTTATATAGCCTATATTGGTTATAGTTTTGTAGCAGCGGGTAGCGAAAAAAATTTTCTAGGTGAAGGTGGATCCCAGAACAAAGTTTAGGAACTGCTGGTCTAGAGAATCAAATCAGCGTTGAAACTTTTGCAATCAAAACTAGTAGGTTTGGTAAAATAACCGGCTTAGTTTCAAAATCTTAAAAGAATAACTCATTCCTGTCCCTGGTAAGCTTGACAAAATTACCCAGATCGTATAATTTTTAAATGTTTATAAAACAGATATTCAGCTAGGGCGTTCAAAGACTCCGACCTTTCCTAAAACAAAGACCTGGGAATGGCGCTGGGTAGCTAGGATTTATACTTAGAGGGTAACCATGAAGACTTGTGTCCAGTTATACCCCTCGCCCCACACATTTATTAACCACTTGTTTGAATTTCTAGGGGGGGGGCAGCCGAGTTTTTGCAGAGTTAATACAAATGTAATACTGCAATATATTTAGCTACAGCTGTACAGAATGCTCGACTATAAAAGACTGAACTAGGAAGATTAGCGGCAAGAAATTAAAAATCAAACAAAAAGTGGTCACTAATTAAATTGCTAAACGGAAATATATTTCGAACGAAATAACGAATTCGAACGAGCTAAACGAAAATAATTCCAGGCAATTAAAAATTTTTTTTAAGTACGAATAGATAATGTTAATGAAATTTCTGGTCCCCTTCCACCGTTCAACGGGTAATTTTGAAAGCAGACCAAGATCCAAATTTCTAGGAGTAAGCCCTATGCGGATGCCTGGTTTTTGACCTCTGGCCATAAAGAGACTTCACATTAAATAGGTTACCCTTCTGAAATGAAGTTCAAAGTCCTTGAGGAATTCTTACCAGGTATGAACTACAAATTAATGTCCATTTCATTAACATTTATATAAATACAAAAAGTAATTGCACATTTAAATATTTTACTCACATTTAAATTCCAGATTCATATTCCCTTTTGCATCATTCCGTTCTATAATCGTCCAGTGCTTTCCAAGCTAAAGAGTTATAGCCTTAAGACATGAACGAAACACCATCTGTTAGCACCTAGATAAAGAATAATTAATTCACTTGAAATGTGCAAAGAAATTATGTTAAACTAGATTTGTTTAATGGATAGTATTTGTTTAAACAGACGTTAATATTTGTTTGCTGAACCTTAAAAAGACCGAATAATTGACAAGTGTTTATCAGTTTAATTGAAACCTATTCTCATGTTATAAAAGTAATTTGAAGTAGTAAACAAGCAATGCATTTAAGTATTGTAAAACGCACTAGCCTATTCGCATATCATATATCTAATATATATATTTAGCCTGCTTTACTGTCATTTTTCAGCAAAAACCCTACCCACCTGGAGGAGAAGCTTTGAGAGGAGATCGATTTGATACATTTACAGATTGCTACATTTGTTATACACCTATTAGCATGCTTGTTGATTGTTTAGCATGAGCTTAGATGTATGTAATCAATACGTTTGCACTATTAATCACAATTTAAATTATAGTGTTAATATGAAAATTAAAATTTTCATACTTTTGCTTATTTTATAAAATTAAGCTATTTAACTACAGAAGAATGTTAACTTATTTAATATAAGTATTGAAGTTGTTCAATTTGTTAAACAATGAAACCCAAAATAATTTCAAAGTTTTCATAAAAACCTGCAAAAGTTTAACGCTCCGAAAGTTATGAGATAAAAATCAATTTTGTTGAAATATTTAGCTAAACAGTTTCACATTTTATTGCAAGAAGATTTTTAGTCCACTTAAATAAGAAATAAATGCAAAATTATGTTAAAATAAAGCTACTGTCGTAAAAATTACTTTTATAAGTGCAATTTTCAAATTACCCAATTTTCAGAAAAAATAGGAACAGAGAAACAAAAACAACGTTTGATTCTAAATACCAGCTACTCTTTTGCTATTACAATCACACTATTCATCCCCGTTAAGAGTTCTGAACGCACTATGCTTAACATTTTGATATACCGGGTGATTCAAAATAGATGTTATGGCGATTACTTTTTTAAACCGTAAGTGATCAAATATGAGAAATTATCTTTAAACCCAGTATAAATATTGAAATATCTTCGAAGTGAATGAATAGTAAATTAAGTAAAAAAATTTTCTTTATTGATCAGAAACGATGAAGACAGTTCGCACTTAAAATATTATGAAAATTAAGTCAGAAATACGCTTTGAGAAGATAGTGGTGCAAGTCGGGCAAAAAATTAGATTCGAGACCAATTTTGATAATTTTAACTACATACATGAGAAATTTACCGCTTATAGGCTGAATAGAAGCGTAGCCTATTCTACAGGCTTCGAAATTTTTTCCCACAATAGGCAAACGCAGATGACCTGTTTAGAAATCCATTACTGCACAACACAGCAAAAGTTTAGGATGTCTTGCAATACGTGCGAAATTTCGATAATGGAGGATAAGTTGTTAAGTTCATAGTAGGTAGCAAGGCCTTCGAAAGCTTATTCAGTCCAGTACTCTGCTAACTTTATTAACTACCAGATGAAACAAATAGATGATTCAAATGTCACATTCATTCCCAGTGTCTACATCATTAATAGAGATATGTATAGGTAGCATAAATAGTGCAAATAAAAGCAACTTTTCATGAAAATAAAATTTTGGAATGAGCTTTGATAATCTAGTGACAGACTCTGCAAACACTGAAATAAAAGAGAAAAATATCCAGTGGGTTTTGTTAATGAGCCTGTTCGACGAAGCACAGTGTTCACAATATAGGAAAAAGAATAATTACAATCTTCAAAATATTTTCCCCTTCTACCATTATTTAAATTTATAAATTAATATTTATGAGAGAGAAGCATAATTATTACCTTCTATTTTTATAGATACTACTTTTTTTTCACGTCCGTATAAGAAGATTTTGCTGAAACATCGCTCTTTGGAGCTCTTCAAACGCACTTAAAAGACTTTTATCGTCTGACTAGCAACATGCGAAATTGAAATGACTGCTCACACACAGAAATCTCGACGTCACAGAGCAAGAACCAATCCGAGGACGTTTGATAATGTATTCTGCTTTGTGTGTGTGTGTGTGAATGCAAAGTGGCATATGAAAATGTTTAATTAAAAATAAGTACATTGAATTAGTGGAATCAGACGATCAACAGCTTCCTTTTTACCCCCTTTTTTTATTTGAAAAAAAAAATTCAAGCCACAAATTTAGAAGTTAATGATTCGCATCGTGAAGGCCGCATTCGTAAACGCAAAACGATTTGCACTCATGCAACGAGCTTCTATATAAGGTGTTCGAAAAGGAAACTGAGTGCATTCAGTTTAAAAACTAGAGCGTTCGTATACAAAACGGAGTGCGATTAGTTTCAAACGAAGTAAACTGAGCGCGGATTAGGTTCATTGAGTTTGTTGAGAAGATTACTTGCTGCACCTTGCTTTTGTTTAGAAATTGCGTTCGTTGTTGTGGAAAAGTATTTTGTTATGAAAAGTATTTTACGTTTGCTGAAGCTGCAAATATTATTTTTTTCGAGGAGGAAATTCATGCATAGAAACTGCTACGAAGGTACATAATTTTTAAAGGTAATCATTTTCTTGTATTTTTCATTTTAGTAAATTCAAAAATGCCTATTTTAGTGTTGAGACTGTGGTTGATTTAAACTGTTATTAGCGAAATTTGAACTTCTCTTGCTAAATACTTTTGAAAAAATGAAGTTGAAATTTCTAAATTTTGATCTGTGTGCTTCAATTATGGCCACTCTTTCTATTAAAAATCCTGTTGATATTATATTGAGTATGTGGAGTATGTACTAAAAACTCTCCCCAGCAAAAATAGCGCCTTCGCGAATTGTAAACAAACACGTCTCCTAGACGACAAAACTAAATAAACTGAAGTTATTCGTAAAGTCAAAAGAAACAGATAACCACTGACAGCACTAAACACACGCATTCCAGTTTTCTTACGAAAATTCGTGCAATGAGTTTGTCGTTTACGAATGCACCCATAGATTCCATGCCGAGAATACGCCGTTACTCTCGCAACTATTTTGGTGGCTGTATGTAAAAATGAGATTAAAGTCATTGTTCATAAAAAATGGATAAATTTAAGAAAAATATGAAAGAATACTGTTTAAAATACAAATTTCCCCCGAAATATTACCCTCCAAGCAAAAAATTTCTCAAAAAGAAAGATCATCTATACAAATAAAATTAGACTTTTGTCTGTACATTTCTTGGAATTAAAAAATTTTACGATTTCTATCCGTTTCAAGCACCTGAGAATCCGGTACGACCCTCAAAAAAAAGTTTGTCTGTCTGTCATTCTGTCATTCTGTCCGTGACGCTTTTTTTGTTTAAGCAACACGTATAAACGAATGAAGCGAATGATATGAAATTTGGTGTCATGATAGGTGGTCACTCAACTTAGAACATAGGCAATGAATTTTTAAAAAATCTAGATTAGAATTTCAGATTTTGCGAAAATCGTTTCAAACTGCGTAAATTTGTGTTCGAGCTTCACGTAAAAACGACTGAAGCGATTGAAATGAATTTTGGTATCATGATTGGTGGTCACTCAACTTAAAACATAGGCGTCGATTTAAAAAAAAAAAAATCTTGATTAGATTTTGAGATTTTGCGAAAATTGTTACAAACTGTGTAAATTTGCATTAGCACATAACGTAATAACTGCAAAGATGAAAAAATGATATTTGGTGAAATGATAGGTGGTCACTCACCTTAAACTATAAGCATCTAAAAAAAAAATCGATCAGATTTTGGGATTTCGCGAAAATCGTTTCAACTGAGTGATTTTTTGTTCACGCATTACGTAATAACGACTAAAGCGAATGATATGAAATTTGGTCACATGATAAGTTGTTGCTCAACATAAAGTATAGGAGTCCAATTTTTTAAATATTTTCATTAGATTTTGAGATTTTGTGAAAATTCTCTCAAAATGCGGTTATATTTCTTCAAGCATCGCGTAATAACGACTAATACGAAATTTGGTGCTATGATAGGTAGTTGCTAATCTTAACCCGTTTGTGCCTGGATATTTTTGCGACTTTCTTCTATTTTTACTGATAACAGAAATAATAGATAAATTTCTGATCTCAACTTCTTGAACAAGGGATGATTTCTTTAAAATCATTATGCATAAAAATTGAAATATCAACATACTACTTGGTCATGTTAAAATATTTTGTAGAGTTGAGGCTCAATACTCACGAATAAAGGCTAGGAAAAATAAATAACTTTTTCGACTAATAGCGAAAATGCCGTCCGCCGTAAAAAAGGGACGCTAGGCATAAATGGGTTAATTTATAGGTGTTGAATTTTAAAAATATTTTTATTATATTTTGAGATTTTGTGAAAATCGTTTTTAAAATGCTGAAATTTTTATTCCAGCATCACGAAATAAAGACTGTAGGGAATGAAACGAAATTTGGTGACATGATAGGTTGTCACTCAGCGTAAATTCTAGGCTTCCAATTTTTCAAAAATGTTGATTAGATTTTGAGATTTTGCGAAAATCATTTCAATATGCGGAAGTATTCGTTCGCGCATCCCATAATTACGACTAAAGCGAATGAAATGATATTACTTAGTTACTCTCTAACCTCCAATATTTTAACAATAAATAAAAATTATAACTTCGTTTCCTTTACTTTTGGCAGTATACTACATCCATTCTGTGTACTCCTACAATGCTGACGAAAGTTCTTGCTTTTTTGGAAATTTACATTCAGTACTAACCCGTCAATGACGGGTACTTCAGCTAGTTAAAAGATAAAAACTGTTTCTGATGTTGGTAACTATAATTCTAAACCTTATCAAAAAAGTATTCGAGCATAAGTCAAATTTTCTATTCCAGTTTCGTATTTAAACTATCGTTTTCCATAAAAATGAAGCATTCAGGCCTCTCAATTTATCCTCGTTTTTTTAAAATTCCTACGTCTATAAATAATAGAGTAAAATGTTCTGCTTCTTCAACAGTTGTTAAATGTTCTTTTTGGATGTTAAGGTTTCGTCTATCAAACCATTAAAATACCAGGCTTTATAAATAAAACTTTGATGAAGGTAGGAATTTTAAAAAAGGAGGAGAGGCCCATTGAGAGGCCTGAACATTCTACATATATCAATAGGTTTTTACATTTCTCTCTATTTTTGTAGTTTTCCAGAAATCTAATTAGTTCTTCACAAAACTGAAATAGGAAATTTTGCTATTACTCTAATACTTTTTTGAGACGATGTATGTGTTGTGGCTACTATTTGTAACGCTCTCACCTTCTTTATTTTCTTTAACAGTTGTAGGATAACACATTTTTTGATCACTTTCTCTAGCCCATTTGTGCCCAGATATTTTTACGACTTTCTTCGATTTTTGCTAGTACCAGCAACAACAGATAAGTTTCTGATGTCAACTTCTTGAACAAGAGATGATTTCTTTTAAAATCATTATGTATAAAAATTGAAATGTCAACATCCTACTTGGTAATATTTAAATATTTTGTGGAGTTGAGGTTCAATACTCGTGGATAAAGGATAGGAAAAATAAATAACGTTTTCGACTGATAGCGAAAATGCCGTCCCAAAAAAGGGACACTAGGCATAAATGGGCTAGTTTTTGGAGATGCCGCCCATGTGGTATAGTGGCTATAGAAATATTTTACGCTGTATTCAGTTAACATTATGAACTGTGATCGACCTGTTTAGGTTTAAAAATTGAGAGTACAAGAATGCCTAAACTACTAATTAGCATTATACATAGTATTCGTTACCAGTTTGACGACGGTCATCGTATGTATTGCCAAAAATCGTGCAAAATGTCATTGGACGACTTTTGGCGGTTATTATACATACTTTTTAGCGGTATTTTAGACTTTTTGGCAGTATTTTAGTCATATTTTTTTGGGGTTAAATTCTAGCAACTTAAGAAGCTCTTGCACAAAATCATAACAATTATTAGCAAAATAGTTCCGGAAAAAATATTTGAAATACCGATTAGCTAGCAATAACTCCAACATCTCTCAAATTAATAAGTTCTGTTGAAAGTGAAAGTTTTTCAAAGTCGTATGTTTCAATATTACTGCGTTTGAAAACTACTGAGCGAAAGAACCAGACTCGACTACCCGTGTCAGAACGTGACGTCATAAATTAAAAGTTGCCTGAAATTCGTAAACTCTGCAACACAATTTAACGTCCTATTCGCAATTTGAGCGATTCTAAATATTTCCTCGAGATCACACAGCTTAATGTTTTTCACGAGCCTGAACCATGGAGATTTAAATATTTAAATTGGTACATCTAGGATATTTTCCACCACTGCGGGATGAAATATTTTGTGGTGCTAAATAAGCCAATATGACAAAAGTTATGCTTATAAATATATGGAGAGCTGTTTTAATGGCAATGCATAAATTTAAGAATCACCAAAGAGTAGAAAGGCACCATTGTGGTTTAAAATACCTAATCTGTTTCTTTAAACTGAGCATTAAAGAGAGAGAAACGAAGATAGATAATAGTAATATAAGTAATAGGTAGTAATAGTAGATTTGTTAGGTTAATATGGATTAAAGCAAAGTATATCACGTTAATAAATATTTCGTGAAATTAAAAGTGTTCTATTCATCATTTTTCAACGATCATTTTACAAGCAAATAAACTATAATCCTACGTTGCGTATTTCTCGCGGTAGTTTCCATAAAGGGACTACCTGAACTTTTTGAGATTTTGTTTTCGCATAGGTAGTTACGATTATATTTTAGGAAAATATCCGTTTTCTACCTTGCGAAGAACCGGCACGCAGCTAGTATATAATAAAAATTGAATATGAAGCTATTTATTTTAGATGGACGAAGATTCAATATATTAAGTGTAGACACGCTGTCGTCAAACGTTTTTTTCTAGTGCCCGCTGCAATTGCCTTCATAACGGGCTTCTAGTTTTAGAGATATTCTGCTTTTTGAAATGAAACAAAATTGATATATGTTGTTAAGGATTATGAGATGAAGTCTTCCATCGAAAATAGTGTCTGTATAGTTAAATAGTTCTTCTACAAGAGCACTCAAAATAATTCCGATACAATACGGTCAATGGCAGTTTAGAGACAAGCATCTATTTAAAGCATATAATACTATAATCTATATAAATAAAATTAGACTTTTGTCTGTACATTTCTTGGAATTCAAAAATTTTGCGATTTCTATCCCTTTCAAGCACCCGGGAATCCGATGCGACCCTCAAAAAAAAGTTTGTCTGTCTGTCATTCTGTCATTCTGTCATTCTGTCCTTCTGTCATTCTGTCATTCTGTCCGTGACGCTTTTTTTGTTTAAGCATCACGTAAAAACGACTGAAGCGAATGATGTGAAATTTGGTGTCATGATAGGGGGTCACTCAACTTAAAACACAGGCGTCCAATTTTTAAAAAATCCTGATTTGATTTTGAGATTTTGCGAAAAACCTTTCAAACTGCGTAACTTTGTGTTCAAGCATCACGTAAAAACGACTGAAGCGAATGATATGAAATTGGGTGTCATGATAGGTGGTCACTCAACTTAAAACATAGGCGTCCAATTTTTAAAAAATCCTGATTGGATTTTGAGATTTTGCGAAAATCCTTTCAAACTGCGTAAATTTGTGTGCAAGCATCACGTAAAAACGACTGCAGCGAATGATATGAAATTGGGTGTCATGATAGGTGGTCACACAACTTAGAACATAGGCGTCGAATTTAAAAAAAAATCTTGACTAGATTTTGAGATTTTGCGAAAATTATTTCAAACTGCGTAAATTTGTGTTCGCACATCACGTAATAACTGCAAAGGTGAAAAAATGATATTTGGTGAAATGATAGGTGGTCACTCACCTTAAACTATAAGCATCTAATTAAAAAAAATTGATCCGATTTCGAGATTTTGCGAAAATTGTTTAAAACTGAGTGAATCTTTCTTCCCGCATTAAGTAATAATGACTAAAGCAAATGATATGAAATTTGGTCACATGATAGATGGTTGCTCAACATAAACTGTAGGTGTCCAATTTTTTAAACACTTTTATTAGATTTTGAGATTTTGTGAAAATTCTCTCAAAATACGCCTACATTTCTTCAAACATCACGTAATAACGACTAATACGAATGATACGAAATTGAATGATAGGATAGGTAGTTGCTAATCTTAATTTATAGGCGTTGAAATTTTAAAATATATTGATTACATTTTGAGATTTTGCGAAAATCGTTTTAAAATGCTGAAATTTTGTTCCAGCATCACGAAATAAAGACTGCAGGGAATGGAACGAAATTGGGTGACAGGATAGGTTGTCACTCAACTTAAATTCTAGCCTTCAAAATTTTTCAAAAATGTTGATTAGATTTTGAGATTTTGCGAAAATTATTTCAATATGCGTCAATATTCGTTCGCGCATCACATAATTACGACTAAAGCGAATGAAATGATATTACTTAGTTACTCTCTAACCTGTAATATTTTAAACAATACTTAAAAAAATTATAACTTCGCTTTCTTTTACTTTGGCAATATACTATATTCATTCTGTGTACTCCTACAATGCTGACGAAAGTTCTTGCTTTTTGGAAAATTTGCATTCACTAACCCGTCAAGGACGGGTACTTCAGCTAGTCTACAATATAATTAGCTAATAATGCGACGACGATTAAGTGCCTCCCTTAAATTGCGCCAAAGGTCGATAATGTTGGTGACTTTTACGATAAATTGCCAAATATGGTACGAAAAAAATGCTTGAAAAATGAATCGAGATTGGCGATACTTTCATTATCTAATTCGAAAACATATCTAATGTGATAATATTAAGCTATGACGATTTCATTGGGGATATTGAAATTTCGTTACTCGCGCTGTAATCAAACAATTTAGTGTATTATGTTTCGTTAAGGAATGGCTAAGGTCTATCTGCGTAGAAGTGGAAGGGGCGTTGCGTTAGTGGAATTTCTCAACTGACGAAAATCAGTTATTGCGTAAGAACCCAAAACACGTTAGCGGATTTACATGGAACAAAATTGTAAACTTTGATTTTTTAGCGTTTGGAGTTGAATCTTAGACTGCTAACCCTTAAAAGAATAAGTTTCTGGTTCTCCGTGTTCGTCCGATACCGTTATGTTATAGAAAATGAATATTTATATTTTTAACTTAAGAAATTTGAATGATTTCAGTTTGTCCACCTGTCCGTTCTGTTGTCCACCTGTCCAGTCTTCTAACTATCGTAAATATACACCGGTATGTGCAATTTCTTTTTCTTCTATGTACAGTACCATGTACCTTACTGAAAATAGTGTAAGTAGCATTTACAGTTCTTTTACAGGATGAAAAAGAATGAAATACATCGCACTCTATGCGCAGTCATTTTTGAAAACATATTTTAGCTATTCGGTTTTTTAAAAGAAAACAATCTTGGCATACATAATATTAATGCTCTCCATTGAAAATAGGGTCTGTATTATTAAGAGTTCTACAGGAAAACCCGAACAAATTCCAATACATTACACTCTGTGGCATTCGACAGACACTAATACATTTCTAGCACAAGACAATGAGTATAAAAAAATTTTTTAGATTCTTCAGTTAAATGTTGGAATTTTTTTCAAATCTCTTTTACAGGGTCTCATAAAATTGTACTTATAGTGATAATGCAACTTTATCTTATCTCCAAAATCTTGCCAGATTTAAGGAAAATACATTGCCAAATTTGGCGCAAAAATATTGATGTGTTGGAAAGTGTTTTATAATCAAAGCGTTTGGTATGATTTATCTTCCTTGTTATTGAAATATCAGTTGATGAAAAATGTAACTACCTGTATACTGAACTATATTCATTTAAAAGACTAGAAATTTTCCATTACAAGTTTAAGTGTTTCTTCATAAGGTGAAACCTATTTTACAGGAATCATAGCTTAAAAGACAATGAGTATAAAAGACTCATTGTCTTTTAAGCTACGTTTTCCAGACATTTTCCCGCTAAAGTGGGGATTCGTTTAGAAAACTCCAATGAAAGATTTGTCCAAAAAGTAAGCTAAATAAAACTACGTATAGTTCTTTAAAAAAAGTAGCGTAGGCTGCTGTTTTAATTAACCTCCAGGCAAAAGAAAGGCATAATTTCGCTTTGGTAAATGTTATCTCTTATTGGGGATACTAAAGTATTATTGCAGGAGGCTTTTTAGGAAAACAACTGAAACGGAATTTAAATTTTCAAAGTTTAATGTTTACGGCTATCTTTTTACTTCACGTTTGTATATCACGCAAAATTATATTAATTTTCAGCAAATAGTGTATGAGTTATGAAGCACTGAAAAAGACCTCTTTAGTGCTAAACAGACACTTTAAAATTGAAACATTGTGTCTATTTCGTTGCACATTGTCTCAAACAATTTGTGAAAAGACAAAAGTAAGTATAACGTTTTTCTACAGTCTACAGACTTACGCAAGGGATGAGTTCCAAGACCCCTGGCTTGAATGAAAATTTCACGTTGTGAAATGGATTCATTCGACTTTTTGAAAGACATACACAATTATTTTAGACGCTTATAAATACCCCTCAAACTGTTTCAAGCCTTTCCCTAACTATATTGTTGCAGAAACACTCTGCTTAGTTCTTGGGTTCGTCGTTCTAAAGTCCAGTGTGTGTAGAAAGTTCTAGTAAGAAGTCCACTTGTGAGTGTGGAACACAAATTTCATTGCTTCTGGAATTTCGTCGAACAATCAGCTGTACAAAACTCACAGGCACTAACGGCCAGTAACTTCCTTATAACAGTCCGCTTAGTACAGAAGCTTTCACAGATGCTGTATTTTTCACACAAAATAAAACACTTCCACTTGCAAAAAATCAGTGAAGACTTAAGAGGGAAATTATAAACAGTCCCCCAGGACTCAGCAATGAAGGATTTACATACAGCACTCAAAAACAAGCAAAATATCTCTTACAATAGCACAATTCTCAGGCTAATGCGGTGATCTGAACGGACATTCGAGGATAACTAACTGTCCGGTCTACGCTGTTTCCTGTTTATAGATGTCTCGAAAGTCAGGCGAAATTTTCAGAAAGAGCTATTTTTAGAAGTGTGAATTAGAATCGTGAATTTTGATTATGTCGTGGAAATGGAAATCATACTAGACTATTGCGTAATACTAATGCAGGAAAACAAACATTACATGTCCCATTGGCAAAATCGCGCCAAATATTCGAAATGCTGCCATGCTAGGCGACTTTTTGGCGAAATATCGCCAAATTTGGTGCCAAAAATAAGTCCCCAAAAGTTACGGCAGCTAAGCTCTAGCACCAATATTTCTTGAAAACCCTATGTTAAGCAATAGGGGAAACACAAATCTCCCCATCTCACGTTCTATTTAACCAATTTTGTGCAACAAAATGCAAAACTTAATTATTTGACGCCTAGAATACGAATTTTAGATTAATATTAACATCTGGAAGGCAGAACAAACGGAAAATTCGTGGCATTATTATTATTATTTCCCTCGTAAAGTAATGGATAAACAATATATTAAAAAAAGCAGTGTTATTCAACATGATACTGCATAGTAAATGCACAAAATTTATGATTAGTAGGAGAGAGAGACATAAAAATCAGTATTGTACGAACAGTATGCAGTAATAATAATAAAATTCAGCTCTTTAATAATAATACTGTTCTGTATAGTAATACTTATTATTGTACTGTACTGTAATAATTACTGAAAAGTAAGTATGACACAGGGCTCGTTCTTTAAAAATGAGCCCGGCCCGAACCCATCTCTATTCGGCAGTATTACTAGAATTTTCGAGAACTGTTACATGTAACTTTTTTTGAATTTGTCAAACGTGTGTTTCTAACGGTAGAGGAATTTGTTTTGAAGGGTTCGTCCTGCTAAAGTCGCTCACTTTCGAGTGAGGTGGCTTTTGTCATCGGCACGTAATGCGCGTCATGGAGATTTTGTAATTCCTCCAAGTCTTTTTTGAATGTGCATTCATTGTAATTTTTAAAAGAATGTAATTCAGAAGCATGTTACGAAAAAGTAAATAAAAAGGATTTTTTGTAAAAAAACAAAAAAAAAAAAAAAGGAAAAAGCTTCCAGTGAAATTTTTCTTCAGAGTAAAGTGTGTGCCCTCGCGTGGAGATTTCTTGTGTGGTCGCGTTTTGTTTTGAAAAGAAAAGCGACATGTACCTGTATCTACTTTCTGGATAACGTGGTACATACTAACGGGAAATCTCTTATATTTTGATTTTTTAGATTTTTTTTTTTTTTTTTTTTTTTTTAAGAAGAAAAAAAAAAAAAGAAGGAAATTTGTAAACAGGAAAGCTCTTTGTCCGACCAATGCATCGAATATGTTCAATGCTGCGATATTGCGCAGCTCAATTTTTAAATTCTCTACGAACTTACTTCTCGATTGATTTTACAAACATGCTTTTGCATATTTACCACAAATATATATAACTAGTCGTGATTTCAGCAACGCAGGGCATTTCGAAAATTTGCCTACAATATATGTAAAAACAAATGCCATTAAATTTCTCCAATATAAGATACTTAAAACTTTCGAAAATTTAGCCTACTCACGCAAACTTACTGGAAATCTCAAATTACATGAAGCTTATAATTATTTAAAAAAATCTAATTACTACATTTCAGAATAAATTTGAATGTTTTTCTCCACTAGAACAAATTCCACGCTGGTATTCTATCTAGCACTTTCTGCTCTAAATAAAACTTTTGGAGAAAGAATCGATGTTATTTTCACATCAGATCTATCTGCCCGTTAACCACTTGACTGATGCCGTGGAGGGGGACGCGACGAGGCCACCGTACGCATGCGCCGGAAAATGCCTGCGATGACAGTTGACGACTCTCTCGCTCTATCCTCAAAGTATTTATCGATTAGGTGCTATAAAAGACACTAGAACGGTGTGCACAGAACCTTCCCCTCGAGGTTATATGTAGAGATCTCGGATGAATTGATCGCGCGCACCGAAGTCAATTGAACATAGAGGTTGAAATGAGTGGGCTCAGTTCCCGTTTGGTAAGAGAGCGTTCTTTTCGTACAAAAAATAGTCTGAGAAACTTCGAGCTTCTTGCTGGCATTCACTTACATGAAGTTCAGTTGTTACCGTAAGATATTCCTACACCACATTGATATGGATATACTTTCTGGAAATGTTAAAGAGTACTTAAACTAGAAATATTGGGATATGCATTTTCAGAGTCCAGCTAAGCTAGTGTGGGGTCCGGGGCAGACATTTGTCATGGAGGGCCTCCCTTTCACATATATCCATTCAGTTTACAAAAGATAGAAAGCCTGGAACAGACTTACTAAGTTCCAGGATTTCTACTTTTGTGGATGCTTGGAAATTTTTCGCAACTGAAAATGGGCGAACCGGGCCATTGGTACCGCCTAACATGATTATATTGATCAGAGATTCATTATTTTATTCAAAATGTTCTATTAAAACCTTTTTTTCAGCATAGTTTAAAATAATTTTTAGAGAGTCTTAAAGCAGGGAGAAAGGACATTTTTTCTAGAAACAGAACATTCCTATAAAATAGAGGAAGAACTTTCCTGATTTGGTAGCCTCTCTTTGACTGGGGGCACGGGAAAACTACCCCGCCTGCCCCTACTTTAGTCAGGCTCTGTACATTTTATAAATATACTGGGGAAACAATCACCGCCCATTTCCTAGCATACTTAAATAAACAATGATATTTTCCCCGTGAATTACCACTAAACGCAATTCTACTGCTGGAAGTTGAACTCTACTGATTACCTGGAATATTCCTGACAGGTGTTCTTGATGTTTATTAATCTATCTATGCACATATAAATAAGCTAAGGAAAATCTTTGTGACCCTTTTGCAGCAAATTGCGCGGACGGAGGAGTGTGAAATTCGATAAAGTTCGTATGGAGATGCTTGTGCGAATGTTAGAATTTTTGTGTAATATGCTAATGCACCGTAAAAGAGTAAGAGACGTAAACAGGCGAGCAAAATTTTGTGCCAAGTCGGATGATGGTTCCAGGGGCGTAGCCAGGGGGGGGGGGGATATCGGGCTATATCCCCTCCCCAAATTTTTGGATTAGTGATGAAATTCCGTCTATTTATACACATATAAGTTCATATTCGCGCCCGAAAAATTTTCCTGGCTACGCGCCTGAATGGTTCCATTGTTGTGTCCATTTTGAAATAACATAATTAAATACAATGGTGCAATAGGGTTATATTTCAACAAAATTCGCCAAAAATGAAATTAATCGCCAGTTTAGTGAAAATGTTATCGAAATACATCAGCAATCAGTAGGAGATGAAAATAATATTACATTGTTAATGAGTTGTATGAAAATATTTCCGACAAAACATACTCTCGGGTAACATATATTGAAGTCAGTTATTTTAGCTCTTAAAAATGGTGACTGTACTTTTGTTAATACGGATATACTTAATCGAATACCTGGCGAACTGAGAACATATCATAGCTGCAATAAAATAATTTGCCATGATGACAGTAAAATTAGTAATTATCCAGTAGAGTTTTTGAGTTCTTTCACTGTTAATGGTTTGGATAAGTTTTAGTCAGCCGATAAAAGCCAAATAATTGAAACCTGTGCCATTTGCAAACAAACCTAACAAGATAAAGTAATTAAAAAACTTTGTAAAAAACACACATAAGAAGTAAAAGGAGTTGTGTGTTTTTTACAAAGTTTTTTAATTACTTTATCGTTTAACACCAGTATTTTGAGTGTTTTTTCAAACCTAACAAGAATTACTGAGCATCATTTCCAGTACAGAGTTCTTCCATCCGCATTTCTATATTTTGGAATTTTAATTTAATTCCACATTTTTTCCCATTTCCATATTTTTAACTAACGATTAATCCAATAAACATACAAATTTCTTTTTAGTATATTGACACTTTTATACATTGTAATTTATATATAAGTATTTTTTTTGTATACTGATTAACATTTTTGGCTTTGTTTGGGGGGAACAACGATGTTTTAAAAGTAGTCTTTTAATGTCGCCAAGAAAAAATTGGTGGTGGGATTTACACCAGCTAATCGAAAAGTACCATAAATTGCCACCACATATGTTAGTGTTGAAAGTTAATTGCATAGTTTTACTAATCAGAAACTTAAGTAATACAAAGGGACGACGGTCAATTGCATCCACGCCAACAGCTATCAATCAAATCGAAGGGCAAGTTGCACCGGAACCCATATTTTGCTCCCCTCCCCCCGAAAACATGCTACCGCTGGTCTTTAGGACACATAAAAAAAAAAAAAAAATCACTGGGCCCAGCTATCGCTGTAAGGGGCACCTCGAAAATATTGTTGCGGAATTACTCTGCTACTCCTGGGGTTCGTCGTTCTAAAGTCCAGTTGGTGTAAAAAGTTCAAGTAAAAAGTCACTTGTCAGGATAGAACACAAACTTTATTTCTTATAGAACTTCGTAGAACAATCAGCTGCACACAATTCACAAGCACAATCCAGCAGTAACGTGCTTTTAACAATCCGCTTGGATCAGAAGGTCTCACAAATGCTGTATTTCTCACACAAAATAAGTCACTTTTACAGACAAAAATTCAGTGAAAATATACGAGAAATGACACTAACAGTCTCTCAAGACTCAGCGATGAAAAATGTACACACAGCACTTTAAAAACAGCTTCACAAAGCAAGCTAAAGCACAGCTTCTATAGCACTATCAGTTCACACAAAACAAGCGTACTGAGAGCTCTTCACACATTGAATGTTCAACTCGCACTGAAAACTTTCGGGGCGACGCGCGCTTCTATAAATAGCCGACGCAGGAGGTACAAGAGGTTTCCAGAAAAGTCAATTTCTCGAGGGTTCTACATAAAGCGTGAATTTTGATTACGGCATAGAAGAGAAATGTTAGGTTATTATGCGTTTTAATGCAGGAAAAATAACTTCCAGGCCCCATTGGGAATATCGCGCCAAATGACCAAAAAGTCGCCAAGCTTGGCGACTTTTGGCGAAATATCGCCAAATTTGGCGCCAAAAATAAGTCCTGAAAAGTGAAGAGATCTAAGCTCTAGGACTAATATTTCTCGAGATTTCTAGAAGCCCATAGAAAAACATATGGGAAAGCGAAAACCTCAGTATCTCCGGTTCTAATTGGCCGATTTTGATGCAACAAAAAGCAAAATTTATCTATTTGAAGCGTAGAATACGAATTTTAAACCATTCTAAGCCCCAGAGCAGCGGGTTGCCCCGAAAATTCGTAACAATATGCTACTTCTGGCGCTTAATAAATCTAATATATAAAATTCTTGTGTCACAGTGTTAGTTACCATACTCCTCCGAAACGGCTTGACCGATTTTAATGAAATTTTATATGTATATTCGTTAGGTCTGAGAATAGGCTTTTAACTATGTCTCATACCCTAAGTCATAAGGGCGGTCCACCCCAAAATTTTTAGCACCAGAGTGCTATTAATTTCAAGCAGGATTTTTGTGTAGATATTAGCGCGTCGAGTCACCTTTCAAACGTGTTTGCCAGATAACGTGGAGAGGGGGGGGGCGTTAATAAAATGTTGAAACTCGCTCAAGGTTTGCAATTTTTGATAATTGATCGCTAAATGGGGTGCTAAAAGTGGCAATTTATTATAAATATATTTCGAGTATAGTTAGAAAACGCCTGGCGTATATTGTAAAACAGTTTCTATTCCGAAGAAGTGCTTTGTGGAACAAGAAAGGAAAACACGATACACTCATGGATTATGATGTCCATTCCAAACAGTATTTAAAATTTATTTGCGGTATAGTTGGAATATGCCTATAGGACGAATATACCTGGCAAAGATTGTAAAACAGTTTCTGTAGGCGATTTTAAGATAGATTTCGATTCCAAATATGTGTTTTATGGTACAAGAAAGAGTTGATTCCTATTTTAACGCCCCCACTCTCGCCAACCTAAAAAATCCCCGAACTTTGGCGAGCTTTGCAGTCATGGGTCTCTGGGAGTTATGCAAAAGTTTCAACGCTCCCAGAAGAACTAGATGGAAACTAAAGTAAACAAATTAGCGATAAACGCACCAGTTAAGGAATTTGAAGACCCTTAATTATTAAAACTACATTAATTGGAAATCCAAAATAAATAAAAATGTAACGGCATGCTGTACTTACATGTTGTTCCAAATCGCTATTTTAATTCTAAATTACGATTGCCACATAAATGCAAAAAATCGTCAAGGTAACTGCATATGTTTAATGATTGCCACATAAATGCAAAAAATCGTCATGGTAACTGCATATGTTTAATGATCGCCACCTTGGCGAGAGTCGAGGCGTTAAAGTAGGAATCAACCCAAGAAAGACAAACACGGTACCCTCATGGATTATGATGCACATTCGAAACAATATATACAGCGATAAAGTATAGTTGTAATATACTCGGCGAAGATTGTAAAATAGTTTTAGTAGGCAATTTTAAGATAGATTTCGATTCCAAAGATGGATTTTACGAAACAAGAAAGAAAAATACAGCACAGTCATGAATAATGATACACTCTCCAACTTAATGGAATAAGGAAGAAAAATAGGGACGACACATAAATTATGATACGATTTTAATAATAGCACTACAGTGCGTATTTAAAATCTGAAAGTGTTTCAGATATTAATCCTTTTTTTTTTTTTTTTTTTTTTTTGGACAAAATTTTTTATGGAATGACTATCAATAAGTCTTAAGGCCAAACTATATCTGTTTGTGGCTTAGATTTGAGCACACCATGTTTTTCACACGGACAATTATACGTGGCATGCTCTCGAGTGGGCAAACCATCCAGTTTGTTTGTGTTAGCTAAAGATGGGATAACAAAAAATATTGTTCACTCTATTCCGTTAAAGGATTGATATTATTTTTTAGTAAAATTATTGTAATTAGCGATATATATAAATTTAAAGAATAAATTACAATGAATTAAAAATATAAATGTTGCGATAAATACATGCAATAATATCAACTTAATTCACAGCCATTTTATATCCACAAAAAAAAAAAACCTACTTATTAAAAAGAACAATCCCAAAAGCAACTCTCGTTGCCACTTCATTGAACACATTACTTTTTGTAGAGTAAAAAAAAAAAAAAAAAAACTGTTATTAAGATAAACACAAAATTTAATGTGCGTTGCCACAACCCTATCGAAATGTTTTTTCCTGTTTCGATGGAGATGCGTTGAATGACCGAGTTCATCTCTAAATGGGCTAACAGTATCTAGCATTGAAATACTTCCCTTTTTGCAAGTTTGAATATTATTACTAATTAAAATAAATAAAAAAATTGTGTAAAAACACACATAAAATGATACATATTACTAATTATGGACCAAATCGATCTAAACTGATAATCGGTTGGTATTATCACCATGCGAAGTTTTGGAGAAGTAAACACGTCATTTTTCTCTGGTATTAATAAGGAAGAATCGTCCCAATTCTCTTTTCTTTCTTCTTCTTTTTCTTTAAAATTCCAATGGCCGATGAGTTATTTTAAGCTATGGAAGTGACCCATTTGAGCGAATGCTGGGGACAGTGTGCTTTGGTAGTTGCACACGGGGTTGGTACAAGGTTGGTAGGCTATCAAACTCTGGGACGAAGGACCAGGATCAAATCCCGGCTGATCAGAAACCACAGTGTAAATGCGGCGAACGGGCAAGTTAAACTTGTGAGGCCATATGTTTTACGTTATGTAGCCGGTAGTTTGGAGACAGGTGCAGATCTGGAACTGACACTTTTTCCGGTGATGTTCTAAACTATTAGGAACCAGAAAACATCCACTCTCTGGTTGATCCCTAAAGCTGACGTTCATTGCTTTAAAGCAGTACAATATACATGCTGTCAGTCTTCGGATATAAACATGAACTAATGCCATATACCTCATAAACATCCCTTTACATGCCGTTGTCACAAAAATAAGTAAATAAATAAATAAATCTACAAAGTTAAACACATGATTGATTCATTATTAAATTTAATTTTGTAATCTCAGTTGTCTTTTTCGCGACAAGAACACGTAGCGGGTTGATAATTCACAGTACGTAGAATATATGTCTGTGTGTATAAAGCGTACTGAATGCAGTTGAACAGACGAAGAATGAAGAACTTAGTTGAAGATCTTAAAATTTCCAGATCTCATAAAGTGGTGTTGTCAGCCACACATCGAACTTTGTACAGAATTTTGCTTCGTGCCCTTTAAAATGGATAGCACAGTGTAAATAAGTCGTAATTCAGCACACTGTTCAGTTTTTTGTCCACAAAGACAGTCCCAACAATGAAAGAAGAATTTTGAAGATCACTCAGAAATGTCTAACAATTATTGAAGAACTCAAATGTGGCATTGATTGTTATCTATTCAAATAAATGACTTAAAAAAAAAACAACGACTTTGCGACAGCCCAGTACCATGGCTAAGGGAAAATAATGATAACTAGTAGGTGAAGTAATCTTCGACTTTGTCCTGAGCTGATTCCCTTGTCAATATTTTGTTTAAATTAAGCTTTTGGAATTTAAATGTCTTTTAGAGATTCTTGCGAGTATACATCAATATTTCAATACATCCAAATATTTAATTTCCTACTGTATTAATTTTACATATTTTAGCTGCATGAATATTTTAGCTCACCCTCAAAGCACTTTTGTTTTTTGACAGAATTTTGTGATAAAATTACTACAGCATAAGGAATGGGTGAGGAAATCCCATTTAAGATTAATTGAAGGTGGCCTGTAAGAGCTCGAAGCCTTTTTTGCGCGAGCAAACCAGTCACTCAAGACAATATAATTAATCCTGCCCAATATCTACGGAATACCATCAAGCACATTTTGTAAACAGTAATTTTCGACTTAGAATATTGCAAAATTTCCGCATTTAACGTGCGAGATGGTTACTGTTTTGAAAAAAATATATGAAAAAAATAATACTGTCAACAAAAATGGTTAATTATATTCCGTAAATGTTGGCAGTTTACCATATCACATCGAATAGTGAGTGAGAGGCACCTCTCGAGTTACCGCGTCGCATACAGTGATGAGTGAGAGACAACTCTCGACTGCAAAGGGTTAACACAACACAACATGAATAACTAGATGCAGTGAACTCCAACCGTATTTACTGTTTGAGACAGACTAGGCACAGATAATCGTTGTGCCCTCTTCCAGGAATCAGCATGAACTAATGCCTTATACTGCACGAACAACCTACCATATGTCTTTGTCACACACACACACACACACACACACAAAAAAAAAGGCTGCAAAGTTCATTCAACTTAATTTCAAAACTACAGACATTATTTTTGTTACGAAGGAAACTCATATTAAACTTCCAACCTTATAGAAAATGCTGATTTTACGAAGAGATAGAAATTTAAAAAATTAATATGAAAAATAACTTAATTCGACTTTCAAAGTGACTTCAACATGGCTTCAATATCGACTTCAACATGAAGTGCATAAAAAGTGACTGTCCATTGAAAAAGCAGTAAGCAATTGTAAAGCTCATCTTGTTGGAGAAGTAGTTTAATTGTGGTTGGGAAGATATAAATGCAGAATTCTAGGAGGTGGAAATGAGTAAGTGGTCATTGTAATTCTCTCTTTCAACAGTAACAGTCTCTGACTTCCATGTGTTTTTTTGGGTACTTTACAGAGTCACTATATGTTGGGGGAGCTATGAATTTTCAGTTTTGTTGTTGAAAAGCACTTCCTATACCTAGGCTTATAAGTATATTTATATCTAACAAACAATAACAAACATTACCTAATTTGGAAAAAAGAAGAAAATAAGAAAGAAAATAAAAGAAAATAAAACACGAAAAGCTCTGTTTTTTAAACTTTTCGTTAAGTGAAAGAGGCTGCTATGACGAGTGGACCTTGTGGTAAATTCAGGGCTAAGTGAGCTTTTTGAAATTCAAATCTATTTCATAACTCATTTGACTGCCTTTTAGATCTGAATAACCAAGTAAAAAGTATACAAACATTTTCTGTTACATTAACATAACCGGGTAAATGCTACGGTATGAGGGAAGGCTATGGAATTCCTTCCAAAGGATTTCATCTTTACAAATTCTCTCTATAAAAGTTATATTCTCCACTGAAAGTATAGGAAATGGAGGTTTCCAACGGGGGTATACTCACCACCTTCTATTCCCGCCTAGAAATATCAAAAATTACTTTCCAGTTACGCTTCAGCATAAACGTAGCCTAAATGAACATTTTTGTAGAGGAGGACATAGCATATTCAAGAGTAAGAACAATTAAGTTACAGAAGGTTTTGAGAAAAACGGTTTTCCAAATAAAGTCAAAGGACACACACACTTAGTTTTTCATATTACAATTAATCGAATTTTCGGTTGAACAAATTCCCTGTAGATGGCAGCACTACAATTTTCTAAATTATGTTAGAAGTAAAAAAAAAAAAGAAGAAGAAGACGAAGGAATGTAGTTTCCATTGAATTTACAGCCCGTTCTTTTTCTTTTTCATAAATATAAATTTGTATACTTACTTCATTCACGCTGATATTTAAGTTTATGCAATGAATTTTATTGGATTTTTTAGTCTATTCTACAGGCTAATGATGAATATAATATTAATTAAAGAATACTTGACTAATATATATATTTTTCCCACCAGTGTCCGAGAGTGACATAGTCAGTAGCGCAGCCAGAAATTTTTTTTAGGGGGGGGTCCAAATTACTTGAACTCGGGGGGGATCAGACCCCCCCTAAAATGATCATGTTGCTGTTCACAGGGCCCCCGTAAATGACACCCATATAAGTGTTTGTAGGGGGGGGGGACTGGTCATCTCAGACAGGCACTCAGCACTCATCCCTCCCCCGGAAGAAATGTTTCGCGAATTTTACCTTTACAGAAAACATTTGAAATTTTACCCTCAGGCCCCAGAAAGCGCAGAATTAATGCGAATACCTTTATACTCACCCCAGTGGCGGATTTTGCTCTTGAGAGGCTCGAGATGCAACTCAATTTTGAGGCACCCCCTCCTCAAAAAAAAAAAAAATAAATAAATAAAAAAAAATAATAATAATAATAACTAACTCTAACACCTTTACATTATTACTAATTATTTTTAAATGTTTTAATTCCTTTTATATCTAGTTTATGTCTACAAACCAGGGCCTGACTTTCACTATAACACTTTTGTGGCCATGGTACTTTTCAGATTTTGTGTCCTTTAGCTCAGCGGTGCGCAAACCGTGGGTCGCGATCCCCGGAGGGGTCGCGAGAAAATTTTTGGGGGTCACCAAATTCAAAGAGATTCAAATTTATGAAAAATCTACAATTATTCATTTCAAAGAACTGAAATAATACAAGAGAAGAGACTAACAATTATTATTTTACGAGCGCGATATTCGCGATCGCTATCACGGGCCTTCAAAACCACGTTATCATGCATAGTGATCTGCAAATTGATCATGCATAGTGATCATACATAGAGACCTTCAAAATTATTTTCCATTAAAACAAAACATCGATCTCGATTGGATCCAGAGGATAATTTACGACTTGCGATTTCCAATACAGATCCGAACATAGAAGCAATCATGAGCTCTTTGCAAGCACATATTTCACATTGACTTTTTATGATGTAAAGTTTCTTTAAAGTAATTTTCATTAAAAAATATTTATATCCATTTGCATGTATAAAGCATTGTTTCATAAAATTATGTGTTGATTCATTAACTGATTTTTATGATGTTACAACTTTTATAACATTTTTATGGTGGTTTATAAGATTGGTGCGCTGTTTTAAAAACGCGTTATTCCAATCGATGACGCCACGACACTCTTTTAAAAACATCCTGTAAGAGTAACTCCCAGAAAGAATTTCAATGGAACTTCGTTTTCAATTAAACAAAATGTCTACTGTCTATCCAGGGGTCACGACAAAATTTTACTCAAAATAGGGGGACGCGACAAAATTTTACACAAATTAGGGGGTCGCAGATGAAAATAGTTTGCGCACCACTGCCTTAGCTGACTCAATTTTTGTGCCCCTATCGTATTAAACTCAATTTTTTGGCTTATTTCTGCATTTGTGCCCAGGGCACGTGCACCAAGTGTCCGTCCAATAGTCATGGTCTGCTACAAAAGGAGTATTAAAATTTTTAAAATAATTTTTATGTTTATAGATTTGTTCTCTTAAAAAACATTTTTTATCTCAATAATTTTTCTACTACGTTTCACTTTTCATGATTAACACTAAATCAACATCAGCATACCTCTAAGTATAACCCAGCAACTGCAGTTTCATATTGATTATTTTTCACTGCTACTTAATTACGTCGAATTACTTTTTGTGGACCACTGGCATATGTCTTGTTACAGTCATGAAAATTTGGACTACTTAACAACATCTACTTTTGAAGGTCAGAACAAGGGAAACTTGATCAGAAACATGACTTTGACATAACAAAGTTCAGAAGAATTCTTTACTTGGATAAAATGTACCAAAAATTTAACATTCCTTCAAGAACATATATTTATAAATATTTAAATATATTCATAAATTTCCCGCTTGGAAGTGCAAAACTAAGCAGTTTGATAGTAAAAGTAGACTTTCTGTTTAGTCTAATTTTTGTGTTTATTCAAAAACTGTCAATAAGTTTAGGACTATTAATAATGAGTAATTAGGTATGAATAATATATATAAACACACACACACACATTATTCTATATTTTAAATAGAATGAAAAAAGCTACAAGAGAAATTAAAAAAAACAATACTTAAGTAGTTAAAGTACAAAATATATTATTGAGTTAAAAATAAATTCCACTTTATATTGAAAATTGGTATGCTCTAAGCTTCGCTCCTAGGTTTATTATTAACTAGCTGCGTGCCCGTTCTTCGCACGGTAGGAAACGAAAATTTTCCTCACATGTGTAATTCGAATTAATTCCAGTGAAGTGGAATCTAGAAAAAACCAAAATTATTTCACAAAAAAAAAAAAAAAAAAAAAAAAATTACTATGTCAGCGTCATTCGGTATCAAAAAAGTGAAAAGTTAGACCGTTCTCACTTTCAAAATGTCTTATTTCCGCATCAAGCTGTCTTTTAGGTTCGCGTTTTAGCGTTAAATACCTCAGGCACTACATGAAATGGAGATTTTTTTAAATTTTAAAATTACGTCATGCAAACCCTTTACAAAAAGAAAAGAGATAAGACTGCGCTATTTATAAAGGCTTTAAAATTGTTTTTCTAGATTACGCAGTTTAATTTTTCACCTCACAAATAAATTCAGTATTGATAAGAGGAAATCGAGCCAAGCAAAGAAATCGTCTGCTTGGACATAAGAATAAAGGCTGGCCCTCATTCAGCGTTTTTCCGCTGCAGCGGGGTTTTTTTTTTTTTAATGGTCAAGGCATTGTACAAGGGGGGGATACAGTGCAGGGGCGGCACCCCTGCAGACAAATTTCTGCGTTGAACGTGTCACCCAACAAAGGATAATTGGTTATCATTTGTCATTCTGCGGTTTTCAAGCGGTCAGTACAGATTATATGCCAGACACACAGACCATATAATACAGATTATTTGACGACAGCTGGCTGTGCTCGCGCACAGCCAGCTGTCGTCAAAAAAGGGTCTCTAGATCTGTGGCACGCGATGAACGTTTCGATCGTCGCCCTCTTGCTTGTAGTTAAGTCGAGCGATGGCAACGGCTGCCCTTTTTTCAGCATTGAGCAATCGATCCAGCTGTTCTAGCGTTCTTCCATTTTTCAGCAGATGTCAGTGCTGTTAAAAAGAATCGTGACCATTATTATACGGGAAATGACGTGCTCAAAAGTAAAGGATTCTCGTGGAGCTATGTCACCCGCCACTATTTTTATAGAAATCCAATTTATTCTTCGTGACTGGCAACAATCAAAACGTCAACAGTTTGGTGGTCTCAGAGCGAAACCACTGCGCGTTAAAGGGTTAAATCAATTCAGTTACCCCACAGCAGTTTTATATTGTTCCTCTACAGAAAGAAGAGCCCAGTCAATCAGTGGCAAAGGGCAATCCATTTATAAGTTTTTGGTTTGTTAGCAGTGCGTACCAGAGCGGTGAGCGTCTTCGGAAAAGAAAAAATGTCAATTTGATTTTATCCTATTGTTATAGAGTTAAACCCTCCCATAGAACCCACATTTAACTTGTTCCCCCCATCGTTGCAAAGACACAACGGATATATACCCTTCTGTACCTAGTAACATGAATCTATGAATGCTTCGCTGGCGTCCTGCGTTGCGAAAGCGCAAGAGTAGTTGCATTAGACACTGATAAACCCAAACCAATCTGGGTAACAATGCTGCGAACAGAAGAAAATCTTCGGTGTTGAATCTTTGAAACGGTGGAAGCTAACAGGTTAAATCTGGGTTTAAGAATTAAAATCTCAGATGAGAAAGGGTTGGGCCGCATTGTACTGAGTTCAAATAATTTTAATAGTATAAGTAACAATGTCTTTAAAATTTATGTTTACTTTATGCATTAGTGTTGTGAAAATAAGCTTCATTCCCGTAAACAGGACTAGCTGATTAGCCAAGAGTAGCAGATAATTTTTAAGTCAGGTTGCGCCGTAACGCCTAATGCAACCAGGCAACGCCGGGCTAAGCAGCTAGTATGCAATATAAGTAATGTATATTTGTATTCAGGGCCTGATTTACGGCGGGGCATTCGGGGCATTGGCCCGGTGCCCCACTCTAGGGGGCCCCCAAAATGAAAAAAATAGCAGTAATTTTTTGTACATCTAACATTTCGCTCATATTTCCTGACATACTGTAAAATGTAACAAAATATAGTTACAGTAAACGTAACAAAATATGATTACAGTAAATACACTCAAAATACTGGTGTTAAAAAGATAAAACAGTGAAGACTTTGTAAATAAACACTCATAAAATGATACCTTTTTTGCAGGAAACGCGTTTTCGTACTGAAAATTTCAGTACCTCCTCAGCCTAAAATTGTGAACCTTTAGACTGAGGATATACTGAAATTTTCAGTACGAAAACGCGTTTTCTGCAAAAAAGGTATCGTTCTATGAGTGTTTATTTGCAAAGTTTTCATTGTTTTATGTTTGGAGTTAGTTTAGTGGAATTCTAAAATTTAAAAAAAATGTCTTTCATTAGATTCATAAAATGCTTTGCTTATGTATACCTGTCAAAGGTATATAAACTCATAGCAGCCTATAAAATAAAATCACTCTTGTATTCGAAGAAGGTAAGATGTATGGGGGCCCCCATATGAAGTTTTGGCCCGGGGCCCCCAGGGGTATAAATCGGGCCCTGTTTATATTTAGTACCGTAAGATAGTAGATTTGTTATCATTGACTACATTGTAGTTGCCAGTAATAAATAAGCTTATGATATAGTTTTAAATAATCTTTATAAGTTGGATCATTGCATCTTGTATACATGCAAGTACGATTGTCTATGTTTAGAAAATTCTTGGCTAATTATAAATAAAAACACTTCAACCATCTGCTAGATTATACTTGAAAGATCTTTTTATCAGTGGCGGATTTCCCAATAGGCGCATGAGGCGTGCGCCTCGGGCCTCTTAAATCTAAGGGCCTCAAAGTTTCGGTTCTCAAAAAGAATATATATATATATATATATATATATATATATATATAAAACACAAAACAGTGTAACACAAACTTCGTCTCACAAAACAGTGAGACGAAGAGCTTTGACTAATGAAGACTGAATACATTTCCAGTCGAAACGATCATATCTTGTTATAAGTGTCCTTTTATGTGTGTTTTTTCACAAATTTTTTATTTATTTTAACATTTAACATCAGTATTTTGAGTGTTTTTTCCATACCTAGAATGTATAGCTGTTTGGATGTCAGTTGTACAGAAATTGAGAGGAATAATTTACCTTTCAAAAAATCACTAAAAATTAAAATTTTAAGCTATAGATAACGACTTTATCGTTTTTAGAATCAAAGGAGCATTCCGAGGGTGTAATAATAAAAAATTGCCGACAAATAATCAAGCAGATACAAGCTGATATGTGCGAGATAACACAATTTTGGGGAAAATAAATATATTATAGCTAAAAAAAGTATTGAAAAATTAAGAAGAGCAGTACTCAGTGTCACCGGAATTATGCGCGCAAATTTTCAGCTCGATCGCACAATAGAAAGTGGGGTAAAATTCATAAGCAAATTTTAAGCTGGAATGACATACATAGTTAATTAAAAACTTGAAAAGTAAATGATGACTAAATTATTATTTTTTGTTTTTAACTAAAAAATATTTATGATAACTATATTATAATCACGGCATGTTTTTTTTTATAGTCGCAGATGAAAATGCTAAACATTAATAAGAAACGTTGGGCAGAAGCTTAGAGCATATAGATTTTCAATATAAAGTGGAATTTATTTTTTAACTCAGTAATATTTTTTATATTTTAAGTACTTAAAAAATAATATTTTCTTCTAGGAATTTTTGTTCTATTTCAAATACAGAATGATTATGTATATGTATATTTAATTCGTACTCATAGTACTTCGTACAATAGTTCTAAATTTATTGCCAGTTTTTGAATAGACACACTATTTAGACTAAACAGAAAGTTTACTTTCGCTATTAAACTGCCTATAGTTTTGCGGTTTCAAGTGGGAAATTTATGAATATATTTACATATTTATAAACATGTTTTTACAGGAATGTTAAATTTTTGATTCATTTTACCCAAGTAAAAAATTCTTTTAAACTTTGTGAGGTCTAAATCATGTTTCTGATCAAGTTTCCCCTGTTCTGACCCTCAAAAGTCCCTGTTAAGTACACTAAATTTTCACGATTGAAACAACAGGCAAATATCAGATTCGATAAAATCAAGGTACACCAATATGAAATTTCATTTGCACGGTTATATTTAGAGAGATGCTGATGTTTATTTAGTGTTAATCATGAAATGTGAAAAGTAGTAAAAGAAAATATTAAGTTTCACGAGGTAAAATATTTTTTAAAGTACTAATCTATAAATAAAAAAATTATTTTTAATTTTTAATGCTCGTTTGTAGACACAAATTAGATGTAAAAGGAGTGAAAACATTTTAAAATAATTTTATTTTAAACATAAATTAACTTTTATATTTTAGACATAATTCTCAATTACAGAATATAGAATCAAAAAATGAGATTTCTTTGTCCTTGTTTGGACTTTATCAATTAGTCCATTCCCAGAAGTTCCAAAAAAGAAATCCGAATCTTTAGAATGAAATTAATTCCAACTATAATGTTCAAAAAGTTCCCCTGTTATTATTAGCTAATGATGGTGAAATTTAATATAATAATCTACAAATATTATTTTATTATTCATACATTACTAGATTACACTGAAACATGCTTTTGTTCGGTGGATAGGGACCGAATAAAAGAAAACGCATCAAAATAATCGCACTAAACTTAACCAGCAGCTATAAAATATTGTTTACGCAACTCGATTAAAATGTATTTTTTATGCGGTGAATAGGGACCGCATAAAAAAGCAACTTAAATTAAGCGATTATAGAATTCAATACATACGTAATGTAATTGGCTGATGCAATACCTAAACTTATGTAATAGGATGAAATACATGTCGAAATCGAAAAAATTATTGATAACTTCCTCAATTATCTTCCAATTTGACTGAAATTTTCATATACCGCACAAAGAAAGTTTTGAGTGCATTAAAAATACACATAAGTAGAAAATTTAACTTAAGTGTATTTTTTTCTGCCCAAGAATTAGCAGATCGTTTTAATACTCTTACTTCAATCGGAACATTAGCAAATACAGCCACCGAACAGTTGTAATTTAATATTGGTTAATCAAAGTGATTAAGTGAATCATTAATTACTGTAAAATACGTGTGCATAGAACGCGCCATGTAAAGGTATAACTTTAGTGAAAAGTATTTTTTTTAGGAGGAGGGGGGGGGCTCAAAATTAAGTTGCGCCTCGGGCCTCTCAAGAGCTAAATCCGCTACTGCTTTTTATATTAAGATTTTTACTGGTAATAAATTATGAACCACGTCTGTGTGATTCCACCTCCTCTGTAGTGTAAAGTTATTTTTAAATTTAATCAAGTAAAGTTTAACTCTTTGTTAATGTAGAGCCCAATATCAAGAGGATGAGCTTGAGATTCATCACACTCAAAGGTTTCTTTCGGTGCAACAGATTTTTCACCGGGTTCGGGCCCGTCCATAGTATCAGCAGTCTTTGACGCTGCACAATCACCATCATAGGCTTTAATTTTTTTCTCGAAGAAAGATAAAAAAATTTCACTTTGGGTTTTCTTTCTTTTTAAACTGGACGAATTCATGATCGTAAGAAACAAAGAACCCAAAACTTAAACTTCTGCTTACAAACTAAAGGCATCCAACTCAAGTGAATTCAGGAGAGACTAAAACTGAACCATTCGAAATTTCGTTATACCACATCTAAGCTCCCAGCAGACCCTCTTTTTTACTGTTTGTTGTGTGTGTGTGTGTGTGTGTGTGTGTGTGTGTATTCACTATTTGAATACTGTGGCTTGTTCTTGTTTATCTCAAGAAAAGAAGAGTGGTATGCTTGAAGACTACAATATAGGCAATATATTTTCCTCTTTCCTTCATGACAATTTTGTTATCAGCTAATTGTAGCATGAATAGATTCTTTCTGAGGATATTCCGTTCCTTTCCACTACAAGGGTGTGAATTACTCCCCTTTACATTGTCCGATTCGTCCATCCTAGCCCCACAAATTCTCTATCAGAGACACGACTGGAGATTTATTGCCTAAGGAGTCTCTATGACGGTGCTTGCTGGAAGCCTTTGATGATTTTACCTTGCGTACTCCTTTTCAAGCCAACTACCGATACAAAGTTTAAAAAGATTTTTTTTAAAGAAAAGACACTTTTTAGAGAATAAATTTGGAAAAGAAAGAAGAGAAAGAGAAAAAATGTGCCCTTTCTAGAGAAAAAAATGGGCCCTTTAAATTGGCGGCCCATGGCCCCACTCGCCCTGTAGATAAACGGACTCTGCTCATAGCGGCGCCTTAGCTCATAGGGGGGGTCCGGACCCCCTGGACCCCCTCCTTTGCTGCGCCACTGGACATAGTGTAGGTTTCTGCCGACCGGGGCAGATGCCAAATATGCCACTCCCCTCTCCACTCCACACACAAATATGATATTACTATAAATATAAACTTTTATAGAGCAAGGAAAAAAACTTAGCTGCAGGCAGCACTTGAAATTTCAAGTACTTTATCACCTGAAACTTTTGATAAATTGCCAGGTAAAATCAATTTACTAACTTTAATATTAGGGAGCAATAACTATAGGGTCAAGTGGGAGAAAATGGGGGTATATTGATAAATACCTTTTTTCACCATAAAAATTTAGATGTTTCAATTTTTTTTTTTTTTGTGTGTGTGTGTGTGTGTGGATACATTTTAACAGCATAACAAGTACTTCTAATGAAGTTTTAGGATATTTCAATAATATTAATGCGCGCAAAACTTTTTTTTTTCTCTAAACATACTGATTGTTAACAAGTGATATTAGAAACTTGCTTCTAGATTCCTTATAACTAGATAAAGCTTTTATATTTTGATACATATTAGTAGAGAGACTTTAAAAGAACTTGATTACATATAAAAAATCAGAACAAAATTGTAATTTCTATTTTTTTTTAATTTTTCTTCTGAGGTGGGGTAAAATGGGAGTATGGCAAGACTTTGCAAAGTTCTATATAATACTGACATTTTTCTATTTATCTTTTACTTAAATATTCCTAAAACAACAGTTATAATCAATGAAATCGACATTTTAATTAATTTTTTATTGTAGAAATTAATTTCATGAAATTACTAGCGTTGCTGAGAATTGTTTTTGGAGGTGACTGAGAATTGAAAAAACTAGAATGCAATATATAGCTTATAAAAATCGATATAACTAGATAAAGAAAACTGAAAAAACAAGAATGCAATATAGCTTATAAAAATCGATATAACGCATCCTTTTTTTAGGGGGGGGGATGGAATCCCTTTATTTTGACCAAGGATTCGCATATAAAAATGACGCAGCTGGCTGTGCGCGGGCACAGCCAGCTGCGTCAAAAAAAAGGTCTCTAGATCAGTGGCACGCGATGTACGTTTCGATCGTCCGCCATCTTGCTGGTAGTTAAGTCTAGCGATGGCAACGGCTACCCTTTTTTCAGCATTGGGCAATCTATCCAGCCGTTCTCGCATTCTTCCATTTTTCAGCAGATGTCCGTGCTGTTAAAAATAATCGTGACCATTTTTTTACGGGAAATGGCGTGCTGTAAAGTAAAGGATTCTCGTGCAGCTGTGTCACCCGCAACTATTTTTATAGAAATCCAATCTATTCTTCGTGACTGGCAACAGTCAAAACGTCAGAGTTTGGTGTTCCCAGAGCGGGAACACTGCGCGTTAAAGGGTTAAGAAAAATTGAATATAAATGTAACTATACACTGGCGAGCGACACCAAAGGTGAGCTTCCTAATGACCCTACTACAATAGCCCAGCCCCATTGTTTAGCTCCCTTACCATCGCTCCAAGCAGAAGGGGAAGCGCTCGGCGCGAGCATGGTGGAATCGTCGGCTTCTTCATCGAGATCAAAGACATTCCCGTGCTCAAGTGTATACATATTTTTGACAATTCGGAACAAGACGGAAGAACTTTCCATTTCATTTTGTATGCCTTGTCACTTTATATCTAGGCGACGATAAACCATAAAAAACTTCAATATTCGATATAAAATTTTGTATATTGCTTCAGTTTTGCTTTACATTGAAAAACGCTCAATCAGAAGTAATCTCAGTGCAGAATTAATTAAGAAAATAACTATTGTTGTTCTCGTGCCCACGGATAGACGATAAGAAAATCATTAAATATGTTAATTAATAGCAATTGCTTCATTCCCATTAATTTTTTGTTGAATCTTGCTAAAATTTGGTAGAAGTGCCCTTCATAAGTGTTGGATGATACTTCAGTACTAGTTTCATTAATTTTTTTTTCTGAAAAATGCTTATATTTTACCAAAACAGAAAAAAAATGAATAAAATTAGTACTAAAGCGTTAAGTAATGTTAGTATCAACTTTAGAATCTTAAAAAATGGGTCTTTATTCCAAACAGTTAGAGAAATTTTTGAATTTCGACAAAAATGACTGTTTCTACATTGTGGAAAACCTAATTTGAACACATTGGTACATTTATCAGGCCACCTTTACAGAAAAGCTAGATATAAGTTGATCAGGGATGCAACTAAACATTATTTTGAATGTTGAAATTTAAGAATATAAAGGCTATTTGAAGATTTTAAGAATATAAAAGCTAGAACTAGATAAACACTGTATTTCGAATTCTCATTGTTGCACGGAAAGGTGGTGTTGGTGAAAATGTGATATTTTTCCTATTTATCCAAATGTATCTTTAAAAAAAAATTTTTTTTTAGCCTATAAGTCAAAGTGGCCCACTTTCGTGTGATAAAACGAATCCCAGGCAATTTTTATTTTTATTTTTTATGGACGAATGATGTAATGTGAGGGACGGGAATGGGTAAAGGTAGCTTAGATACTTTTGTGATTCCCAGAGCAATAAAATCATTGGCTTATCTGAAATTATTTTTTATTAGCGACTTATTTTGCAATGCAAATCCAAATCAGTAAATACATTTATTTTTAAACATCGTTTATTTATTTATTTATTTATTTTTACTTAAGCACATTAACACTACAGTTTTGCTTTATGTCATAAAATATTTGAATATAAAAAGTAACATGTATAAATGTTATTTATAAGCTAACAGTTACACGAAAAAAAATTAATTAAATAAATAAATAAAGATTCTGATACTTTACATTGACAAAGATTTACTATAAATAATTTTAAGATTCCTTATGCTTTGGAGAATTTGTACCAGATTTTATAGTAAAACTTACTGTGTGTGTCAGTTAAATTTTGCAGAAAGTGTGGACCCCTCCCGTAAGAACGCTATACTTATGCCTGTGGAAGAAGATAAAGCTTACTAGCCCCTCTCTTAGATCCTCTGCTACGTATTTTAATAATAAATTAAGCAAGATTATTAAGAAAAATAATGTCATGTACGAACAGCAGAGAAAATCTCTGAAGGCAAGCTCAGTTTTTAAAATAATGAAGAGGTTTAAAATATTTGTGTAGGCCTTAGAAAAAAAAAACTGATGTAGACAACACATGACTTCCTTGCACTCTCCATAAACTCTTCCATAAACTCTTCCATAAACTCTCCAGTAGATTAGAACCAAAAATCGAGATGCACAACTAGATGTTACAAAAATCTTATGTATGAAATTTCAATATTCTACGACTAATAGTTTTTGAGATTTGAGAGTTAAATACATACACCAAAAGTCGCCAAGCTTGGCTACTTTTGGCGTAGTTGTTGAGGGAGGCAAGTGACCGTGGTAGGACCATTACCTAACTTATATGGTAGGACGATATTGTGCTTAAAATGGATGAATGCCCCTAAAATTGCCATTGACCGTTATGAATTGGAAATCTTTTGAGTGTTCCTGTAGCAGAACTATAAATGATAAAGACACTTTTTTAATGGAGAAATTCATTTTGTAACTCTTAAGGGGATGGTGGACATTAAAAAGTTTTTTTTTTATTTAATAATATAGGATTATGAAATTTAGTATATATTAAACTAATGTATTGTAATATATTAAACTAAAAGTATCATAAACAACTGAAAAAATTTAAAATAAATTTTAAAAATATTAGTAATTAATTAAAAATTAATTAATTTTTTAGTTTTGTCATATGAATTAAAATAGAATTACTCTCGCACCCCCCTGAAAGAAAATGAAGTTTACAATAAAATTTCCTTAAGGCTGTCGGTCTAAAAATCGAAACCTACTTCACATCCCTTGAGTAGAAACCAAAATAAACTAATTTAGTTAAGGTTCACCTCCACCCACGTAACTAAATACATATACGTTTTCTCCCACATCAGAAGAATTTTTTATGTCCGCGAGATCGGCAATGGGCATGCTGTAGGTGGAAAAGAGAATTGGGGTGCTGACATATGCCGGGCGTATAAAGCTCCGTTTCCACTTATGTCTTTGCTGTCCCTAATGTCTTTACTGAGTCCTTTTTTAAACTTTACCTGATTATAACGATTTTTTTTTAATGATACTACAGGATTTTTATTATCTGGAATTTTGTGTTATGCAGAATCGGTAAAGTCCCGTCGATTTTGTATTTGAAAAATTCTACTGTATTTACTTAAGGTATTTTCTTACTTAACACATATTATACTTATTTTAGGATGATTAAAAAAAAAAAAAACCTTGGTGTCAATGATTCCCATAAATTAGAGGCTTTAAAATACTAAGTTAATTGAGCTGTTTTGATAGATTTAAAAGGCAGCCACATTTTCGATAAATTTACGTACTGCATGCTGTCTTTCACCCAAGTAAGTAATTAATAGAATACTGATATCTGCTTTTTGTGTGTTTTATAAATTTAAGAAATACATTATGTTATTAATTTAATTTCAGTTTTTTTCTAACATACACTAAAAACATATAACTATTTCTGAAAAGGTTGTATTGTATTGTGATATGGTAAACCTACACGAGGAGTATTTCGTATTGCCTATGTAAGGGGGGGTGTCTTGCGCGGTAGACTTTCTTAGTGCTTCTGAAGCGTATTTACGTTACATCGTGCGATTATTCGCACGATGTAACGTAATAACGATGTAAAGGGTATAGGTAACGATGTAAAGGGTTATCCCTTTGTAACGGTAAAGGGTTGTAAAGGGTTACGATGTAAAGGGTTATCCCTTTACGATGTAAAGGGTTATCCCTTTAAACTCCGAATTTTTAGAATATCAGTCATCCGGTAGACCAGAACCCTGGAAGTTTATACTTCAATTATAGACCATCTTCAGTATCTTATCAACTCGACTCCGGTGGGCACAACATCTTGTTTTAGATGCCATCTCCGGCCTTTAAATGTCTAATACAAAATATAGTGCATGTATAAATTTAGAGTAATTAATCAAATTTCTATCTGAAAAGTATTGAACAAAATTTTAAATCTGGTATTTAAAGGAATACAAAATAAAAGGGAGAAACCTAAGATTTGAAAAAATATTGGTCTTAAAATTATAATTTAATAATTACAATAAATTTTACATGAAGAGTAAAAGAATTATTACTAAAACTAGATAGTATGTAAAACTACTATTTATTTTCCTTTGAATACTAAATAATAATTATTATTAATTAATTATGTGAGCTTTCTGAAGAAAAAAAATTCATTGAAATATTAATTACATATTGAATTTTCCAAATAGATTTAATAATATTAGAAAAATAAGACTTAATTTTACTTAGAAATAGCTATCAAAATACTAGAGATATATGAAACGAAATACTTAAAGCAAAAATTAGGAAGAAGTTTTACCTAAAAATACTTAAATTAATTATTTTTTAATTCAAATTCCTAACTATTTTTAATTGTTAATTATAGCAAAATAAATTACAGAAAAAATAAGTAAAGTATATAATAATCTGTCATTATTTTTTAAAATAAAATAAAACAAAAACGACAGTAAAACAAGCCCATCTTGCAAAAGAGCGACGGTGAGGATCGCACTGAAGTCGCCCGGTCACAGAGCGGAAGCGGAACGTACTAGCTAACTAGGACCAAACTGATATACGTTATAAGTTAACTTGTACAAATCTTGTCACGTATTTACGCGTCATCTCGGATAGCTGAGAGCCAAAAGCAAAAGGAAATAGAAAGATTATTAAAAGAGTGAGTAATTCAAACATAAGGGATAACATAATCAAAAGGAAGAATGGACGGAATTATTATGTGTGTATGAAATCATGGATTGAGATTGAGCGCAGAGTCATTTCCCTTTAGATTTTTTAGGTCAATTCTTTGTATCAATTTGGTCCAGAGCATATTTATAACAATTTGTAATACTGTAATGAAAATTGATGATTAATTGAACAAAAAAAAATAATAAATAAAAATTAAGAGCCTACTTATCCTTAAAAAAATATTTTCTTAGCTCTCTCAGTTTTGCGTCCGGCAAGAGCACTGTATTCATACTCCCCGCCTTGTTTACCACCTCGCAAAGAAGATTTTCCGTATTTTTTTTGCGCTGGTTAAACCCTCTTTGAACTGGATTAAATAAAATAAACGAGTTTTCCTAGCTTAACCGGCGACGTCACTCATCGAATTTGGCACCGATTAAAATCATATATTAATTGTAAAAAATTCGTTAGAGCGTATTCCGAGATCCAGAAGATACAGAAATGAAATAGTGAAAATTAGCTATAAATATAAGTGCCACGAAGTTTTACGGTTGGTTGGTTGGGGCTGGCTGCGTCACTCGTAGAACTGTCGTTCTCCATGATCCTTCCTGTTCTACGTTTGCAAAATTTTTCCGATTCCGAAATGCTGGCATGGGGATTCATTCCTTTTACGTGAAACTAGCTGCGTGTTCTTTCTTTGCATGGCAGAAAACGAAAAATTTTTACTTACATGTGCAATTCGAACTAATTCCAGTGATATGGCATCTAAAAAAAAAGCAAAATTATTCGACTCTTGACTTAAAGTTTGCGCCATGAATACTTAACTTTGCATCATTGCAATATAATGACTCAAAAAAAAAAAAAAAAAAAAAAACCTACGCCAGTGTCATTCGCGATCAAAAAATTGAAAAGCTTAACGGTTTGCAGAGAACTACTGACTTTCAAAATGTCTTATTTCTACATCATACTGTTTTTTTGGTTCAAGATGTAGCATTAAATACCTCAGACACTACATGAAATTTACAACCGTTTTTTTTTTTAGCTGCACACCCGTTCTTCATTCGGGAAGAAGCGAATATTTTACTAAAATCATATCTGGATGTGAAAAAACAGAAGTTCATTTTTAAAAAAGTTCAAGTAATATTCTCAAGTAATATTCTAGAAATTACTGCGGGATATACTAACGCAAATTAGAATTACTTATCGTGTAGTTGGTTGTAAGACAACCCTTGGAAAAGGATAAACAGAACACTTTTAATCTTTTAATTTCATGAAATATTTATTAATGTGGTATATTGTGATTTATTCACACTATACTTACATGTCTACTAATTCTACCTATTACGTATATCAATATTATCTATCTTCACTTCTCCCTCTTCAATAGTGCTGTAAAAGTAACGACAAAATGAGTATCCGTATGTATTTGTTACTTAGATGTTCGCTATTCGTTACTAAATATTCGTTACTCGTTACTTTCGTTACTACTAATAGAATCGGTGATAGGGTGTTATATGTGCCCCATAACAACACATCTGGGACAGTGTTGTTATGGGTATATGCCGCCCATACATAAACCCATAATTAAACCTAACCAAAAAGAATTTTTTTAGCGAAGTTGTACAAAGTTGTATTTAGAGCTTATTTTCTCTGATTTACAGATTGTTTTTATACACATTTATGGTTTTATACAATGCTAAATTATCCGAATTACTGAGTGCACATAGAAATCTTCCAAAGACATATGACATTCTTTTTTTTTCTCAACCCTCCCTTTTTTAAATTCTGAACGCTGGCTTAACCTGTTCATTCTTATCATAAAATGTGTAAAGGAAAGCTGGTGACTCGTGTTTTTTCTGGGAGCGGGTTCTCGAATACTAAGATCCAGGGATTGGGCCACATATATTAAATTCACAGGGCAGGGGATCTCAGTATGATATCAACTACTTTGCGTCTCTACAAGCATAATATCTTTATTATTTGTGAGTTATTATTTCATATCAAAAACTTCTTTTGCTGGACGATTTTTCGAAGTAAATTAAAAATTACCATATTTTAAATTAAAATTGTTTAATTCAGTGAGAATTATCTATTTTTAAGATATTTCCAGTTCTATTTCTGCACTTTTGGGATGAAAGGGGTTAGCCCCTTCTGTGGGTGCATATTTGAGAGCATTCTTTAAACAAAAATTATCACTCCTTTCATACAGAAAGAATGGTTGCACCGAACTATGCGTATTCCATGAGTTCATGGAATAAAATGTACCATAAAATAGGGCAGATGGCCCCCTAAACGCCGACATTTTAGAAACATACTGAACTTTATTGAATTATTTTAATACCAGTGGCTTACGCAGGAGTGGGCATAGAAATCCCGGGTAGCTCCCAATTTTTTATATATTTTTTAAACAATTACTTAAAAAATGTGTTTAGGTTTCCATGCTAAATATTTTTTTTAGTTCCAAATAATATTTCAAATAATAAAAATGTGTGAATTCGTTTACTTTATAAAAATATATTTTTTTAAAAGGTGTATTTAAATAATTTGTTATTTATTACTCATATTTCGATTCTAGCTAAAAAAAAAAGAAAAAGTTAAGTTCGCAATCCTGCTTCGGAACCACCCTGAAAGAAAGAATTCTGATTGCACCACTATTTAGTACTAAAATGTTAGAAAGCCCGAAATTAGCACCCCTTACTAACATGCTTCTCTTATATGTATTGCTCCTCTACAATTATAAGAACACCCCCTCCCCCCCCCCGCAAAAAAAGTTCAACTGCGCATAAGAACATACTATACACCGGATCCTATCCCCCCATTGTACGACCCATATCAATAGAGCAGCAGATAGTATATCCATCTCCATAACTGTAACGACACATACGGATTCTTCCAAACCTCATCAAAACGATACCATTCGGCTCGGCACAAACGAATTGCAACCAGAACATACTACTACTCAAATACCGAAACTGATTTTTCCCTTCAAACAGCGAGAATCCATAATACTTCCGGTATCTAGTAACGGAACGGAACATACTATTACTCAAATACTGAAATTCATTTTCTCCCTCCGGCAGTCTTGTATTCGAAGTTCGAACCTGGTCCATCCGAAATGCACACTCAAAAGTCATTTCCCCCCCTTGAAACCGCGATCCGATATCCAGTAACAAATAACAGAAGATATTAGTACTCGATTACTGGAACCCGTTTCCCTCCTAGTTCGACTCGCCTGGCAGTCTGTATTCGAAGTTCGAAGCTGCTCGATCCGAAACAGCTTCGGATCGAGTAACGAGTAACGATATCAACCGAAAAGTAGCAATTCGTTACTTCGAGTCTGAGTGATTATCCGTATCTTAGTACCGAATAAATGCAGTTTGCTTCAGCTCTGCTCTTCAAGGCTTGATTAAAAAAACAGCTTAGATTATTTGGCACCAATGGGATCTTCCTATTCTATGGCAATTCTTTGCAATTTACACATTAGCATAAACAATAATCATTTCACATAATTTTGCCATCAAGGAAGCTCTCTCTACATATTTAATTTATGCTACATATTTAGTTTTGTAAGATTGGCGTATTTAGCAGCGCAAAACATCTCATCTCAACGTGGTGGAAAATATCCAATCGGTACCAGTAATGTATCCAGTATAGCGTATCTTATAAATCCCCCATGGTTCTGTATCCTGAAAAATATCAAACTGTGTAATCTCGAGGAGCTATTTAGAATCGCTTTCATTGTGAGAGAATGCTGTTGCAGAGTTTGCAAATTTCACGCATTATTTTAATTTATGATGTCACTGTTTAACTGCCGTAAAAGATAACCCCGTTGGTTGAGGGACTTAATTTAGATATTTCGCACAGTAGTTTTCAAACGGTATCATATTAAAACTTACAAAGACGTCGAAAAATTTTTTGCTTTATAAAGGAAGCTTATGGAGGAACGTAATCCAATCGTTAAAATAAAACTATACTCGCAACATGCATATGTTAGAAAACCTATAAAATTTTTTAAATAAGCAACGAATTAAAATGCCACTAATAATAATAATAATCGTGAATTTCTTAGTTTATTTCTATAGAAAGTTTTAACCAAAATATCACCTCCTTGTGTTAAAAAAAGAGCAGAGATAAATGCGTTAAAATTGTGGCGCAATTTTTACGTATCTTAAAGCATTTCACGTCATAGATCTTCACTTGCGAATTGAAAATTCGGTTCCCATTTAGAACCTCTATCGATAGGTTGAAAAAAACAATTTTTTCTAATCCTTTCTCTGACAACGCAACAAAATTATTTTGTGCCATAATTTATTAATCTAATGGCTTAAGCTCTCAGCCTTGATGCTATTAAATTCTAAACATTATGCTACATTAAAATTCGTAAAAAAATCACGTAATTTACATAATGTTTTCGTTTTTATTTTAAACGAGGGAGAAAAGAATGTTTCGCGTTCTGTCAAAATATCAAAAAGTTATGACGGATAGAATTCAAGATGCGAAAGTTTTAAAAATATTTTACGAAAAAATTCACTAAAACAGATGCCTAGTATAAAAATTCATAAAAATCGGTAAATTATGTTTCGTATTCAGAACAAACTGTTTCTAAAAGAAAATACTCTCCTCTATCCGATGATACAAATGCCGTTTTGCTGCGAGCGTAATTTCCGCCGTTAATACGAATTAGGTGAGAAAAAAATGCCAATAAGTAGAGATTTAAGTATAATAAAAATGTAAATAAATTCACAAAAGTATATAATTTGTTTTATATAAAATACAATAAAAATGTTAGATGAAACTTTTAAGTTGATTTTGATAGATAGTTCATGAAACATATTTCTGGAGAATAATATTTCAGGGATCTTATCCCAATTTTATTAAACTGATATATATATACTATACTAGATATATAAATATATATATATATATGACATTCGAAGGGAAAATTTTGGACCCTCACACCCCCCCCCCCACCAAAAAAAAAAAAAAAATCCTGATCTTACGGTTCCAAAGCATAATTTATGTGGCCGTAGAATGGAATTTTTAAACATATGTTTGCTTTTATTTTCCTTATTTGTAGGGATTATTGATCAAAAACTAGATACAGTGTGCCAAAATTAGAATTCACGTAACCTAGAGCAAACCTTAATTTAGCAAGCCTTAGTTTAAAGTCATTTGGCTGACTCTGTAAATAAATTACCCAGTCGATTACAGTCCAAAAACAGATATACGAGTTTAATGAATTTCGTCCCATAGAGCGTAATGTATTTCGAATCTTTTGGGCGGTCCTGTACATAAATTATACATTCGATTGAGACGAAAAAAGGAGGGGCTTAACTAGATGTTAGAACAATCCTAAATATAAAATTTCAACATTCTACGACCAATAGTTTTTGAGATATGCGAGCTACATACATACATACATACATACATACATACGTACGTACAGACGGCATGGAAACACTGGCCAATATAGATTCGCCGCTGGTCAAAATGAGTTGCAAACACTTTTATATGATCGTGTATGCTAGCTTACGTAGAGATGCATCGAAAAAATTCTAACAAGTAAATTTAGAGGTAGTGAAAATCGTTTTTTTTTCGTCGAAATTTGTCCCCCCAAATTTTCCGGGATCACATTACTTCCTTATACTCCGTACAAGGAAGTATAAAACACCTATGAGCTAAATTCAAACTTTAATTTTATTTTTTTAATTGATAGATTTCCTGTTTATACAGTACATTTGCCTAAAAATATAGTTTTTGCAGATTACACAGTTTATTAATTTTCTTCCACAAATAATTCGTCTAATTGGATATCAGATCAGCTGTGTACACAAAGCGAAATGTTTCGACTGCGATAAGATTCCGCTCGTTTCCAGAAGAGCGTTAAATTCGATTTGGGTACATGATAAAAATTGAATATGAACTTATTTATTTTAGGTGGATGAAAATTAAATATATTGAATGTAGACAAATTTTCGTCTATTTTTTTTTCTAGCGCCCATTGTAATTGCCTCCATAACGGGCTTTTAGTATATATTAAAAATTGAGTATGAAATTATTTATTTTAGGTGGACGAAGATTAAATATATTGAATGTACACATGCTCTCGTCAAATGTTTTTTCTAGCGCCCGTTGCAATTGCTTCCACAACGGGCTTTGATTTCTAGTTTTAGAGATAATCTGCTATTTGAAATGAAACAAAATTTATATATGTTATTAAGGATTACAAGATGAAGCCTTCCGTCGAAAAGAATCTGTATAGTTAATAGTTTTTCTACAGAAGCACTCAAAATAATTTCAATACAATACGGTCAGTGGGAGTTTAGAGACAGGCATCTGTTTAAAGCATATAATACTATCCTACAATATGATTAGCTAATAATCCGACGACGATCGTGTGCCTCCCTCAAAAGTTGCGCCAAAAGCCGCCAATGTTGGCGACTTTAGCGATAAATTGCCAAATAGGGTGCGAAAAAATGCTTTTAAAAATGAACCGAACTTGGCGATATTTTCATTATATTTGGCGGTCATTAACGCAAAGCTATTTTTTCCTCAAATTTGCTAGCATACTGTTGACAATCGCCTTTCGAACCATCAATAATTTCATGTGTCCGGCATTTATCTTGGGGAAAAATTGCTCTTCTTGGCGGACCGCCGAGATTAGAAGTAAGTACCTTAAAAATATCTAATCTGATTATATTAAACTAGGACGATTTCATTGGGAATTTTGAAAATTCGTTACTCGCGCTGTAATTAACCGATTTAGTGTATTTTGTTTTGTTAAGGAATGACTAAGGGCTATCTGCCTAGGAGTGGGAGGGTGCTGCGTCGGTCGGAGGAATTTCTCCGAATGACGAAAATCCGTTAATGCGTTACAACCCATAACGGGTTAATTTATTTACATGGAACAAAATAGCAAGCTTTGAATCTTTAGCGCGTGAAAAATTAATTTAAACTGCTAACCCATAAAAGAATAAATATCTCGCTCTGCGTGTTCGTCCGATACCGTTATCTCTACTTATTATAAAAGAAGATGTCTCTGTGTGTGTGTCACCACCAAACACCAAATTTGGTATTCGGGAAGATCTAAACATGTAGTTGTGCACCTCGAAGCGATTTTTTCAAAATTCGACCTAGAATTTTTTTTTATTTTATGTTTTATGCGATTTTTGGCATTTTTTCTCACCTAATTCATAACGGCGGAAATTACGCTCGCGGCAAAACGGCATTTGTATTACCGGATAGAGGAGAAAATTTTCTTTTAAAAACAGTTTGTTCTGAATACGTAACATGATTTACCGATTTTTAGGAATTTTTTTACTAACCATGTGTTTCGACAAATTTTTCGTAAAATAATTTTAAAACTGTCGCATCTTGAATTCTATCCGTCATAACTTTTTTATATTTTAACAAATCGTGAAACATTCTTTTCTCTCTCTTTTAAAACGAAAACAAAAAAATTATGTAAATTAGATGAATTTTACGAATTTTAATGTTACCCAATGTTTAGAATTTAATAGCATCAACGGGGAGATCTCACGCCATTACATTAATTGATCATGGCACGAGATAAATTGGTTGTGTTGCCACAAAAAGGATTAGAAAAAAAGGTTTTTTTTTTCAACAATTCGAGTTTTTAAATGGGATATCGGAATTTCAATTCGCAAGTGAGGAACTATGACGTCAAATGCTTTTAAGATACGTAAAAATTACGCCACAATCTTCACGCATTTCCATTTCTCCCTCATTCTCTCCTCTCTCTCTCCTTTTTTTTTAACGCAAGGAGGCGATATTTTGATTAAAACTTACTTTAGAAATAAACTGAAAAATTCATGATTATTATTATTATTATAAGTGGCATTTTAATCCGTTGTTTATTTAAAAAATGAAATATTTTAACGCAGCTGATAATGTTTTTCATTTTAAAAGCTGCAAAGTTTGTTTTAAAGCTGGATATATTAAAAATTTTCTGTTTACTTTTTTATTTTTCGCATTTAATTATGTCGCAGGCATATCTGTTTCCTAACATATGCATGTTGCGAGTATAGTTTTATTTTAACGTTGGGTTATGTTCCTCCATAGTATCCTATTCCCATATAAAGCAAAAAAAAAAAAAAAATTCAACGTCTTTGTAAATTTTAATATGATACCGTTTGAAAGCTAAAATACCAGATTAACTCCCTCAACCAACCGGGGTATCTTTTACGGTAGTTAAACAGTGACGTCATAATTTTTTAAAAATGCGTGAAATTTGTAAACTCTGCAACTCTAACGTCCTGTCACAGTTATAGCAATTCTAAATAGCTCCTCGAGATTGCAAAGTTTGATGTTTTCAGTAGACAGATGTGGAGTATTTATAAGATATCTTTATATTGGATACATAGATATTGAAGTTGGTACCGCTTGAATATTTTTTACGACGGTGAGATTAAATGTTTTGCGGTGCTAAATACGCAAATCTTACAAAACTATGCATAAATTAAATATGTATGCAGAATTTCCTTAATAACAACTATTATGTGAAATGAATATAATATTTATGGTAATGCATAAATTGCAAAGAATCGCCATAGAATAAAAAGGTCCTATTTGTGCGAAATAATGTAAGCTGTTTCGTTAAATTGAGCATTAAAGAGGGAGAAGCGAAGATAGATAGTATTAATATGCGTAATAGGGTTGTTAGAAAAAAAGTGTAAGAAAGTGTTGGGGGGGGGTTGAAGCCCCCTAGCCCCTCCCCTGGATCCGCTACTGAGTGTATAACAGTGGCAGATTAATACAAGTTTGTTAGGGGGGCGGTTTGTTAGAAAACACTGTTAGAACACTGTAGATTTGTAAGGATAATATGAATAAATCACTATATACCACGTTAATAAATATTTCATGAAATTAAAAGGATAATAATTCTAATTTGCGTTCATATATCCCGCAGTAATTTCAACAGAGGAGATTACTTGAACTTTTTTAAAAATGAAATTCTGTTTTGTCACATGCAGATATGATTTTAGTAAAATATTCGCTTCTTCCCGTATGAAGAGCGGGTGCGCAGCTATTTTAAAATAAACGATTGTCCATTTCATGTAGTGTCTGAGGTATTTAATGCTACAACTTGAACCTAAAAAATAGTATGATGTAGAAATAACACATTTTGAAAGTCAGGAGTTCTCTGCAAACGACTAAGCTTTTCACTTTTCTGGTCGCGAATGACACTGACGTAGTTTTTTGAGTCATTGTATTGCAAAGATGCCAGGTTAGTACTCATGACGCAAACTTTACATCATAAGTCAAATAATTTTGCTTTTATTTTAGATTTCACCTCACTGGAATTAATTGGAATTACACATGTAAGGAAAATTTTCGTTTCCTACCGTGTGAAGAACGGGCACGGAGCTAGTGTTGTATAAAAGGAAGATTTATATTTTTATTTTACCATCAAGTTTGAGAGGTCTTTCTGATTTCGGTTTGCTTGTCTGTTTTGTCTTCCAGTGTTCTAACTGCTGTAAATATACACCCATTTCTGCGAAATTTATGTTTTTTCTATGTACAGACCCATGCACCTTATTGAAAACGGTGTAAGTAGCATTTATAGTTCCTTTACAGGCGAAAAAAAAATCCAATACTTTGAATTCTATGTGCAGTCATTCTTGAAAACATATTTTAGAGATATTCGGTTTTTGAAAGAAAACAAAGTTGGCATACATATTATTAAGGTTCTCAAAATAATGTTCTTCATTGAGAATAGTGACTGTATTATTAATAGTTCTTCTACAGGAGCACTCAAGAGAATTCCAATACATTACAGTCCGTAGCATTTGAAAGGCACTAATACATTTCTAGCACACGACAATGAGTATAAGATTTTTATATTCTTCAGTTAAACGCTGGGGGATAAATTAAGGTTTTAACAGGGTCTCATAAAATTGCAATTATAGTGATAAAACAACATTTTCTTGTCTCCAAAATGTCGCCAGTTTTAAGGAAAATACATTGCCAAATTTGTCGCAAAAACATTTTTATGTTGGAAAGTGCTTGGCATGATTTATCTTTCTTGTTTCGTCTTCTTATTGAATTATGCATCGTTATTTACACGCTAGGATGAACAGCTTAGATTCTGGAACTGTTTGTTATAATGTTTCGATTGATTGAGTTCTAACATGATAAAAGCTGGGGAAAAGAAGATTTTAAAAAATATTATCGAGTAGTTTCCAGCTACCTGAAAAGGATAAAAATCGCTTTTTTTTTTGGATTCCAAGTAATATAAAGACTCGAGTCTTAATATTTATTTATATAAAATTTCTTTCATCCCACATACACACATGTACGATAGAGGAAGAGCTGTCATATTTTGTTTTTAATTTCGTGAATGTCGTTTGCACTGCAGGAGTATAAAGAATGGAGTTAGCATACTGGCAAAGATATAGAAAGTAAAGTAATATCTTTCCCGTATAGTTAAAAACACTGCAGATGAAACATCAATAAAACAAACTGCCGAGTCAAATTCTCGATAGAGAAAATATTTTATTTTCAAAACTAGCCTTTTCTTTAAGTGGAACAAGCTTTTAAGATCAAGTTACATAGGAGGATGCTAGTAATGAATATCGAATTAAAAAAAGAATATCAGAAAATGTTTTTTTAATAAGAAATCTAAGATTCGGGGAATTTTAATAAGAATATAATTATATTTAATAGTACAATGTTTGATTTGTGATTGTTCGATGATTTTATGATTTGGGTAACAACCTACTGTAAAATTGTTATTTTATTCGCTTTAGACGTTTTCATGTAATACTTATTTTAATCTTAAAAAAAAGAAGAAAAATTCCGAAAAAATTCAAACATTGTTTTTTAATTTCATCGATCGGACGGGAGGGGGGGGGGGTGTTGAGCATCATGTAGAGAACGACAGAATGATTGACACACATTTTTCCTTTTTCTTTTTCTTACGGTCGTTTTGGGTTTCACGGTGCTTGCAAACGGACAGAAATTACAAAGATTTTTGAATTCCAAGTAATGTACAGAAAAATGTCTTATTTTATTTATATAATTCTAGACGACTAATGAAAGAAACGCATGTAAAACTATTTTCAGTTAAAACTTCCTTCCTTCATGGTCGTTAGACCATTCTGAAAACAGCTTGTATGTCCTCCTACCGCATGTTCATCGTCAAGGCAAGTAAAGGGGGGCTATAAAATAGCACGAGGCGTTTAGAGCCCTCTAGCGAATAAATTATTGGACGGAACATAACCTAATATAATGGTCTTACATGGTGGACCTTGAGATTGGGAAAAAAAATAGTACCAAAATTCGCCACTAGGGGAAATGTTGGAGTTCTTTACCGAATCAAATGCATTAATCTGCACAATCGCGTTCTTTGGGCGCATTCGTAAAGCACTAACTCGTTGCACCAGTTTTCGTAAGAAAACTGGAATGTGTTTGTTTAGTACAGTTCAGTGCTATCAATTTCTTTTGCCTTTACGAACAACTTCAGTTTATTCAGTTTCGTCGCCTAGGAGATGTGTTTGTTTACAATATGCGTATGTTGTTATTTTTATCGAGAAGTTTTTAGTACATACTCAATATAAAATCAACTGGATTTAAAAAAAGGAATGGCCATCATTGAAGTGTACTGATCAAAATTTAGAAATTTCAAATTAAACTTGAATTTTTTCAAAAGTATTTAGCAAGAGAAGTTCAAATTTCGCTAATAACGGTTTAAATCAACTTCAATCTCAACACTAAAATATGCATTTTTGAATTTACTAAAATGAAAAATACAAGAAAATGATTACCTTTGAAAAATTATGTACCTTCGTTGCAGTTTCTAACGCATGCATGAATTTCCTCCTCGAAAAAATAATATTTGCAGCTTCAGCAAACGTAAAATACTTTTCATAACAACATACTTTTCCATAACAACGGACGCCATTTGAAAATAAAAACACAGTGCAGCAAGAGTATCTTCTCAACAACTGAACGAACCTGCTCCGTGCTCAGTTTATTTAGTTTGAAACTAAACGCACTCAGTTTTGTATACGAACTCTCTAGTTTTTAAACTGAATGCGCTCAGTTTCCTTTACGAACACCTTAGACAGAAACTCGTTTGGCGTTTACGAATGCGCCCTTGTTGAGATTATGAGTGTAAAAAGAAAGTCTGGGAGAATTCTCATTCCTTTAAGGCCAACTGGCTTTCAATGGCTCTTACTTTACAGGTCCGTGCTTTGTTAGTTAATCCCTATCACTAGCAGAACGAAAATGCTTTTGCTGCCGTTCATGAATTTCGGCGATTAAAGAAAGGACCAATGAGCATAAGAAACTTTATGGCCTTATCACACTAAAGGGAAAATCCGAGCAACTTCGCGCTGGACCAACTTTTCCGACTGACTTGAAGGCGTGGTTATCTTTACGGGTTGCAAAAGTAAACAAACTCTCTCCGACGCCAAATAGTCATCGCATCGCTGATTTGGCGTGCAGGTTCTTATTTTACTTATCGTGCGTTGGTATATTTACATCGGATCGGCAGCAATTTCGGCAGCATCGGATGGGCAGCAATCTCGAATTCCAAAGTCCACTTGAACGTGGAATTTTATTTACACGTGATTCTGACATCGTGCCAAGCTGCCAAGCCTCGAACATAGTCGCCATTGCTCGAAATTGCTTATGACGTAGCAGGAAGAAGTACTGTGATTGGCCGAAATTTCGTCCGACTCGGATTTTTTCCTTCGGAAAGGAAAAAGTTGGAGTTCGCGGTCGTCAAGATAACGGCGTTGAAAATCGATCGGAAACTTGATTTGCAAAGAAAGTTGATCGGATTTTTCTCAGTGTGATAGCCCTATTACAGAACACGATTCAGCGGTTTGCATCAACCGGAATTATCACAGCAACCAGGCCGGAAACTCAAAACGGCTATCCCGCAAAAAGTTGTAGTAGTTGCAACTGCTTCTAGCTAGTTGGCTTCAGAATGAAGAGAATTCTCCCAGCTTTTCCTTTTATACTCTTAACCGCAACAAAGTCCGCGATTGTGAAAATTACTGCATTTTATTCGGTAAACAGTGCCAATATTTACCTTGGTGGTCACTTTTGGTACTACTTTTTTTCCTTTAAAAATCGATGTTTTGAAACAGCAAAAAACTGTAGTTATTCATAGCGAAAAGAGCCTGTGTCCTCACATGACTCCAACACAATGACGCTTCATTGTGTTAAAAGTTTTATACCATCAGACATATATTTCTGCTACTTCTTGTAAGTGTTCGTGAAGAAGTAGTTTGTGAACTGTGAATAATTTATAGTCTCCTTTACAGTCTGTGCACATGCTATGAAATATGACATCAAGAGTTGTAACACCCAAAAGCATGTCATACTAGCCTTATTTTATGCTTCCGTTGTAAGAGAGGTATTTAATTTGGGGCTCGGAAAATAATTATTTAATTTACATTCAACGAAATTTTGTTAAATTCCAAAAATAAATAAATTGGGAGGGGGTATTATTAAATTATTAACAATTTTTATTATCAAAAATATTTTTATTTTTATCAGGGGCAGAAATTAGGATATTTAGTCAGTGGTCCAAAGGACCAGTGATTCTACTACTTTTCTGGTTCGTAACATTTATCACTTGTCCGTATACATGATTTTAAAAAAAATTGCAAAACAAAAGAAATTATTTGAGCAATATATACTAATTTCCGTTAAGAGCTGAAAAAAATTGTAAAAACCTGTGATAAAAATATTAAATGGATCAAATTACAAGACATGTAGAGGAAGGCGGGGTAAGATGACGAATTTAGTATTTTTTCTCATGTATTCACAAATGGCAGCGCGTCTTGGTCAGCATAATAAACAGCTAGTGGTGAACTAAGACTAGCACTAGGATCTAGGATAGCCACCTGTAGTTGCTGTTTAGAGAAGTTATAAACAAAAGTTCATTTTCCAAGGGTGTCAGTCTAATATTTGACCGCTTCAACGTAATGAATCAAGATTCTACGGCAAGTCTTTTTACATTCTCACTCTGAATTCTCAGCTTATTGCGCATAAATTTATAGTAGATCCATGCTTGAAGATATTTATTTAGTTACTAATAAACGTTGGTTTTCTAAAAATGGCGTGAAGGGGAAAGATGACAAATTTTCAAAGGTGAAAGATGACGAATAATTTTCAGCTCGTCATCTTACCCCACATACTTATTTTTATATATTTTCTCCAGTTTTCATTTCTGGAAACTGAGAAAATATATTAAATTTCCCTATCTATGACTTCCATTTTGAGTCTCCGTTCTCAAGGGCACAAAAGATATAACCAAACAAAAACAATTATAGGCAGAGGTCGATGAAATTTTGAGAGTGTGAGAAAGCTGAGGAAGAAATTGACGTCGCTTCTGTTATTAGGAACTCCCATAAAATAAACTGGAAGAAAAAAAAAAAAGAACAAGAAGAGCAAGAGCTAAAAATACAAAACAGATTGACTAAAAAGGCAAACAAAACAGAATGAGCGAAGAAGAAATCACAACGTCATTTGAAATTTTCTTCATATTCTGGCGACGACTATTCTCATTCTATACCGTACATCGACACAATGAAGATGATATGAACTTGAGGATTTTAAACATAAGTTCGGCATCACATGCGCGGAAGAAGGCAAGGATGAACTTTGGTATCAGCGCTTAACCCTTTAACGCGCAGTCATCCCGCTCTGGGAACACCCAACTCTGACGTTTTGACTGTTGCCAGTCACGAAGACTAGATTGGATTTCTATAAAATAGTGGCGGTGACACAGCTCCACGAGAATCCTTTACTTTTGAGCACGTCCTTTCCCGTAAAAAAATGGTCCGGATTATTTTTAACAGCACTGGCATCTGCTGGAAAATGGAAGAATGAGAGAACAGATGGATAGATTGTCCAATGTTTTTCACGCAGCTGGCTGTGCGCGAGCCACCTGCGTCGAAAAAGGGTCTCTAGATCTGTGGCACGCGACGAACGTTTCGATCGTCCGCCATCTTGCTGGCAGTTAAATCGAGCGATGGCAACGGCTGCCCTTTTTTCAGCATTGGGAAAGGGTTGCGCCTCAAAGGGTTAAAGTGGGTTCATATTGAGTGCACTGGATGGGATAGTGAAGACACCAACCAAAGACTTTAAAAATGTGTGACCTGCGCATTTAAATGTATTTTTTTCTGTTTCTTATTAGAATTATCTGCTAATAAAGTGTTAATTCACATTCCGAGGTAAGTTCGTCATCTTACCCTTTCCCATTATTCATCTCACCCCATCTGGGGAAAGATGACGAAAATTAACCTCTTTTGGAGAACCGTTGTTTCGCCTCTTAAAAGTTGGAACAAGCAATTGAAAAAAATTGTGATGTAAGGCAAGACACGAATGAAATTATCACAAAAATCTCAGTTCTTGGACTCATTCACAGTTGTCAGTAAAAATCATAGTTGCTTAAGTTCGCCATCTTACCCCATCTTCTCCAACTGGTAAAATTAGATGGCATGTGTTGTGGAATTAAATGGGGAAAGTTTGCAAGAGAAAAATGAAAATAAAACGTTACTGGTCGGACGGACCAATAAACTTTGCATTCTACTGGTCCGTTATATATATTTCAATGGTCTCGGACCAGGGGACCACCGCTAATTTCGAGCCTTGTTATTATTATAATTATGATGATTTTGAGAGCTGAATTTTGTGGCTTCCGTGATTTCATCAAGTCACCAGGCGTGTACCTGTTCAGAAATTTGCCACCGTCTTCAGGAGTGAATATTTTGCACAGCGCTCTTGTACAGTCATTATATTAGCTTTATATTATAAGATCAAACCTGTTTCACCAAGTGCGACGGAACAGCCACATGGGACTGATGGCAATTGTACTTAATAATTCATATTTATCGATGGGTCTTGCGGGACGTCCACCCGTAATTTGGATATTTTAAGCAAGGGTGATGACCTAGCTAAGATATCTTCTACAGTTTCCTGTCGATAAGTACAGGGATCGGAAAATGTAGGACACCTTGGTTGTTGGTTCTACAAACGAAGAGTCCCACAGTGGTCTGGGCGCTAAACTCCATTCCCATTAGAACACGGCAAGTGAAGCAGCATCCGGCTTGGCCAGTGCTTGGCAGGGTCAACCTTCTCTCGGCTCAACTACTGTGGGAACGTGTACGCTAATGGGCGCTGGTGCGCGTAAAATCGGTCGTGGCTCCAATGTCCGCCAAGTTGTTAAACGGTACCTCTGGGGGTGCCGATTTCAGGGGGTTAGTCCCCCCCTCTGTTATTGGTTCAAAATTTGGGGACTACGAACTGAATCGTATTTCCTCCCACTGGGGCCCTAAAAATGGAAGGCGCATCCCATCTGCCCATTGCCTCCCTTCGGGCGGGGATCTGGCACCGACGTTTGCGGGTGTCAGGGGGCATCAGAAACAACAATACAAACGAAGATTTTTTTTTCTTTTTCTTTCTACGAGCACTCAAAGATTACATGTTCGAGGGAAAGCCATTGGTTGAATGAGTGGCTGGCTTTATCTGATACCCTCTGAAGGTTACCATCTTTCCGTACTAGAGAGTGGTAAGTTTATCTAACTTTTTCAGGCTTGAATATTTCCTAGAGGAGTTTGTAACAACAATAACACCTAAGCTGATAAAGTGGAAATGCATGTTGGAGTCAGATACAAATATCTAGAGAGCAAATGATAAGGGCGCTTACTATTTTACTATATGAGCTCGTATGGGAAATAAGAGACAACTCATTCTCTCTCTATGTTCTGCCTTCCAGCAGTAAATTAAGCAATATTGCATTACATTATTAAAATGATTTTTTAGAGCTGATTTCGGTAGTAGAGAAAACCTTTAAAAATTCTTTTTTCTGAAAATCAGTTGATTTTAGCTGCACACAACCTAGCAACGATGCCAGAGTATATTGCTTTCTCTTCAGAGTAAAAGCTGTTAATTAGCCAAATGGACAACTCGGGGTTTTGAACTATGCACAAACTATTGCACTACTTACAGCTTTACGTAACTACTTGTGATTTTAAAGTTAAATATTGTTAAATTTTAAAGAAAGACGTTCATAACAGTGCACTAAAAATTTGAACAAATATGTAGGAAAATATAGAAAAAAAATCTTGACTACTTTAAAAATTCAAAAATGTTCCGTTCCACAATTTTATGTATCTATAGCGATAAATCAATTGGTTTGAAATTTTGCTAAGACATACAGACATGTTTAGAATCATCATCAGAATTTTCATCATCATCTCAAATTAGGCAAAAAGCCTGTTCCGGCTTCTTGGTCCAGCCAGCGCTTTCTCGGTCTGCCCCGGTCAAGTCTGCTGTTTGGCATGCAGTACAGGGCAGCTCATGCCCAGCGTTTCATTCGCTGGACATGATTTCTCCAGCCAGTCCGATACTTTTGGATTTTTTTGAGAGTAACCTGTTCAACTTTTTTTTCTCAAATAAAATGTTTTCCTCTGCATGAAGCATTGATATAGGAGGGGCTGTTGCCGTCAAAACCAAATTTTTCGAATGCGAAAAGTTCCCGAAAATACACTGAGATTTCACACATTTTCGGAAGAGCATGCTGTCCCTGTGACAGAAAAACTGTTTTCAAAACACATGGATTTTCTTTATGATTATTTTCTTTGTGGGCATTTTTCATATCGGAAGGATTCAGATTTGCTCAGGACAGACCACGAGTATTAGGATATTGATAATTTCAATTTTTTAATTGTTTTATTTTGACAAGAATTAAAGCTTTGACTTGCAAATGAAATATGGCATTCTAATGAAAATGTGATTGTGATGAAAGCTAATGAAATTCGGTATTGCGATAATATTTATGACTGAAACAACAAGCGTTGAAAAGTCATAAAGCTGTAATAGATTTTGGAAAAATACTACCAATTTTGATGCCGTAAGTAGATTGCCAAGGTTCTAAATTAGATTGTGAATTTTAAAAATAGGGGATTTATTACGAGTAGGAGTCTCCAGCAATTTGGAGGCCGACTACTCACTAGAAGTCCAAACAAAAAAGAATAAGAACATATATATTGTTTTTAATTATTTGTTTAATAATATTTTATTCAGTTATTATTTAATAACAAATTGATACACTACACATGAACACCTATACTGTATTAGTGGGAATGGTAAAATTGTTTCCTGGATACCGAAATAGCAGACATTTCTGGCTTTAGATTTGATGTTCCTAATAGTCTAAGAGCCAGCGACCGCCAGACCTTCGCCATAGTATAAAAGCTGAAATTTTCTCTGCGCATACCCCCCAACAGAGGTAGGAACAATCGGCCACTATAAAGTTTGGATGACCGTGGCTTTGGCAGGTAACAGGTGGCAAAGGGGTATAAAATTGCAGACAATTTTCGACATTTCATAAAGCTTGATTTTTTTATATGTTCTTCTTCGCAGTACTAGAAATCACTTTATCCCTTGCCAGACACTTTTCCATCGTGGCAAACCCTCGCCAGACAACCTCAAAGTCATGGAAAACTGTTGTGTTCGTAAACTCCGGCGACGAAGTACGTCAAGCTGTCACAAAGTGCAAGCACATTTTATACTGCTACTTCTGAACTTTCTTACGATGCTGCAGCGCGCTCGTAATAGAATTACGTTTTCCATGACTTTCAGGTTGTCTGGTGGGGGTTTGCCACGATGGAAAAGTGTCTGGCAAGGGATAAAGTGATTTCTAGTACTGCGAAGAAGAACATATAAAAAAATTAAGCTTTATGAAATGACGAAAATTTTCTGCAATTTCATACACCTTTGCCACCTGTTACATGCCAAAGCCACGGTCATCCAAACTTTATAGTGGCCGATTGTTCCTACCTCTGTTGGGGAATATGCGCAGGGAAAGTTTCAGCTTTTATACTATGACGAAGGTCTGGCGGCCGCGGGCTCTTGCTCTATAAGAGTGGTTACCAACCTTTTTTCAATCGCGACCCCTTTTAGATTTTTCAAAACTTTCGCGACTCCACCCCCCCCCCCCCCAATCTGCCATTTTTGACCAATAAAAAAATTTAATAATGAAAAAATACATCTTGAGATTTAAAATTTATATCTTTTTAATACGTACTGATTTTTAATAGGATGACTGAGGCTGAATTTGACTGACAAGTTTGGCTATTCTTGGTCGAATATTGGTCAAGGTCAATCGCATGTCATCTTAGACATCTAATTTATTACTGGCTTTTGTCTTCTTCTGCAAAAGAGTTGAAAATCCAACTTCACGCAGATAAGTGTGGATGCAAATGGCGTCAACATTTGACACGAAAAATTATCGGATATGAGCAACGCACAGCACACCAAATTGAGTTAACGGTTTTTCTTGGTATAAACTTGCGGAGGAGTCATTTTGCAAATTCAAAAATTCACCCTGCACTTCATCAGGAAGATCGGCGACATCTAAAGATGTGTGAAATGGATTTCGCACGATTCAGATTGAAAGGGCTTCAAGGTGGCTACTAATTACACCTTTAAATTAATTGCAATTCCTATTTCCGATTCTTCTGCCTTAATGCATGGGTTCTCAAGCATTAGTTAACTCTCCCAGATTCACCAACGTCTGTTTTTGTAGCTTTGATACTAAAGCCGTGACGAGAATAACGATTTTTTCTTTCCAAAGGAAAAGGGAGAAATGGTGTCTCATGGCAAAGAAACGTAAAAATAGTTTACTATTAATTTCCTATAAAAGCTGTCTGCGGCGACCCCCGAAAAAAGGCATGGCGACCCACTTGGGGGTCGCGACCCCCCCGGTTGGGAACCACTGCTCTATAACATCAACAGTAGCCTGAGATTATCAGCAGACAAGCTTGTTTTTCTGCCATTGACAAGTTTGTTATACACTCATGTACATAAATTAAGGATAATTCAGAATCACACAGAAATTGATCTCTAAAATAAAAATTTCACCTGTGGAATGATCACACACATCTTGAAGAAGAATATGCAAATTACAGGAAACCACCAGATGGCGTGGATGGTACGTCACAATGACGAGAGTGTAAGAGAGGGGTGTATAAGGAATGGTGGCAAAGAAGTAAAATTGTTCACAAGCGCTGTGAAAGCCTTTCAGTGCAAAAACCGCATAGTTATGGCACAAAGGAGGCATTTGGATAATGTTTTACGTGGCAGAATTATCGGACAACTGGAATGTGGACGTACCCAGCTGGAAGTATCCGAGGAACTTGGAATCGCCCAGAGTGTCATCTCCAGGCTTTGGATACGATTCCAAGATGATGGTAATGTGAGTAGACGTTACAGCACAGGTCGCCCCCGAGTTACAACACCGAATGAGGACCGCTATTTGGCAGTTACTGCCAAAAGAAACACGGAGTACAGCATCAGACCTGTCTCGTCAGCTCTCTTCAGCTACCGGTACGACAGTTTCAAGGCAGACCGTGTACAGACGCTTAGGGCACATTGGTCTATATGCTCGTAGGCTTTCAGATGTGTTCCACTTACCGCAACTCACTGTCGCCTGCGATTAACTTGGAGTAGAGAGCATGCATTGTGGACACCGCAACAGTGGTCTTGTGGATGTTTTCCGACGAGTCCAGGTTTAGTTTGGAGTCTGATTCTCGCCGGACATTCATCTGGAGAGCGCCAGGTACCCGTTACCACCAAGAGAACACCATTGAAAGACACCGTTACGGTGGTGCAGGATGGCTCGTTTGGGGAGGAATTATTCTTGGTTCCAGAACTGACCTGCATGTTCAGAGTGTAACGATGACAGGCCACATCTATCGGGATGTCATTCTGGAACAACGTTTGTTTCGGGGCGCCATGGGTGCTGAATTTGTGTTTATGGATGACAACGCCCGTCCTCACCGTGCAAACATTGTATACGAATGCCTTAAATCGGAGGATATCACCCGTATGCATTGGCCAGCATACTCACCGGACTTGAATCCAATAGAACATGTGTGGGATATGCTTGGCCGACGAATTGCAGCCCGTCAACCCCCTCCCACCTGTCTACCGGAACTTCGGAGTGCATTGCTTGATGAGTGGTGTAATATTCCCCAAGATCAGATTGATCATTTGATACTCAGCATGCCTAGGCGTTGTCAGGCCTGTATTGCATCGTCCGGGAGACATACTCCGTATTAACCATCCTACTAACCATGTTATACTGTTTTTTGTAAATAGGTTCTTTTTTAAAATTTGGTCAAGGGAGTAAAACTTGCAATTTTTATTAATTATGTCAAACATATAGCATCTTTTTTGCTCTTTACTTTTTGTTTAATAAATAGACTTTACAAATAAGTCAAATTTGTTTTGCTTCTTTCTCTTTCTTTGCCTGAACTTCATTATCCTTAATTTATGGACATGAGTGTATAATCTCATTGTCTGTGAACAGAAGTAAAAAAAGTAAACAGGGAATAAGGTTTTTGCTTATAGGGATGGACGCGAAAGAGAAAATTTGCATCTCGCGTCTTTCAAAACAGACTAACAACTTTGTCTCGTCTCGCAAAATTCTATATCGTAATGTTAAAAATGTTTGTCTCGTCTCGCAAAAAAGCTGTAAATCTCTGTCTCGTCTCGCAAAAAAAAAATCTTCTTGCATCCATCCTTTGCAATGTAGTGATCAGTTGGAAAACAGCGCACATTGCGCGTTTCTGTTTTAATTCCGCAAAAATCTAACGTCTACGTAAACAACGGCTGATCTTGGCAGGATACCCTTAAATTTCTGTAATTTTTTTTCAGCGGATTACAAAGGTCTCCTCTGGCCGGATGACAGAATTTTGCGGGCTGCATCTGGTCCGTGGACCGTAGTTTAGAGATCCGTGGATTAAAGCACAATTTACACGAATAAATATTTCCTGTTTATGGAAATAAAATTATTTTTTGTATTCATCATTCTTCAGCGAGTGCCATACAGCCAACTAATCGATTAAGTATCCCTGCGTTAATAAATATCTTGCGGTAGTTTCAAATGAAGAGATTGCCTGAACTTTTTTTGTTGTTTAATCCTTGAATATAGCATTGAGTGGCAATATACCTGTTGTTTCGATGATAAAGTTGAGCGTAAAAAATATAACTCTGCTGCTCGAGCCTCGTCAGGGGAGACCCCCCCCCCAAATTGTTAGTTTCATTATTGCCATATTAAAACGATATTAATTGACTTAAAACGATATTAATTGTCATTTTATCCTCATATTTCGTGTATTTCGCCTGGTAACTCTATGTTGAAATTTTTATGATTGTAACCTATTTATAGAAAAATACATGTGATGCATATTCTACAGCTTACGAAAAATTGTAACAATAGATTAAAGCTATTGTGAACTAATAGTATTTATATGTAAAATTATGTCGCTTTTTTTATCTCACATTTTTGGGACACATTTTTTGGACAATTTTCAATAAAGGGGGTGAGAGATAAAATGACATAGTCATTAAAAATCAGTGATACCATTGATTCATCAGTCAATACTCAAGGATACCATTCTTCTGCTGGGATAAAGCTCTCAAAACGATCTCAAACAATCCGACACCGAGCTCTGATTAATATAGGGGGAGGACTCTGATTAATATAGGGGGCTAATGCATGTGCGTCCGTACTCTACGATCTACAAATATAAAAATATCTTTTGGCAGCCTAATTGCTTTGACCACTTTTTACTATGGAGATTCCCATTCATACGTACTGACCCATACATGGATCAGGGCCGGCCAAATGAGGCCGGGGGAGAGTGTAGCGGATGCACCCGGGCCCCGTTTCAGAGGGACCCCCAAATCAAAGTATACTTATATATTTTTTATTATGTCTCATAAAGTGGAAATTTTCAAAGGTTTCTTTAAATTATATAATTGGCTGATAGTGTTGTTCCTACTCTGCATCTCTGAGAACGAAAACATCATTTATAAAAGCGTCTTTCTACGTACAGTACGTATTTTTTGACAGTATACCCCAATTCTATTTAAATGTCACTTATCTGGTATCTATGTTTTACCGTGAGAGGCAAAAAAACATTGCGCAGATTAAGATACCAGTGCCGGATTAGCCGTACAGCAGAAGTAGCAAATGCTACGGGCGCCGCACTTTTAGGGGCCCCGCGCCTTTAGCTTGAAAGTTCGTCCCCCCCCCCCCCCTCCCAAGATCCAGCTTTTTTTTTTTTTAAGCAAAATATAATTATCGTAATTTTTCTTTCTTTCTTTTTTTGTTTTTTACTCGGGTGTTATTTCGTTCAGTCTCAGATTTTTGTCTACGCGGCTATGTAGACATGATTTGTAGACGGGTTTTGTAGACATGAACTGTCGCGGTAAGATCTTTTCAAATGGGTTTGCCAGATAACGTGGAGGTGGGAGAGAATGAAATGTTGAAAGTCACATAAGGTTATAGATTTCAACTCCAAAGATGTGTTTTGGGGAACAAGAAAAACAAACATGGCACACTCATGGAATATGATGCTCCTTCCAAACGGTGAAGTACAATTGGAATATGCTTAGCGAAGATTGCAAAACAGTTTTAGTAGGCGATTTTAAGATGTATTTCGATTCCGAAGATGTGTTGTACGGGAAAAGGGAGAAAAATAATGCACACTCATGAGTAATGAAACACTTTCCAACTTTATGGAACAAGGAAAGAAAATGGGGAGAACGCATATATTACGGAACGCTTTTAATATATAGCACTTTAGTGCGTATTTAAAATGTGAGAGTGTTTCAGGTTTTCAATTTTTGAAGCGTTATTATGGAACTATAAAAGTCATTGAAAGAATATACATAAACTTAATGTAGCTGTTGTATGCTTGCATTATTTATTCAAATGATTACCTAGGCGAAACTGAATGAGTATTTTAAAGACAACAATAGAGACATATTCAAGAGTATATTCAACACACTGTGGAACAAAAAATGCGTTACCCAGAAAACAATTTCAGAGAGGGTCCAAACGGAGGGAAAGGCAGAATTTAAAAAAAAAAAAGTCTCATTTTCTTTTTATTGACAAAAATCGCAGCTCGGTAAAGAGGGTATTCAGACCCTTGGACCACCCACTTAAAAATAGCCTTTAAAAAGTGCATTCCTTATCAATAATATTACAAGTTTGTCTTTATTTGAAGAATGAATCCAGAAATAAACAAAACATGGAAAGAAAACTAAGTTCCAAAATGAAAGAGTGAGTCAGGGCTGGATCAAGGACGGATTATTGAGGGGGGGGTGTCGGAGGGGGCGACCGCCGCTCCCGAGAAAAAAGAAATTAATGTAAAAAATTGTTTTTTACCTCCATAAAATGGATGTGTTTGTGAATCTTCCAACTAACCGCCTCCATCTACAAATTTGCATTAATCCGTCAGTGGGCCGGATTTTTCATTAAGCTGGGTAGGCTGTAGCCCATCGGCCCCGATAATTTCAGGGAATTTTGCAGTAACAGATAGAATGAATTTTTAAGTAAAGTTTTAATTAAACTTTTCAAAATGACTCTATGTGCAGAAAATATTTGTGGCTATTTCTGAGGATTTTTTCTGGAAAGCTAGTTGAACTTCTGCATTTCCCAGAGAGCCGAGGTCCATAGGAATAGGAATGTAGGAATAAAAAAAGCACACCATAAAAAAGATATTCCCACACGAAACACTAGTTTTATTTAAATATTGGACATAGGCTTTTGTTTTGTGGTAGATATGAGGATGGTATTTAACAGGACGTTGGGCCTTCCCAAATTTCCTTTGTTTTAGAGTAAAGGGGGAGGGATGTGGCTTTGGCGATATTCGAAGGTGTATGGAGTAGGGAATAAGCAATCTTCAGAAAGCTTTTGGTATTTAGCTTGAATTATTTTTATTTATTTATTTTTTACATTTTGCAATGTTTGAACACAGACATTTCGAATTATTTCAAACAGTAATAATATATAGAATGTAAGCCATTTATTGTATTATGCGAACTCACAATTCTGATAAATTATCACATTAATCACCGAAATTAACCTCGTTAAATATAAAGCAATTGTTTTTGGCCGGTTGAAATCACATGTCAAGGTTGCGAATTTCAGTAAGTTCGTTCAGATAAAATAATCAGAATGGGGGAGGATCTTTGCATAAGACAAGGCGGTCGGGGTGTCCAGGAAGCCATAACCCCAGGAAAACTGACAACAAAGTGGTTTTTCTGATACTCTTACACCACAAAGAAACTTACAAAATACTTGGTAACATTTAAGATTATTATATTCTGCAAAAACATTTGAAAGTAGTACTATAATGAATGTTTTATCCGATTTTTTTATTTGTTACTTGCTGAAGTACCCGTTCTTCGCACGGGAATGAATGGACTTTTTAATATTACGATTTGTGGTGATTACTATTCATTGTAATAAACAGATATAGCAAAATGGATATCGCGTTATATTGTGTCCAGTAATCATGCATACCGAATTGCAAGGCAATCGTTTGTACGGTGCAGAAAGCCATGCGGCGTAGCGCAATCTAGTGGCGAGTTTTAGCAAAACGGATACGGCGAAAATATTCTTCGCATTCAGATATCGATGAATACGAAATTTCAGGACGATCGGCTGGACATCCCTGAAGTTCATGTGTTGACGCGACATCTAGTGGCAAGTTATAGGAAAATGGATAGCGCCAAACACTTCCCCGTTTTCAAATATCTGTGTAATCGCTTCGAGGTGTGTCGGGACCTGTCATGGAGAATTTCCGTTCAAAATTTGGTAGGTCTACGATCACCCGTTTGCCAGCTACGCGAGACACAGACAAACAAACAGTTTACACACATTGTTTTATTAATATAGATACCAGTCTCAAATAAAATCCAGTTTCAAATCTAAGCCTCGCCAAAGTGCCAACGTACGCCATTTTGCAAGCGTTTTTTCAGGAAATCATTCGAAGCATTGACTTAGCAGCAATCAATATGGGAAATGGTTCGACCGCGAAAAAATAAAGCAAGGCTTTATTTGAAAAGTGCAATCCCTTAATACAACCGAATTTTTTAAAATTATCAACTATAACGTGTTTTATTCATCGTTACTCCGATGTTCTGAATGAGAAGATTTCAATTTTCTGAAACTTGACGGAACTCCCCCAACTTAAATCAATGTACTCATTTGGCGAGAATTCTGGAGATAGATCGCTTGAAATCCCTTAATAACTGCATTATTTCTTCACGGATCATTAAAATTTAACGCTGTATTCTAATAAAACCTTTGCACTTGTTTTCAAAAATCTATTTCCTTAAGCTCTCAATAAATTGCGCCAAGCCGGAAACTGTGCAAACCGCTAGAACTCACTTCCTCAAAATCGGCATTTGAGCCATTTTATTTTTTCGCCAAACTAAAAAAATTTACCTATTAGCCTCGGAAATCTTCAATTCTTATTGTTTTGAGTATAAAACATTTCATTCCTGCTCCGATTTCCCATGCACACGATATTATAATAAAAAAATAATAATCTTACAAATATAAACTAACAAAAAAAATCATTATTATTCTTTTATTTTTACTTTGAGAATTTAAAACATTTTATTTGTCAAAATCGCCACACAGGGCAACCACGATCCTTATTTCACACTTTTTTCGCTACAGAGGTTAAAACTACGGAAAGCTTTTTGCATGGAGAGCATAAAAAAATCTCTTAAATTCTGGGAACGGGTGGACTTTCAAATTTTTAAAGTGGACTATGATTTATTCTATATTATTTTACATATCTGTGCAAAATTTCAGGCTGATTGGTCCATTTTTGTGGATTTGTATACGAATCAAATCCACAAACAAACAAACAGAATTTCATTTTTATTTATAAGATTATATCGATTATTCTATTTAGAAAACATATCCTCTTATTGAAAATTTTTTAAACAAAATATTTTAGATCATTTTTACGAGGGTAGGTTGAAAAGTAATGCACACATGGTTATAGAACATGAACGAAATGACGTTTAAAAGTGCTCTAGGCGTTGGTGGAAGTAACAGTTCCCCTCTGTACGCATGTGAAGTCTGAATGCTTCCCGTCCATGCACTGTATTTTGAATAGTGGAAGTATAAGTGCGCTATATCTGCCTATCCTCAGTTTGGGTTCTCACGAATTAATCCATTAAATAAATGAAATTTAAAATGTGTACCCTAGTATTAGTAAAGAACTTCCAAATATTGTAATAATTTTACAAGTATGTATTTTTAGAAAGGGAAAAACTATGTTTAAACTCACACTTTAAAGTACATTTTATTTTCGGAGGTTCTAAAAACTTATAGGAACAATTATCATTGTATGTCAAGTAGTATGTTTGCATATGGGAAAGGGGGTAGGGATGTTAGAAACTCTAAATATATACCCATGAACGTTAACATTTATAAAAAAAAAAATTGAGTTGTATAAATACTGTTACGAATTTTCGGGGCAACCCGCTGCTCTGTGGCTTAAAATGGTTTAAAATTCGTATTCTACGCTTCAAATAGATAAATTTTGCTTTTTGTTGCATCAAAATCGGCCAATTAGAACCGGAGATATGGAGGTTTCGGTTTGCCATTGTCTTTCAATGGAGGTTCTAGAAATCTCGAGAAATATTAGTCCTAGAGCTTAGATCTCTTCACTTTTGAGGACTTATTTTTGGCGCCAAATTTGGCGATATTTCGCCAAAAGTCGCCAAGATTGGCGACTTTTTGGTCATTTGGCGCGTTTTTCCCAATGGGGCCTGGAAGTTGTTTTTCCTGCATTAAAAACGCTTAATAACCTAACATTTATCTTCTATGACATAATCAAAATTCACGCTTTATGTAGAATCCTCGAGAAATTGACTTCCTGCAGCTGCTCGCAGTTTCTGCCTCGGATATATATAGAACCGCGCATTGCCCCGAAAGTTCAGTGCGAGTTGAACGCTCAATGTGTGAAGAGCTCAGTGAGAGTACGCTTGCTTTGTGCTATAGAAGCTGTGTTTTAGCTTGCTTTATGAAGCTGTTTTTCAAAGTGCTGTGTGTAAATTCTTCATTGCTGTGTCTTAAGGGATTGTGTACAATATCCCTTGAATATTTCCACTGAATTTTTGCCTGTGAAAGTGACTTATTTTTGTGTGAGAAATACAGCATTTGTGAGAGCTTCTGATCTAAGTGGATTGTTAAAAGCACGTTACTGCTAGATTGTGCTTGTGAATTGTGTACAGCTGATTGTTCTACGAAGTTCTAGAAGCAATAAAGTACGTGTTCCATCCTGACAAGTGACTTTTTACTTGAACTTTTTACACCAACTGGACTTTAGAACGACGAACCCCGGAAACAAGAAGAGCAGTTCCGCAACAATACCTTTAAAAATCGTCAGACTCACTGTCTATTTACCCCCCCCCCCAAAAAAAAAAAAAAAAAAAAAAACACCTTTGTATTATAAGGGACACTTATTCCGCACACCAATTTCCTAGATCTCATTTGCTCTTACTAAATCAAGAAAAGCTCATAATTTTTACTTCCTTGTACGTAGTATAAGGAAGTAATGTGATCCCGAAAAATTTTGGGGGCGACAAAAAAACCGATCGACAAAAAAACGGATTTTGACTACCTCTAAATTTAATTTTAAGAATTTTTTCGATGCATCTCATCGTAGGCTAGCATGCACGATCCTATTAACGCGTCTGCAACTCATTTTGACCAGCGGCGAGTCTATTGTGGTCAGTTTTTCCATGCCGTCTGTACGTACGTACGTATGTTCGTACGTACGTACGTACGTACGTATGTATGTAACTCGCATATCTCAAAAACTATTGGTCGTAGAATGTTGAGATTTGATATTTAGTAATGTTCTATAATCTAGTTGTGCACCTCCCCTTTTGGTCGCAATCGAATGTATAGTTTATGTACAGGACCGCCCAAAAGATTCGAAATACATTACGCTCTATGGGCCGAAATTCATTAAACTCGCCTAACTCAAAAACTATTAGGCGTAGAATGTCGAAACTTCATATTTTGGATAGTTGTAACATCTAGTTGTGTACCTCCCCTATTGGTTCCGTTCGACTGGATAGTTTATCTACAGAACCGCCTAAAAGATTCGAAATACATTACGCTCTATGGGCCGACATTCATCAAAGCGTTTTTTAGAGGTTTTGGGCTATTTCAAACGACTCAGGAGTGATATATGCTGTAAAGAGTTAGAAAATGAATTTCTCCATTAAAAAAAGTGTCTTTATCATTTACAGTTCTGCTACAGGAACACTCAAAAGATTTTCAATACATTACGGTCAATGGCAATTTTAGGGGCATTCATCCATTTCAAGCACAATACCGTCCTACAACATAAGTTAGGTAATGGTTGGACCACGGTCACGTGCCTCCCTCAAGAACTATGCCAAAAGTCGCCAAGCTTGGCGACTTTTGGTGTACGTGTGTGCATATTTAACTCTCAAATCTCAAAAACTATTATGAAATTTCATATGTAAGATTGTTGTAACATCTAGTTGTGCATCTCGATTTTTGGTTCCAATCTACTGGAGTTTCTTTACAGGACCACCAAAAAGAATTTCAGTACTTTAATGTCTATGGACATCTTCAATATAATACAATTGTAGTCAGTCATTGTTTGGTATATGCCCAAAATCTCGCCGTCTGTCCTCGACCTTGGCGAGTTTTGCCGAAATGTCGCCAAATTTGGCGATAGTCAGTCATTTGGTCCATGCCCAAAGTATCGCCATTTGTCATCGTTCTTGGCGAGTTTTGGCGAAATATCGCCAAATTTGGCGATAATCTGTCATTGTTGGTCCATGCTTAAAATCTCGCCAAATGTCGTCGACATTGACGAGTTTCGCCGAAATATCGCCAAATTTGGCGCCAAAAATTATTTCGTATTTTGTATAACTCTAAAACTTTAACCCGTACAATTTTGAACTTTTGTATTTAGAACTATATTATATTATCTAACTGTTTTCAATATCTTTTTTGACAGCAATCGACTGGGAATTTATTTACAGGGTGAGCCAAATGACTTTAAATACATTAAGGTGTATGGATGCATTAAATTCATTGAAAGTCAGTGGTCAATGACTACTTTGGCTATCCCCAAAATCTCGCAAACTATCTCAAGTTTGTCGGCTTTTGGTGAAATATCGCCAAATAAAGTGTCAGAAGGAAATCTTTCAAATTGAACTCAGCTTGGCGATATCGAAATATTTGGCTAGAAATCGCTATACCTTACTATTATTTATATTTTATCTCTTTCAAACAAATAAGTTTAGAGGAAGTGCGTAAAAAACATTTTTGAATTAATAGACGTGCAAGGAAGTCATGTGTTGGACACATCAGATTTTTTTTTTTTTTAAATCAGACAACACCTAGCCCTCCCAAATCAAATACGTAGGAAGTTTTAGTTTTGTTTGCATCTATTAGCATTAGTAATCCCATTAACTAATTCATTTGCTCTAAAATAAATTATAATATAATTGGTACATTTTATTTTCTCAGTTAATTAATTTAGTCTACATTAATGTGAGGGTAAACTCCTCCCCTACGAAAAAAAAAAAAAACCTTTCTGTGTGCGTCGCTGAACTAAGGGCCCCTTGGTAACATTTGCTACAGGCCCCGCGCTGTCTTAATCCAGCACTGAAAGACGCACACACACAGCCCTCTTCAACACACACTGCTTGACCATTTTGCTTGACCATTTGCAAGTTTCTTCGAAATTATCGGATCTGGACCACTGGACATAAAGCTTAAAATGACCGCTCATTATCGATTCTTTGAAAATCCCGAAAAGCAAGAATAAGAGCAGAGGGGACCTGGAGAGAATCTCTCACTTTCTCTCTCTCTCTCTCTCTCTCTCTCTCCTTTTTTTTTTTTTTTTTTTTTTGTCAAAACGGAGGCCTGGTTAATTAATACCTTCTGGGGTCCCCTATAGAGACGAATATTGTTAAAGCTAAGTACTTTTTGCGCGTCTGGCATTAATCTTATAAATAAAAATGAAATTCCGTTTGTTTGTTTGTTTGTGGATTTGATTCGTATACAAATCCACAAAAATGGACCAATCGGCCTGAAATTTAGCAGAGATATGTAAAATAATATAGAATAAATCGTAGTCCACTTAAAAACTTTGAAAGTCCACCCGTTCCCGGAATTTAAGAGATTTTTTATGCTTTCCACGCAAAAAGCTTTCCGTAATTGTAACCCCTGTAGTGAAAAAAGTGCGAAATAAGGATCGTGGTTGCCATGTGTGGCGATTTTGCCGAATAAAATGTTTTAAATTCTCAAAGTAAAAATAAAAGAATAATAATGATTTTTTTTTTGTTAGTTTATATTCGCAAGGTTATTTTTTTAAAAATTATAATATCGTGTGCATGGGAAATCAGAGCAGGAATGAAATGTTTTATACGCAAAACAATAAGAATTGAAGATTTCCGAGGCTAATGGGTAAAATTTTTTAGTTTGGCGAAAAAATAAAGTGTCTGAAATATCGATTTTGAGTAAGTGAGTTCTAGTGGTTCGCACAGTTTTCGGCTTAGCGCAATTTATTGAGAGCTTAAGGAAATAGATTTTTGAAAACAAGTGCAAAGGTTTTATTAGAATACAGCGTTAAATTTTAATGATCCGTAAAGAAATAATGCAGTTATTAAGGGATTTCAAGCGATCTATCTCCAGAATTCTCGCCAAATGAGTACATTGATTTAAGTTGGGGGAATTCCGCCAAGTTTCAGAAAATTGAAATCTTCTCATTCAGAACATCGGAGTAACGATGAATAAAACACGTTATAGTTGATAATTTTAAAAAATTCGGTTGTATTAAGGGATTCCACTTTTCTAATAAAGGCTTGCTTTACTTTTTCGCGGTCGAACCATTTCCCATATTGATTGCTGCTAAGTCAATGCTTCGAATGATTTCCTGAAAAAACGCTTGCAAAATGGCGTACGTTGGCACTTTGGCGAGGCTTAGATTTGAAACTGGATTTTATTTGAGACTGGGATATATAATGACACTGGTTATAGATAAAAATGAATGTTGGTATAATGAGGTTGAAAAACTCCAGCACCGTTGCACCATGAAATTTGGTTCACCTAAGTCTTTTATCATGGAGAAGCTTTTATGCTATCCGTTTTCCGCTAACTTGCCACCAGGTGGCGCAGCAGAACGTCGAATTCAATTCCGTTCAGCCGTTTGCTATGCGAATATCGTCCAACCGGTTTCGATGAAATTTGGTACACGCGAATATTAGAACACGGAGAATATTTTTCACTATCCATTTTGCTGTAACTTGCCGCTAAATGGCGCTGCAACGCATCAACTTCTATACCGTTCGACCGCTCGGCATAAAATTTCTTTTACTTACACATTTCAGCACGAAGAATATATTCTAACTGTGTTCCTTTTGATGTTACTCACCACTAGATTGCACTGCAATGCATTATTATTTTAACTCGCCACTAGATGGCGCTGCAGCAGGCCAAATTCTTGACCATTCAAACGGTCGCTATAAAAATCAGTATACATAGCTATTTGAAAAATGAGAATATTTTGGCGTTATCCATTTTGCTATAACTCGCCACTTGACGGCACTGTAGCAAAACATTACTTTAATTAACCACTAGATGGCGCTGCAGTGTATCACTTATTGACTGTGCAACTGATCGCTATGAAAATAGGTATACATAGATATTTGAACGCGGGGAAGAGTTTCGCGTTAGATGTCGCGTCAACACATGAACTTCAGGGCTGTCCAGCCGATCGTCCTGAAATTTCGTATTCATCGATATCTGAATGCGAAGAATATTTTCGCCGTATCCGTTTTGCTAAAACTCGCCACTAGATTGCGCTACGCCGCATGGCCTTCTGCGCCGTACAAAGGATTGCCTTGAAATTCGGTATGCATAGTTATTGAACACAATATAGTGCGATATCCATTTTGCTATATCTCTTTATTACAATGAATAGTAATCACCACAAATCGTAATATCAAAAAGTCCATTCATTCCCGTGCGAAGAACGGTACTTCAGCTAGTTTCAGATAAGGGTAAAGAACAATAAAAATGATCTGTATTTGGTTATCTTCGCAGATATGGGAGCAAAATTTGTTAATTTTAGTTTACAGTTGTACAAATGCGGTGGCCAAATCCTGTTTTGTAGTGACTCCTGCTCTCAAAGTTACCAACCTAAAGTCATTAGAAGGGTCTGTTTGTATTAGACTCTCTACGAGTCAGTCAACATCTGTGCACGAGTGCACGTGCTATATATATTTTTAAAAAGTTTTCGTCGATAACTTGAATTTTATACGATTTCGCGAGTCTAAATTACAGATTAAACTTTACAAATTTTATCATCGCGTTTTCTGCATTTCAAGAAAGTGAAGTCATTATTTTGTAAAATTACGCAAATTGCAAATAATATGTTATTTTCAGTCAAAAATTTTAAAATTATGAATCAATTTTACATTTATAAAACTTTTAAACGCATTTTGACTGTTTCCTATACTTTACGCAGATTTAATCCCTATGCAATAAATACAGAATCAGCCAAATTCTGTACTCAGATGAAACACTTATTCTGAACTGTAAAAAGCCACTACTTTTAAAACTGTGTTTATTGGAAGACAAAACACACTTCAGAAAAGGATTTGGCCAAAGACATCAATGTTATTTGGTACTACAACATACGAAACTGATTAATCCATATTAATCTCTTGGTCGGCGTCGCATCTCACACGTTCAGCATTTATGTGCTCGTACAGTCGACGCCGCATGCCATGTGACGTACGGTTGATAACTTTTATGGAATATAATCAAGCCCCTTTTGTGAACAGTAATTTTATGCCAAAATATAGAAGATCTTAGTGTTACATGTGGAACATTTATTATTTTGAAAAAATATTTCAAAATATGCTAGTTCCATAACAGTCAGGCGGATTAACGGAACAATCCGGCAGTTTGAGGTAAAAGTGCTTTCATTTTAATTTTTATTAAAATGAAGTCTTCGTATAAGTCTTAGTATAAAGTGAATAATAAAGTGATTTCTTTTTTCTTTTACATTATGATCTATGGGGAAAAATTCTTGAAAGTGCGATAGCGTTTAAACGGTACATTCGATTGAGCTCAAATTGGGTATATATGTTATAAACTACCATCGTAAGACCGGTATTGATTTTGATGTGTATAGGCAGAGCCTTATTGTCGCATGGGCAAATCAGGACTTTGCCCGGGGCCCCCGGCTCGATAGGGCCTCCAATATCATATATTGTTCTGAGATATTCGTTTTTATATCAAAATTTTATGAAAAATAAAACAAATTTCATAGCTGGGGGGCCCAAATTCATCAATGCCCGGGGCCCCAGTTGGTCATAATCACGCTCTGTGTATAGGACTTATAGTTTTTCTACAGGGCTACAACAAAGAGGCAGTAAGTTTTCTCTCTTATAAGTTAGACGTTGGTGCAACAGCCTACTGGCGGGCCAAGGCCTGCGATGCCCAACGACGCCTTCGCGCCCATGGGCTCTGTGATGCGAAAGCGAAGCGTATGCCTCGGTTAGGTGGTCAGCCTGACGCGAAGCTCCCAGTGTTTACCTCCCGAGCAAGTTTGGTCATCATTTTATGGACTCACTTAAGGGATGAAAGGGTGAGTGAACCTTGCCCAGCCCGGGAATAGAACCACGGATCTGTGGCCCATCAGCGCAATGCTCTAACCGTTGCACCACTGTTTCTCTCTTATACTACTGCCAATAATTTGCAGCATTTCATTTTGACTATCTTTGCTTAGATAATGAACTGTGCTATTGCTACCTTTAGGTATCAATACTCTTCTACGAAAAATTCCATAACGGGGTCGAACTTTGCAAACAATTCCTCTAATTTCAAGAAGTTTCCGTTGACTTTTTGGTACAGCACATCAGATGAGCCTCGAAAGGCTAGATTCAGGCTGACAAGAAATTTTGTGCTCTCAATCAGTTTTCCTAATATATTTGACCAATTTCTTTTTCATATATCTCTTGTGTTTTGGAATCAGTTTTTGTTTTATTTCTCAAAATTTTCTCAAACTTTTTAGATACATTTATCCAATCATTTTAGGCTTTTACGAGGCTACTACTGTCAATCTATGTAAATATCTTGCAACAAAAGCAAAAAAAAAAAAAAAAAAAAAAAATAGAATTTGTGCTTATGGAACACTAATAGCCATGCAAAGGGGAACTAATTCCCTGTTTTCCATTTTTCTGTTGTAGTATGTATCGCTAAATTTACGTCCGTTATTACTTTTCGGATGCATTACACCTTTCTTACGAATATGCCCCATTTCAGACATAGTAAAAAAGGCCATATTTCAGGAAAGTAAATAAATATAAATTATATATAAATGAAAATATTAAAATGAAGCCGAAGTGGAAATTGAATTAAAAATATAATGCTGAAAAATGTTATTGTGAGTATTCAATTATTTTGTGAGTATTCAAATTGTAATTTTTATCGAATATTCACTTTTCATCGAATTTCAACATTTGCTGTGTAGTTGTTCAATTTAGATTGTAACGTGGTTGTAACTAACGTGCTCTACGAATTAAGAATGCTTGTTTCTTGATAAGTTTGAATAAAGAAAATGTTAATTCGACTTGTTTCTGTCTGTTTTAACTTAGGAAAGCGTCGTGCAATATCGTTATTACTCAGGCAACCTCAAAAATAAATAAATAAATAAATAATAATAATAAATAAATAATCCTCGTGCACAACAAACTCCCAAACAATTACGTGCACTTATAGACCATTACATGGTACTAGGTGCGCAGAAGGGTTACTATTATTTTTTTTTTTGTTTTGTTTTTAGTTGTGAGACACTATAACTAACGACTGATGAATGGGTGGCAACGTTTTTGTGTGAGCGGTAGAAAAAAGATGGGGGGTGCAAACGCCCATGGTCCCTGCCTTATGCAGCGTTCAAGGTACATTGATTTTTCTTTACCGATAAATGCACGTTCTTTTGCATCAAAAAAAAAAAAAAAAAAAAAAAAAAAAAATGTGTCGTCGGCTGGTCGGCGCCCACCTGCAAAGAAGGCCTTGAAGGCCCGCTTCCGCCGGCCCTGACCGACAGTCCCTACACCATCCATCACCATCATTTCCAATCAGGGATTGCTGCTTTGTATTATATTCGCCAGGCTGTAAATAAGCCATAGGCAGATTTGGGCAATATCGCACAAATACATGTATTTGAAATACTATTTTCAAAATACATTTGTATTTTGTATTTTCACAAGAAAAAGCAAAGTATTTTGAAAATGTATTTTAAAATACATTTCCAATGTATTTTGTATTTTCAAAATACTGAAAGTACATTTTTGATTCTGAAGTTAAATTAATCTTGCATCAAAATGAACTTGGTTTGGGAAAATCAAACAAAAATAACAGAACTGCTGTCATTAATTTTTCCCAGTTCATGCCATTAACTATTTTGTTGCATCTGCACTATTTTAGTGTTATACATGGTCACGAGAGAGGTGTTAGGATTTTTTGCGATGCTTAGGTTATATTAAACAAGAAGGAGGGGGGGGGAATCTCACACGCCTATTTAGATTAGTTTAATGATATTTGGTCTAAGAGGCTTTCTGTATTGCTGATAACTGATTCACAAATATGAATGAAGCTGAAAAAGGAGAAAAACATGTTTGAGTAATATTCATTGGATTTCTGAAAAAGAATTTATAAATTATTCCAAATGCGTTAATAAGTTACAGAAAAATAAGCCATTCATCACTTCTGAAGTTATATTACGAGATGGATCAAGCTTCCAGTTTAGATAAATTTGCAAGTCGTGCAATTCTCAGTGGAAATTTGTTTCAAATTTTACCTGTAGATGCAAATGAGAATGTTAAGGTGCAGTGTTATCTTTGCCAAACCAAAAGGTCTATCATAAGTGGAACATTCAAAACTACTACAAATTTTAAAACTCACTTAAAAGTAAAACTTCAGTTTTATCACAAAATTGATTAAGCTGAGTTCTTTTGTTCAAATGTTTAACTGAATTCAATAAGTCATAAATATTAATTTACAAGCTGTTCACCGTCTTTTTTTTCAAGTGAAGAAAATTTTTTTAATTGAATGCTCGGCAAGTCATACTTATTTCGCTTTCCATCAAAGCATGCTTGTCCTACATTTAAGAAAAGTATGAGACAAAGACGGTATACATATGTTTATTTATTTATTTATTGTTATTTTATTTTTGCCTTGTTTGGAAATCTAAGTAAACCTTAAGTTTCTTTTATTAATTTTAATTGTTCATCATTTACTCATCTTTTTCTCATCAGATATTTAGAATCATGGATGGATCGTATTCGAGTTCTCAGAAATTTAAACCTCACCATTGATGTCTGTATTAAAAAATATTAGATATGGGTTTCAATTCGGTTTAAGAGAGCTTGAACCCTAATTTTATGCTTCTTAACATAATTTAAGGTTTTATTTTATTAGCTTGGATGAAATAAACGAAACATTTCAATAAAATTGTCATTTTTTAATGTTGTCCTTATCAAACAGAGGTAATTTCAGTGTGATACGAGAGAAGTTGACGATAAAAACTACAACGAATGATGATTATTGGTTTGAATTTAATGACTCCGAACCATATACCACAAATTCTCGAAATGCTGTTGAACTTGAACTGCTGCAGTTTCTTTCCGAAAAATCAACAGATTTGAAAGTTCTGAATTCATATCCGACAGTAAAAGAACTTTTCATGAAATTTAACACAAGTTTGCCGACTAGTGCTCCTGTCGAAAGACCTTTTCCCTTTGCAGGTATTATAAATGCTCCAAAAAGAAATTTGCGAAGCGACAATCAGTTCGAAAAACTAGTTTTTTTTTAAAAGCAAATAATTCTTTTTCTAAATCATAGTTTTTAGAATAATTATACCATCTTTTAAAAGTCCTTTTCATAATTTCTTTATTAAATTGCATACTGTTAAATTAATACAATGACACACTTTTCTTTTGTAGTAATATATCAATGCATCTTGTGTTTGTGTGATCAACGCTACATTAGTGCCATCTGCCAAGGGGCTATCTGCCAAGGATAGGGGGTGCCTAGGTAGCGGGGACTTTCTGAGGGGTTCCAACGCGTATTCACGTTACATCTGGATAAAACTTACCAAAACTCCAGACCGTTAGATCGTCAGTTGCGCGATGGGACCCGAACCCGTGACCTTCAAACTTTGGCCGTCTACCATTTTCAGTGACATAACCACTGTGCCATGGTGAGGCTATGAATGCATCTTAAAGTAGAAATATAATTTAACTCATCTTTGTTTAGAAATATATTTAATTGTATATTTCAATTCCATTCATTATCACTAAAAAAATAACGTTCAATAAATATTTGTCACAGTTTTGCTTTCCTGTCTTTTAAGATGCAATTTATTCCAGGAAAAATTCATGTATATAAAAAATAAAGTTAAAAATAGTTACTATTACATTTGTTTGTCCATCTTAAAATGCATTGGAATAAAATAAATTTGAACTCTCTGTAGAAAATTTTACTTATTCTTAATTGAAGTTTTAGACGTATTTTGTGTATATTTTGTATTTTTTCAATTTAGAAAGTATTTTGTATTTTGTAATTTTTGTGCTTGAATAAATGTAATTTGTATTTTTTATCGAAAATACATTTTTAATGTATTTTGCCCAACTTTGGCATAAGGTCTGCTTTCTTCCCAAATCGAAGCTCTCAATTCGCTGGAGGGTAGGTATCAGAGATGATTTCTTGCTCATTTTTTAAAGCCCGAGCCCAAGGACTTTTAGTGCCCGCCCGAGACCGAGCGATATTATTTAAGTCGGAGTCTGAGCCCGAGCTCGAAATTTCTGTTAATATCTGAATAAAAGTCAATTACTTGATTCGTATAATATCGTTAATTTTGCTGTTTGTGCAATTAAAGATAAATCTAGTCGTAAACTCTTTATGCACTTTCTAATTCTTTTTATTTAAGTTTATCAAACAATAATAATAATGTTTCAATTTTTTTCAAAAATTCTGTTGAGTAGTTGCATCAGTGCCAAACATTTGTATGTACTTTGATGTTCTACAATGGATTAAAAAATTTAAGGAGCAACCGGTTTTTTGCGCCTAATTTGCAAATGAATGAATGTAGAAACACCAAATTTGGATGACATGTGCACAAAAGAATTATGTGTTGACTGCAACATAGAAGTTTACATAAGAAAAACGCAAAAAATGATTAATAATAATAATAATAATAATAATCTCGCTGGAAAAGTCCAATCTTGGAAAAAATAATATATATCAGAGTTTTATGTTGTAAAATGCCATAGAAACATTAAAAAAAAAAAGAGTTTTAGTAAGGGATATGCCTACCCCTAGCTTAAATGCATTGGCGGCATCTTGACTTTCCATTCTGTCGATTAAGTTGTCGGTTACCGAAATTGGCAGCGAAGAAAAGACACGGAGTAATCTTTCTTCCAGCTCTCCTAAAGACCTTGGAGGTGGACTTAAAGCAGCAACCTGTCTATCCAGATAGTCCCAAAATGCTCTATCGGATTCAAGTCTGGAGATTGAGCAGGCCATTCCATTCGCTCTAAACAAAGACCCCTCAAGATATTCCTCAACGGCTAAAGCTCGCTGAGGTCGCGCATTATCATCCGTCAGAATGAAATCATTGCCAATTGCACATGCATATAAGCGGACAAGGACATATGAATCAAGGATTTCATCCTGATATCTCACCCACTGAGTTCCTCCCTGGAAAACGTGCAGGTCAGTGTGACCACCGAGCGAGATCCCTGCCCAACCATTATTCCACCACCTCGGTAACTGTGTCTTTCAACAGTGTTGGATTGATAGTATCTGGTGCTTTGTTCTCTTCAGATCAGCAGACCTCCTGAATCACTCTCCAGTGTGAATCTGGACTTGTCTGTAGAGAATACAGAAGCCCATCGCTGTCTGGTCCAGGAAACTTGTTCTGTGGTCTGTTGAAGGGGACACAAACAACTGGTCGCATTGCAATAGACACCTGCATTGTAAAGACGCCTTCCATTGTACTAGCGGATATTCTTCTCCCTGATGCTACAGAGTGGTCTGCAACAAGTTGCGGCACAGAAATGCTTCTTCTCCTTCGGGCCGAAAGAGCTATTAAACGGTCTTCTGCAGGTGTTGTAGCTCGTAGTCGGCCTGGAAACTGTCTTCTGGACACAGAAGCTTCGATTTGATATTGATTCCAGAGACGGTGAACCACACTGCGAGACACATTAAAGGCCTCTGCCGAGACCCAGAGACCGTCGCGGCTACAATGTATTTGAACGGGGAAATTTGGCATGGTTAGGAAGCTGCGACTGGCGGCGACACATGGGGGTGTCCTCTACCAAACAATAGATGGGGTGAAAACCACAAGCGTAAAAACCGTAATATTGTCCACGGTCCCCAATTACCTATTGTCCGGAGTATCTCCCTCTTTCTTCTCAGTGTGAAAAATTTATTGCTTACAAGTGATAATTGGCCAAGCGAACCGCCGCGGTCTCTGGATCTCGGCAGAGGTCTTAAGGGGTTAGGGGTAGTCAGAATTTTCAAAAAATTGATTTTTTTTTTTGCATTTTCTTAAAGTATAGTATTTTAAAAATATTCTCTGAAAGTTTGAAGTGAATCCGACAAATATCTTTCGAGTTATTTAGCGAAGAATAAAAGGCTCTCGAGCGGTCTAATATTTCCGAGAACAATTAGCTAGCGGCATAATTCTCCCTTACCTCCTGAAGTTTTAAAAGCAATCAAGCCTATTTATGAAGATCTTAGTAATGAAAATTTACTTTCAAGATGTGTAGGTGGATTTAATCAAAATAATAATGAGAGCTTCAACCAACTAGTGTGGAAAATATGCCCAAAAACTATCAATACTAGTTTTACCATTGTTCAAATTGCTGCATACGTAGCTATGAGTATATTTAATGAAGGGACAAAGTCATTATTAGTAATAATGAACACACTGGGACTTAGTTGTGGGCCTAATTCGCATCGGTATAATGAAAAAACCGATAGTGCACGTGTAAAAGTAGCTGATCAGCGCGCTAACGACAACAAGGTAGAATGCGACGTAGACAACAACAAATTGATGTTTTAGAAAGTTCTACAACGGCTGAAGAACTCTTATATGGTCCAGGAATAGATGACTCAGTGTAAGTATTGAAATTATTCGTATTACTGTACATCAATCGACTGTAAAACTTTAAATGCGTTTTTCTCGAAACTATGTTTTTTGAACTGGTGACCACTGTAACTCAAAAACCGCTCGATAGATTTGAATGAAACTTATACAGCTTTTAGAAAACATAAAAAGCTAGTGCCTGATCGAAGGATTTTTTTTTTATTTTTAAACTTCGATTTTTTATAAAAAATTAATTGTTGGTTTTTTCCCGAAAATCTGCAAAAAAATTTCCAGAGACCGCCATTTTGTTAATTTTGAAAAAAACAAAAAAAGCTTCGATCAGGCACAAGATTATCTATCCATAAAAATAATCTTTTTTGTTTCATTGATTTTAGATGAATCCCCAAGGAGCTGTAATGGTCACCGCAAGGACCCATTATTAAAACCTGTTCAACTTAGACCGCCATAACTTGTAAAATAATATTTTTTTTTTTTTTTTTTTGAAATTTAAGTGAAGTAATGTTAAAGTATGATGAAATGATACTATGTTTTTACTTATGTGAAATAAACTTAATTACTAGTAAAAAAAATTAATAAAAAATGGTATTTTTTCACGCCTCTGACTACCTCTAACCCCTTAAGACTCCTGGCAGCATCCGCCTGTGACAACCCCATTTCCATCCATCCGACAGCTTGCCATCTTCACGAATCGGACAAACGGAAACGGCTTCTCTCAGACATTGCGGGACCCAACTGCCTATTATCAATTAATCTGCAAACAAAAGTTGTAAATCAACAAAAGTTACACGTGTAAATATGAAAACCTGGTATTTGCATATTTTTCTCTCACTCATATATGCCTGTTCTTTTCTTTAAAAAAAATGGTAGCTATAGTTTTTGAATAAATTTGAAGTTCATTTTTATCATTTATATAAACTATAAATTTGATTGTTAGTGTCATTTTTTTAATGGTGACCTTCTAAAAACATGTTGTTCCTTAACTTTTGGAGGCAAGTGTAGATAAAGAAAAATTACAACACATAGGAACAAAAACATAAGAGTCATAAATCTCATATAAAATGTTATATTTAAAACACGTCCAAAAAGGAAATTTTGCATAATATGTTTAAAAATTTTGGGTATAAAAAATTCAGTTGATAGGAACAAAATTAAAAAAAAAACATGCTTAGTACGTTTATTTCTTCCATGAATTACTTTTTAAATTTTGTATAGAAGGAGTATGTTCAATAAAAGAAAATTTTCTCACCCGCCCGAGCCCGATTCGGGCTCATCTTAGTAGGTATGGTTATCGTGACTGAAAAAGACATCCAAGTTCCCCTGACGTATTTGGCAAGCAATGCAGAGCCTGTAAAATAGGCTTCGGTCTTCTTTTATGGAGACGATCTGTTCTTCCTACCAAGATAAGGAGGATCTTGCAGAAAGCCTGTTAAATAAGGAGAACGGATCTGCTAAATAAGGAATATATTGTTCTTTTTTTTTCAATTCCTAATAGTTCACACTCTCTATATATTTATGTATCTTGTTCAAATTTTCAATCTTTAATAAAATATTTTTATTCAACCACTTCAAGTTCAAATACATTTTTTTTTAAACTTGTAGTGTACTACACTTGATGTTAATAGAGTTTTTTCAAATATTAATTCATTAAATAAATTTAATTAAATAATTTCAGATCCTGTTACGTGGGACTAAAAATGAAAGAAAACTATAAGCTAAAAAAAACAACAACAAATTGGATCTACGGATTGACCCGTGCTTCACAAACGGCTCAGCATTAATTAGTTAAATAATAAATAAATAAACAAATAAATATTAATAAAATAATTAAATTGAATAAAAGGTAACTAAAATAAAAATTTTTCTTTGTTGACCGAAATAGGAATTGATTCTTAATTTTTTTTTTTTTAATTATTTGTCATTACTGGAGCTTCAAAAATTTTGTAGTATTCCAGCCAGTCATTTTGCGGTTTAATATATTTATTCAATAATATTGCTGGCAACCACCGTTGAATCCCTCATCACATGCGCAGCAGTACTGTGTGGTGATAAGGAATTCCTCTTCAGAATTTTAAACCTTTATAATGTCCATTGGGACGGAGCAATGAATAAGTCGTGTTTGATAAAACTCAAGGGCTTGAGACTCGCCTATGCTTCCTATCGCCGCAAGTCGGATGCCGTTTCAGAATCCACAACAAGTTGTGAATCCAAAACCATTAAAGAAATTAGTAACTGGTTTAATTACATCCATTACATGGTGCATCTCGCTACTGATTTTGATTCCTGTGGAACCAAAAACCAATCAGAAACTTCAAGCACAACCTGGGAACTTCCTTCATAAATTTCTTTTACAATACACTTTTTACAGTGGTGCACTACACTGATTAGTACCCACTAGCGGTGTTCTAGACAATGTCAGTATCTATTTTTTGTTTTATAACCATATAGTTTACTTTGATTATTTCGGTTCGGATGTAAGTGTGCATAGATATTGGTGTAGCTTTTCTATGGTATTTTAAGAAGATTTTAAATATTTCTACTGTTGGCAGCTCTGTAAAATCAGTGTTTTTGAGCTCTTTTAAGTAAGTTCTTCAGTTATAAGTGTTTTGTACACATTTTCTACTTTTAATCGTTGCATTTGGAGGGCAGCTGCAACACATAGGAACAAAAACATAATTCGACGAAAAAATCGTAACGATGGATTCAAATTTCGCGTGCTTGTACGATATCTTTCGAAGCTCATAGCGAGTGCCTCCGTATCTAAAAACGTTGTTTAAAGGTAATAAAACAAGAATATATAGGTACTACATATAAAAAATTGCTTTTATCTCGAAGTGCGCAATCCTTCCAAAATTTGTTGTTAAGTGGTGCCACTATAATGTTATTTGATGTTTTCTAGCAAAAAATCCAATCGATTATAATTCAAAAATAAAATTTTACTCATCCCATAAATCTCTCAACAGTGAAAGAAAATATTGCACGCGCAATGTTATTTGTAAGCAAACAGTAATCTGAATAACGTGATGAATCTTAAAAGAAGGTTGTGTTTATTCCCGTACATAGTGTTGTCTTTCCCAGTGCAGTACCAGCGGAAAACGCATCTTAAAATATCGTTAAAATGTTATATGTTAAGCTTTTCAAAAGTTATACGCAGGCTGGAACTAAAAATTCGAAGGTTTGCTTACTAAATTCCATCCATTACAATCATCCAAAAAAATTGGATTGAACACTTTTTCTGAATGTTGAAAATCGTGTTTTTCCCGTTGAGATACATTACGAGAACGCAAAGCTCTCACTCAAGACGGGGACCTGCCGCAGAGGAGTTACGCTCGTCGAAATGCTCTATTGGATTTTACAAGTATTTTAAAGCTAGAATGAACTCCTCTCCCGCAGCACGAGATTTGTCGTCAACAGTGACGGCCAAAATTCTTTTATTCACTTCTTTATGTGAGAAATGGTCATATACAGGGTGTTCCTAAAAAGGTGGTAACGGAACGGGCTTTAATTCTTTATTTATTAGAGATAAGTGGGCAGTGTAAATTGAAAAAAATGTTCAAAATAAGGTCGGAAATAAGACACCGTTAAGAAAATATTCCTCTCGTTAATTTTCAAAAAGTTAGATTTTTAAAATTTATATACGGCCTCCGTATAAAACAGTTTAAAATGGGCCCCATACACTCATGAGGTGACTTACAAAATTTGAGAATTATACCTTAAAACGTGTCAGAGATATGAAGATAAATATAACGCTGACTTAAACAACTTTTCCATGGCTCTCGAAGGGAAGGAAAAAAAAAAAAATCACGTCGAATGATCGCATTTCAGGGGTCGCACAGAAACTACGAAAGAAAATCTTTTTCTTTTTTTCCACTCCAGCAATAAATGTTTGCATTCAAAATTCAAACTATACATTCAAAATCATGTATAGTCCCCGATCATCTTTCTTTAAAGATATCTCTGCGACATTGTATGATAAAAGCCTCAAATTCGGTACATCACCTCATTAGTGTATGGGGCACATTTTACTAAATGGAAGTGTTTTTGTACCGGGGTCGTATACAAATTAAAAATGTGTCCCTCTTTGTAAATGAACGAGGGGAATTTTTTCTTAACGGATTTCCGATCTTTTTTTGAACATTTTTTCAATTTGCACTGCCCTCTTATCTCTAAAAAATAAAGAAATAAAGCGCGTTACCACCTTTTTGGGATACCCTGTGTATATTCATTGCAACTAGTTCACATTAATGTTTTATATACGCAATCGATAAATCTTGACGAGAGCTGACGATTCAAACTTTCCGAGTCAAAATTTATACTAAACGAGCATTATGGGGCGCAGTGCTACCTATCCTTCAGCTATCCAGTGCTGTAGTTAAATTTTAGATGTCGATGATAGGTATGTAGCTGCAACACCAAACTGTATCCCCGAATTTGTGATGATTAGTATCAGTTTTCTCAATTGCTCCCCACTGGAAGCAAATTTAAAGATGTATTCACGTAAAAAAAAAAAAAAAAAAAAAAAAAAAAAACTTTCCGCCACTGCTGAATGTATAAGTAAATTAAGAATACTTCATTTAGTAAAAATGTCATTGCCTCTCTTGAAATTATTCTGGATCCGTCTCCGAAGAGTTCTTTCGTGATAAAGAAATTATTGAAAACTTTCCAACATTTACATTAAACTCATATCGGTAATTTATTTAAATAAGTTCTTTTTTTAAAAAACTAAATAAATACAGTAAAAACTTTTTCCGACAACTCCGTATTTCGTACCGTAATCTGCATTAAAATTCAATTATTTGAACGCGATAGTTATTATTATTTTTTTTTTAATGAATCATAAAACCACAGGTTAAATAAGCTTTTCTGCAAATTTAATTATTTGAAGTTAAAAGAACTGTAAAGAGGTTTAAGAAAAGTAGCACAACACTTTGTAATAAAGGAGCGTTTAATATTTACAATGTCTATAAAGTAACCCACACACAAAAAGAATTTGTGTGTGTTATGTGGCAATCTATATAAGACAGGAGGTTAAATGATTTTTTTACAGATTTAATTATTTGAATAGAAATGTGACTGAAAACTTTGAATAAAGGAGCTTTTTCAACTAAAATAATTTATAACTTTTTATAAAGCAACACACACACACACACACACAAGAGGGAAAAATATTGAATTTGGGCAATTACATTAATTACATGAAATCTCATAAATTAAACACTAACGTTCTACGATAATGACATAATCTGTAATATCTGCCGATTTTAATAGAAAGAAAAACCCAAGTTTAATGGCTGATAACTCAAACTTTTTCTTTTATCACTCATAAAGTTTGCATACTAAAAGAAACCATTCAAATGCCTTGAAGGTATTGAAACACCCAATTTTCTCTTGGCGAAATATTATCTTATTTCTTTGGCGCCGTTCCACGATTTGGCCTTGGTGAAACCCCCCTCGTAAAATCCGACAACCCCAAAAAGCTGCTTGTTTCTACTTTAGGATACGCCCGCAGCGCCGTCTACCGGGAACCGCTGTCGCTCGTCATCTTCTTCGAGATCCAAGAATTGTGTTGTGTTCGAAAAATCCGCTGTGTTTACGAATCCTGTGTTTGTGAGTGTGTATTACAACCGGTGCCGAACATGACTCAGATTACGTGCTCTTCTGTCATCAGTTAATTTTGTGGATTTACAGGACGATATGGATTATTTCGAACGTTTTAAAACCTTCCTCTGAGGGTTTTTGTTTTAATTTTTTTTTTTTTTTTCCTCACCGGGGGGGGAAAATCGTCTGCTGCCCACGCTGCTGTGCTTGGTTTGTGTGTTGTGGCTCTACTGTCATCAACAACAACGGCCGAAGTGAGTGTAGAATGATTCTTTGTTCACAGTTGCAGCTTCCGAGTCACCATCGGAGGTGCGAAAGGTGGAGGTGAGGGGCAAGGAGGAGGGAGGGAGAAATCAATCATACTGTAAACACACCTCGGCTTTTTTTCCTTTTAAAGAAATTATAGCTGAAAAAACATTCCACGAGATGATTTTTGTATTTTGATTTTCTGTTTACGTTCTTGGCGTGCACGTGAGCAGAGAATAATGGTTTTAAATATTATTCATTTGATTTTAAATTAAAATTTGTGACGTTACCAAGTAGCAAATGTTTGGTTTTCGTTTATAAACAAATAAAGAACTAATAAAGGCTTTATTTTTAATCGACTTTTTAATTTTCGTATTGCTTATATTAAAAGTATTTAATGGGGTTTGTTACTGAGTGATTCTAACAGTTAACTGCTATATTTTAAGAGAGTTTATCTAATTAAATTTCGATAGCAACTGTTTGGTTTTGATTTTACCCTTTTTCATACTAAGGGCATTTAATGAGTTTTGTTATTGAATAATTTTGTCATTTAACTGCTATATTTTAAGAGAATTTTTATAGTTAAATTTCGATAGGAAATGTTTGGTTTTGGTTTTAACCTTTTTTTATTATTTAACTTTTACATTATTTACCATGCTTTGCAATATTTTAAGAAAATTTTTAAAATGAATTTCGGTAAAAAATAGTTCGAGTTTATAAACTAATGAAAACATAGCTTTGATTACGTATTAATTTTATAGGCATATTTTATAATTGTATTTAATTATTACTTTTCATTATTTTTTATTTTTATTTTTCTTCCTTTCCTTTTTTTATATTTCTTATTTTTTCACTTTTAATATTTTATTACTATTTAACTATTTTATTTATTATGCCCGCTGAAAGTCACATTTCACAAGGCTTGTAACTGAGTAATGCCAACATTTATTTGGAATATTTTAAGTGAACTTTTATAAATAAATCTCTTTTATTATTTTTTAAATATAATTTATTCTTAATAATTTCTATGTAATGCAAAAACAATTAAATTACATAACTGCTCATTGATAAAATTTAAATTATATTTTATCTACTATATAGACCCTTTTCAACCGATATTAAATCTGTGATGGGAAATGAATTACTGCTTAGATTACTTACTTTGAAGACGAATTACTCGTATTTTGTAGGATAAAAAACTTACAATGCTTACAGTCAATCTATACGAATGGCGGAACCTAAAGGAATAGGCAGCGTTGGAGTGATTGCGTTTCCTTGAGAATGCTTTAATCTAAAATTCTGTTCCGAGTTTAACTCGCTGTTGAATCCAAGTTTAACCTGTTCGTTGCCATCGCCGAAAACATGCAGCACAGGAAACGCCCCTTCTGTGACCAGTGTTGTCTCCATGTATGAATCTTTGAATACTCTTCCGGGGTCGAGTGTTGAACTCGACCCCGGATATATCCTGATATATTCCTGAATATACCCATGTTGGGAAGCAATACTGTTCACAGGAGTCTTCTCCGCTGCGTCTTTTCAACTACGAAGAAAAAGGTTAAATTTGGGTTTACTATTAAAAAAAAATATGAAAAGAGAGAACAAAAACTGACCCATCCATGAAAAAATGCTCGCAGTACTTATTGACATCTTCTCAAAACATTTCTTAACTCTCCTATGAGGCATATTTGATTTACGCAATCATTTACTTTTAACCCTTTCCCAATGCTGAAAAAAAGGGCAGCTGTTGCCATCGCTCGACTTAACTACCAGCAAGATGGCGGACGATTGAAACGTTCATCGCGTGTCACAGATCTAGAGACCCTTTTTGACGCAGATTTTGAGTTGTGCCGGCACAGCCAGCTGTCGTCAAAAAAGGGTCTCTAGATCTCTGGCACGCGATGAACGTTTCGATCGTCCGAGCTGGTAGTTAAGTCGAGCGATGGCAACGGCTGCCTCTTTTTCAGCATTGGGCAATCTATCCAGCTGTTCTCACATTCTTCCATTTTTCAGCAGATGTAAGAAAATAATCGTGATAATTTTTTTTCCGGGAAATGACGTGCTAAAAAGTAAAGGATTCTCGTGGAGCTATGTCACTCGCAACTATTTTTATAAAAATCAAATCTATTCTTCGTGACTGGCAACAGTCAAAACGTCAGAGTTTGGTGTTCCCAGAGCGGGAACACTGCGCGTTAAAGGGTTATAGAGGATTTATTTATTTACTTATTTTTTTGTAGTGGATCATTCTATAAATAGTTTGCTTGACAAGGGAAACAAACGTTGGGCTTTTAGTGTCCTTGAACCGATCGAGTCTTCACAAGGATGAGACCGGATAACTCCATGGGGGGGGGGGTGGAGAATTAAACCGCATACTATTTATTCTCCCTGGATACATCACGACTGTCCACAACAAAAGTAATGAATTGTAAGAATTAAAACTTGTCTTAAAATTTACTAATCCCTGAATGATGAATATTATCGTGATTTTACTGAGCAAAATTCAAAGTAATTTAAATTGGGATTTGTCTGTTGTAATTAAGGCTCTAGTAAAATTTTGTGACTTCATTAAGCCCGTTTAGAATATAGGTTTGATCTTAATGTGATCAAATGAAGTAATTATGCTGCTAAAATATGTAAAATTATCAAAACAATTTTATTATAATTTATTTTAATTTTGTTGAAAATGAGAATTTTTTCTACTGTAAATTATACGGAAAGGTTTATAAAGCATAATTCATGTTAAATGTATATATATATATATATATATATATATATAAATTGCTAAATGTATATATTTGAAATAGTACAAATCAATGGTTCTTTTTCCTAATTATAAGTATAAAATAATAACTTTTTACTTTAACTCGAATTTGTAGTATTACTAAATGTAAAATTACTTATTTATACTAAGGAAAAATATGTACCTCTATATTCTAAACAGAAGAATGCTTTTACCTATACATTTGCAGTAAAACTTCGATTATCCTAAATAATTGGGACCGACTTATTTTGTTGAATCGAAATCTTCAGGTAATCGAGTATTCTCTTGATAATATGTGCAGTCACATATGCTGTTTCTTTTTATGTTCAAAAGTGCTTTGTGAAAAACAAATTTAGAGCAAAATAGAAACCAGGACAAATTAGTACCCAGTAGGTTAGTGCATAGTTTCTTGAATTTAAACTTTGAAATGCTTTCGAACAACATCTTAGAAATTGCGGTTAACGGGAAAAAAACCTCCCAGAAAATCTGGTTCTACGGTATCTACATACATTTTGCAAACATTAAATTGTGATATTTATATTCAGTGCTTCAAATAAAAACTAGTTTATATTCTCCACTCACATCAGTTTCTTCAGCTGATTATGAACATGTATCAAAAGTCTAAAACATTGTTTCAACATTTATCGTGGTAAGCATTTACTTAATGATGAAACAGTTATTTTTTCCTGGATAAATCTAAGCTTTAATCAAAATTATTTTTCGAATAAGTTTTAAAATCCTACGGATTTATAGTTAAAAAAAAAAAAAAGCAGAACCTATTTCGCAACCTTTGAACACAATTTAAAATAAACTGTGTGTCGAGGACGCAAAAATATTTAGGTTATCTCTTCACAAGCTGCTCTACATGCAGTAAAAATTAAAACCTTTTAACTCTTTAACGCGCAGTGTTCCCGCTCTGGGAACACCACACTCTGACGTTTTGACTGTTGCCAGTCACGAAGAATAGATTTGATTTCTATAAAAATAGTTGCGGGTGACATAGCTCCACGAGAATCCTTTACTTTTAAGCACGTCATTTCCCTTCAAATAAATTGTCACGGTTATTTTTAACAGCACTGGCATCTGCTGGAAAATGGAAGAATGAGAGAACAGATGGATAGATTGTCCAATGTTTTTCACGCAGCTGGCTGTGCGCGAGCCAGCTGCGTCAAAAAAGGGTCTCTCGATCTGTGGCACGCGATGAACGTTTCGATCGTCCGCCATCTTGCTGGTAGTTAAGTCGAGCGATGGCAACGGCTGCCCTTTTTTCAGCATTGGGAAAGGGTTGCGCCTCAAAGGGTTAAGAAACTTTCAAGGAAAAAATAGTTAAACAAACAATTGCATTGCGAAAATTTCCGAAGAGTTTCGAGAGAGCAAAATATTCCATTTTTAAGATTTTGTTTTAAAATTTTCATAACTTATACAGTTTTATTATTTGTTATAAAATAACATATACAGGTTTATCGTTTGTTACAGTCTCCTGTCAGCTTATGAAGAGTCATCCTAAACGTTTCAAAGCCTCTGACATAATATTACAAAATTACATTACTTTTACGAACAATAGTCTTAGAGAAGTTTGTTTAAATTTCTTGAAACAGTTAAATATAAAACTTATTCTGTTTATTTTATTAATATTTTACAAGGCCTTAAAAGGCATTACAAAATACTTCCATCATCGATTTTGATACGGGTTCCATTATTGTAAAAAATGGAAGCATATTTGATTTTCTAACCAGCAGTTTTTTTAATACCATAACTTTAATAATCTTATTATTTTTATCACCCTGAATAAAAGTCAAAACCCAAGTTTTTTTATAAGCCATTAGATTGAAAGACTAAAGCGAGGTAGCTTTAGGTGGATCTCGATTGTTCCAAACTGGGGTAGAAGTGTGAATGTTCCCCTCTTCTGCATTTCGCTTTCTTACCATCCTCGGTAAATGGGCAAATTTGGAAACATTTCGAATGCAACATGTGAAATAACATATATTATACTATCTTTTAGTTAAGAGTTATATCTTAACTTTTTCCGTAATAATTGTCATATTTTATGTAAACGGATTTTGAATTAAATAATACCTAAAAAGTCATAAAATACCTATGTAAAAGTCATGTTATAAAAATCTAAGCATTCAGAAGTTTCTATAAGCCTTGAAGTGAGCTAAATGCATAATTTTGACAAATATCACTTTATTTTTATGACTCAGGAATACACTATTTGTTATATTATGCCTCAAAAACATGTTGCACTATTCTCACAAAATCTAAAAAAGCCAGAAAAAATGTAAAATAAAATCGACGTAATTTGTTTCAGTTAAATATACCCAACTATATTATCTCCAGACGCCTTAGAATAGTGCCCCCCAAACCACCCTACAAAAAAAGGCGAAATGAAACTTTGCAAAACTTTTCATTTTATTCTAAATTTTAAAACAAAATCGACCCTACTTCTTTTACTTGTTACCTATCATGCTGACAAATTTCATTTTTATTCTCTTAAGCCATTTTTAGGAACAAACATTTACCGATTTTCAGAAATTCAGTTAAGCGTCCACTTATGATGATAATATATAAATTTCATTCTCTTGAATTGTTTATATATGGTGCACAAACAAAAATTTACACAATTTTTGAATACGTTTTAAGAAAATTTCAAAATTTAATCCAATTTTTCAAAAAGTTCGATGCGTTTGAGTGACCACATATCATGTCACTAAATTCGATATCATTTGCTGTACTAAGTTGTTGCTACGTGATACAAGAACAAATATTTACGCAGTTTGAATAAGAATACAAAATCTCAAATCTAATTAATTTAAAAGAAAAATTAACGCCAGTAGTTTATGTGACCGTATAAATACAAAAAATTCATTTAAATCATGGACAGTTCTTTGAAACAAATAGTTATTTAAAAAAAATGTAGACGACATAACCGAAAACAATAACATTTATTCTGACTTTATTTTATTTTGTTCTTAACCCTTTGAAGCGCAACCATTTCCCAATACTGTAAAAGGACAGCCGTTGCCATTGCTGGATTTAACGGTAGTTTTTCGGTAGTTAAATCGAGCGATGGCAACGGCTGCCCTTTTTTTTAGCATTGGGCAGTCTATCCCCTTTGTTCTTTATTAATGTATTTCTATCGTATTCTTCCAGTTTTCAGCAGATGCCAGTGATGTTTAAATGCAGTCCATACAATCGTACAAATAATCCCGACAATTTTTACAGAATGACTTGCTAAAAAAGTAAAGGGGATTCTCGTGTAACTATGCCACCCCTTGAGTATTTTTATAGAAATCAAATTTATTTTTCGTTAACGACAACAGTCAAAACGTCAGAGTTTTGTGTCCTCACGGCGAGGACACAGCGCGTTAAAGGGTTAATAGGTCAAGCAGGGGCGTAGCCAAGGGGGGGCTTACGGGCGTCATAACGCCCCCATAAGGAATTTTTTGCCTTACAAAATGTATATTCTTCACTCCCTTATCACACACATGTATGCATATATGTGAGTTGCAGTAGTCGTAACCCCCCCCCCCCATCAAAAATTTCTGGCTACGCCCCTGAGGTCAGGAAAACATTACTTAATTTCTTTCAAGTTTTCCAACAATTCTTACAGTCAATATTTCTCCTTTTATAAAAAGAGTGACTTTCAACACATCTTGTCAGCAAGGTGTCATTTTCATCGAATAAATAGAAATTAAAACCTTATTACTCAGTATCAATTACTACTACACCAGTGTAACTTTAACCACCCATAAAACAAGAACAGTTAGTAGTCTCAATTGCTCCAACAAAAGTTATAACCATAAGCAAAGCATCAGAAGATATAAAGCTTTCATAATTACCCTGTGGTGGTTGTAACTACCCCATTTTTCTTTTCTTTTCTTTTCTGATTTTGCTAGAGCACCCTCTTAAATTTTAAGCAAATAAATCTAAAAATAAAATTTTTACCAAGTGATCTTAAAAGGTCAAAGTCTCCCCCTAATTAATGAAAGCAATATTTTCCCTGTAATTGAGATTTAAAATAGTATTTTCAGTACATTGTTTTGAAAATTTCAACTTTCTGCAAAGTTGAAAATTTCAAAAAGTGGTCGTAACTACCCCACCTAACCCTAGATTTTATCTAGACTAACGTCTTGTCAAATGATCTTAACACTTGATCACTTCGTTACTTTTTTGAAAGTACTAACCACAGACAGGCCTCACCATGGCACAGTGGTTATATCACTAGAAATGGTAGACGGGCGAAGTGTGAAGGTCCCGGGTTCGGGTCCCATCGCGCGTCCGTTGACCTAACCGTTCGGAGTTTTCCGTGGTTTTCTCCGAAACTTAGCGTAAATACGGGTTAGGACCCATAAGAAAGACCCCCACGGAGGGCACCCCACCCTTCGACCTAGAGCCTACTCGGAGCTAATCGGTCGTAATCCCACAAACAAACAAAACTAACCACAGACAGAGTTTTAATAAATGAAAAAACAACTATCAAAAATTTATCTGTAAAATCCGTAAATGAATGAAAAAGTCTTTGAAAATCTAAATGAATGAGAAAAATCACCAATCCCAAATTAAAATCTTAAATAAAAAGTGGCAACACTGGCGTTTAGTAGCTGAGCCAAAAATTTCAATGTTGATTTGCATCTCTGTGGGCAAAAAAGCCTTCCATCATGTACATGCAGTTCATGAGATGCTCGCGTAATCCTAAAAAAATGAAGGCGAGAAGTCTGAAGCCTGATCCCCTGATAAGACACCCTGTAAAATTTAAAAGAAGTGCAAACATTCAGCTGTGAAGTTCTGCACTTCATCGTAAAGAAATCCGAAATGCGATGTGATTTTTATAATCTGAATTGTAGGTGTTGTACACTTATCGTCTGATAAAATCGTATTTTATCATGCACGCACCCAGAAGTTGATACTTCAAGCGATATAAATGGTACCTATTCTTCTTCCTTTTCGTTTTTGAATGACTCGAGGACTGTTGATTTAACAGTGATTATGACTCAAAAGAAAAATCTAGAAAATGAAAATATGTTTTTTTAAATGGTGGATATTGCAAAGATTTTAACAAGGAAATTTATCAAATCGGTGTCAACATACTGCTATTTTTAACCTTAAAAAAGTTAGCTGTTCTCTATTCCAGCGGTTCGCAACCGGTGGGGTGCGAGAAAAACAGGCAAAGAGCAAGTGATAATGCTTCTTTTAAAGAGCAAGTGATAATGCTTCTTTTAAATCACCTTAACTGATTCTTATTTTTACTCCAAAACATATCTGTTTTCGCTTAAAATGTTTGTTTACTGATAGCGTTATTTTGTATAAGAGGCGACTAAATGTTTAAATATTCATGGTTGAAAGATTAAAAAAAACTGTATGTATGCTGAGGAATGTGAGGGAGGGGGGGGGAGGCACCATCGTAAGTTATTCTTTGTGTGGGGGTGGGGTACAATTTTAAAAGGTTGGGAACCGCTGCTCTATTAAACATGCTTGTAACAGGGCTGTACCCAGAAAACAATTTCGGAGGGGTACCAAACGGTGAGGAAGGCTGAAATTTTCACAAAAAGACTTCATCATTATTATTTTGTTAGCAAAATTATAAATTTCGGATGCATAAATATAGTTTTATGGGGAAAAAAAAATAAAACAGTCATTCAGTCTATCAGCAATAACTACCACTGGCTTGAGAAATAAGGCGATAATTTTGAGAGTTCTTCAGTAGGCAAAGGCGGATGTACAAGAAACAAACAAAAACTTTGGGGGTGGGGGCACTTTTTTCACCACCTTTCTCTTTTAAATGCTTTGACACTCAAAATAATTAGGTAAATTGACTTACAAAATAAGGCATTTTTTTTTTAGCCTAAACACAATTCTTTTGAGTGGAGTGGGTGGGTAACTCATGCTTCGTGCCTCTTCTGTAAGGATGGATGCGACATGAGACAAGACAGAGATTTATACCGGGTATCCAGAAAAGGACTCCCTTATTTCAAAAATAAATATCTCGAAAACAAAGATCGATAGAGGAATGCAATAAACGGTATGTTTATTCTGAAAGCTGTAAGAATTTCATACAGCAGTTTGAAATAATAGTTACAAAAGCTGCTAACAGATGGCGCTGTAATCGCCATACTTAATGCCTTGTATAAATAGTGATCCGAAGCCCAGAGCGATCAGTTCTACTATTGAAGCGTGAAAGGAGGTTAGCGTACCGAAGGAAGAGATTAAAACCATGTACTCCATTGAACAACACGTTTTTCTGGTGCTAGAGTACCACAGCTTAAAAGAGAGTCCTACAGCAACAAGGCGCAGTTTTCAAGCACGATTTAATGTTCCAAAAGGACCCGATGCGAAAACCATTCGTACGCTCTTCGCCAAATTTCAACGAACAGGCAGCGTAACTGATGATCTAGTGGGGAATATTGGCGGCAAGCAAACTGCAGTTACGCCTGCAAATGTCGCCACAGTTTCTGGAATTATTCAGCAAAATCCAATGTCACCCGTCCGTAGAATTGAATCTGAGACTGGTTTGAAGCGTTCCAGCACGCATGAAATACTGAGAAAGAGCCTACACAGGGCCTAAGGAGCCTAAAGAGCTCCACGTGGTACCAAGGCCTGCACTGTCCATTCACGTCTTCTCGACCGAGGGGCTCGTCGTCCATATATCCCAGTCAGGTGGTCAGCCTAATGCGAAACCCCCAGTGTTTAGACCCGAGGAAGCTTGGCCCTCATTTTGTTGACCCACTCAAGCGATCAAGATTTAGCCAATCTTGTCCAGACCGGTAAATCAAACCCCGGACCTATGGCACGGCAGCACGATGCGCTAACCACTGTACCACTGGGCTTCAAATATGGTAGACAGCTGTATTAAATAGATTAGAACTGTATGCTGTATTTTTTTCTCCACAGAATAATAAAATCTTATTTTCTGTTGAGACATGAAGTTTAGTGTTCGTACGGATCCTGGATTTGCTAAAATTCGGAACTTTAGAAAATAATGTCGTATAATGGTCAGATATTTTAAAAGTGGTCCTGTTTTTTATGAAATACGCAAAGAAGCTCTATCGAGTATCTCAAATAGTGGGGCATTTTTGGACGAATTTCCAAAAGTTCGAAATTTTAGCAAATTAAGGATCCGTCCCGCACGAACCCAGAAGCTGCTTCGCTAATTTCAGGATTTTACTTTCAAGGTTTTCTAATTGTTATTTAACCTTTGACAGTCCGAATAAGGAAAAGTACGAGGGTTGCTATTTATATTTCTGGCCTAATAATGAAACAACAAATATTTATGATCGAAATTGGTTTTATTGTTTTTCAAAATATTCTCCACGAAGATCAATGTACTTTTGTTTGCGTTTGAACCAATTTTCGAAGCACTTTTTCCACTCCGATTGAGGTAACTGCAAAACATGCGTTTTGAATGCATCAGCCGCTTTTTCGGGTGTCGAAAATCGTTGTCCACGTAATTTATTTTTGATGTACGGGAATAAAAAAAGTCATTGGGTACCAAATCAGGCCTGCACGGCGGATGACCCATCAATTTGATGTTTTGGCATTTCAGAAAATCCTTTGTTTGAGCCGATGTGTTAGAGCTCGCATTGTCATGATGAAGAATTACGCGTCTCTTCTTCTGCTTTTTTCGAATTTCTCCGGCGACTTCTGGCAAACAAATAGTCGTGTACCATTCAGAATTGTACGTCCTGCGTTGCCCTAACGCCACTTTCTCCACGTGACGGGTAATACCGAAGAAACAGGCAGCCATTTGTTTCTATGTGCTTCTTGCTCGAACAATTTTTGTTGGATTTTGCTCGTCTTGGAAGACCCATACAGTCGATTGCTGTTTTGTTTCCGGCTCATATGCATAGATCTATGATTCGTCACCTGTGTAGATGTTATACACAGCCTTTGATGCACCTTAATTGTATTTTGTCAACATTTCTTTGCACCAATCGATACGAGCCTTCTTTTGAGCGGTTTTAAGATTATGCGAATCCAACGCGAACAAATCTTTTTTACGGTCAAATGTTAATGTAATATCTTATTCATGCTTGTCATACTAATGTCCAAAGACACCTCAATCGCACGGTATGTCACATGACGATCTTGCTTAATCAGTTCTCGTACAGCATCGACATTTTCTGGCACAACAACGGATTTTGGACTACCTGCACGGAATTCGTCCTGTACAGAACACCAACCACGATTAAATTCATTATACCAGCTTTTTACAGTGCTGTAGGATGGTGCTTCATCGCGGTACATTTATTTAAGTTCATCGAAGCATTCTTGTCTTGACAATCCACGTCGAAAATTATGAAAAATAATTACACGAAAATGTTCACGAGTCAACTCCATTTTTTTAACGAGATGAATTTTTAAATTTCCTGTAAATAACACAAATCAAGCTGAAATGTCAAATCGTTCGGAAGAATTTATATTTACAAATATAAATTTTCGATTTAATTCGTCTGCGATCTCCTAGCCACGCTTTCTGTTGCCAAGGCCAGAAATGTATCTAAAAATCTACTAATTATTGTATTTATTTCTCATTGTACGAAGTCAATGTAGTCTTAATTAGAACTTTATTAGAGATATCACTGTTGTTGTCGTCCCCAAGATATGGCCTAAAGTGGACCAAAGGTGGTCCACACAGCCTGAAGGCCACTGTCCACATCGAGCGGTTCCCGCCGTACATGTGTTTGAATGGGGATATTCGGCCGCGCTTTACGCCAAGCAACAGTGGACTGACTTCCGCTGAACAATAGATGGGGGAGGTGTGAAATCGCAATATTATTCACGGTCCCCAATTACCTTTTGTCGGTTTAATACCGAAGTATCTCCCTTTTTCTCTGCGGTGGGAAAAATGTATTGCTTACAAGTGAGAATTGGCCCAATACTGGTAGCGGCTGGCGGGAGGTCAGCATGAGGATTGTCAGTTATTAGTTGTAATTTCGCCAGAAAAGCTGGACAAGCAAACATATGTTCTGGGTTCAGTTCTGTGTCTGGACAGTTCCTGCAGCTCTGTTAAGTTCTGGTGACATATTTCTGGATTTTCATCCCTGTGTAGTGTTTCGTCAGTGTTTCTGTCAGTGTTTAGTTTGCAGATTTGATGTTTAATCTTTATGGTTTTTTCAGCGCATTTCTGTTCTGCAACTGAGTTTATATCAACGAGGGTGATTTGAAGGAGTAATTCTTTATAGAGACTTCTCGCCTCCTTTGCCAAAAAGTCAGCGGCCTCCTTTTCAATACCAACATGCGCTGGAATCCACTGCATGATTCATTTCTTGTTCAGGTTTAGGACTTGGTCCATCGAACTTGGAATATTTCTTACTAGTAGTCAAAGCCCGTTGTGGAGGCAATTACAACGGGTGTCAGAAAAAACATTTGACGAAAATATGTCTACACTCAATGTACAGCTGCGGAAAAAAAAAAAGATCCCACTTGTACTTTTTTCGGCCGTCGATCGTCGTACAGCAAAGTTACAGATACCAATTGTTTTCGATTGACGTACACTTTAGTTTGCTATGCATAAAAATTACATAAGGGGCCATCTACATATTAAAATTCACACCAACTTTTTTTCCCCCCCCCAATAGCAACCCCTAGATTTCACTTCATATTTCAAAAATTTAGCTCATTTTAACCCCGGATACCCATTTTCAATAAATTTGAACCGAAAATGGGTGAGTTATGAGCACCCAAAATCCCCCTCCCCATATGTTAAAATATTTTTTCATACTTTAAATCATATCTCATATAATAATGATAATAAGAAGCTGATTTTTATTCGTACTATTAGAACTAAACGACCCAAACATAATTCACTATTATTATGATTTTTTAATAAAATATTTATATGAATTATGAATTATTAAATTAATATTTAAAAAAATTATGAATAGCGACCTAGCCAAATTTCGATGGAAATAGATGCAGAAAGTAATGTTACATGGCTGTGCAAAATTTCAAATTTTTACGTTCAGTAGTTTAATTTATATTAAATAAAATGTGTTATTTTCATGAGTTAAGGGACCATATATAAATTTATTAAGTGACAATTTTTTTAAAACTGCTTAAAAGAAGCGTAAATTAAGATTTCTTTTACTCAAAAACACAGTAAAAGATAACGCTATTAAAAAAATCAAATTTTGAAGCAAATAAATTAGAGGTTTTTAGAGTTTGATGGTGATTCTATAAAACTTCTATTGTTGCGTCCGCTATCTTATCCCCCAAATAAAATATTTTCCAGGTATAGAATTAGATGCAGTAGATGTATATGTCTTCTAATACAACATCTTATTTCTGAAAGACTAACATCCTCAACATTTCAGGCATGAATTTGACCTTTTTTAATATTGGAAACATTAGGTCTTTGGACTTCCCCATATTTTCGCAAACATTCAAAAAACATTCAAAATCACGTTTTTCTGTCTAAATTTTCATCTGACTATAAATTAAAGTACCACCAAAAGTCTTATAAGAATGTTGCTCATTGTATACAATAATATTAAATGAAGAAAGTGAAATAACAAACACAGTGATAATATTGGCTCAGCAAAAAAATAACTGCGTTTTTTACATGAAATTCAAACAAATAAATTTTCAATCATGAAACCGTTCTTCTAGTTCGACCGTAGCTGGGTAACATTCATGCTTGCAGTCAGAAGAGCAGAGAACAGCCTCTCACTCTCATTTCACCTGTCTAAGAGAACCATGAAGGGAAATACTTAATAACAATTTCAAAATTAGAAAGATTGTCAGAATCGTACGAGCCAAGGAAGTTATGAATTCACGGGTCATTTGGACCTCTGACTAAACATTCTACTTTCTACCCTTGATATTCTCAGTACAAAAAACTTTAAGAGAGATGGTAACAATATTTTCCTTGAAAATAACATTTATTTCTTTTAACTCTCTCTAGTGAAAGGAATGAAAGGCGAAAAGTTCGAAACCTACAAATAGAGCTTTTAAATTTGTAGAAAGTCCCTTAAAACGCGCAAAAATAACTCGCAATATCTCCGGAAATTATCGTAGAAAATTGGTGAAAATTTATATTTAGAGTAATTTGAAGGTTTTCTTACGTTTAATAAAGTCAAAATACAGTGTTGCCATTGAGAAAAACGAAGTTGATGCATAATTAAATATGAAGACGGCCCCTTATGCAAATTAAATTAATAGTAAATTAAAGTATGCGTTATTTGAAAACGAATGGTGTATATAACTTTGCTGTACGACGAACGATGCCGAAATAAAGAGCAAGTGGGACTTTTTTTTTCCGCAGCTGTACATCTTCTTAGTCCACATAAATAATAAACTTCATATTCAATTTTTATTATATACCCAAATCGAATTTAATGCTCTTCTGGAAACGCGGGCGGAAAATTTTCGTATTCGAACGATTTCGTTTTGTTGAAACAGACTCTCTTATATCAATGCTTCGTGCAGGCGATCATTTTAATTAAAAAAAGAACTATGTTATCTGGAGAAACTGTTTAAAACGAATTGGAATCGAAATTTTTCCTTGAAAGCCTAATAACCGTGACTTCCGTGGCTGACGGGAAATACAGGCTGCGGTGCCGACATTTGGTCACACCGCTTTTGCCCTCGAAGAGTCACGCGACCTAGGGGATGTGGCCATCTTACTGTGGCTATCTCGGACCACGATGGCCACACCTCCTAAATCACATGGCTTTGCGAGGGCAAAAGGGGTGTGACCGAATTTCAGCACCGCAGCCCGTCTTTCTTGACAGCCACTGTGACTTCAATATGACGTCATTGTCACTTGCAGTGCCTAATTTTGTCACGCAAATGATTCACTTTTTTTTTTTTTTTTACTCTCAGAAATAAAATAGAGTTGAAAACTGTGAAAAATAGCTTTAAAATTAGGGAATGGCTGTATTTTCAAAATTTTAAAGTAACGCAGATTGTTTTCTATGTTTTTATCCAGAATTATGAAAAATTTCAAGCGGATCGTACAAACATTGCAGATGTTATTACGCTTTTTGTGCTCAACTTCGTAATCTTTTTTGCAGTAATGGTGGTAAAAGTTTTATCTTCGAGTGGTTGCCCGGAAATGTTTGAGAGTGAGTTAGGGATCAGCGTAACAATAGTAGGACAAGCCCGGAGGAATCCTTTTTGATTTTCTGAAGAGTCGCTAAAAATAATTTATCCCCCAGCTCTCTCACCTTCTTAAAGAGATTTATGCATTGATTTATAGTGCTTCCTGTATTGCGAGGAGTTCACATGTATAGTTCGAGGCTATTTTATCCGCCCCAAACCTGAATTGTTTTTGCGACATCACTCTCACGCTGCATTAAAATAATCAATAATCTAACTCTAATTGTTTTTATAGTGGCAGACCTATCGAATGGGGGATAAGGGGTCTCCACGCCCCAGGTGAGAGGTTTCCAGGGAGAGCCTGCGATAAATTAAAAAAAAAAAAGTTTCCTGTATAAGAAAAAATTAATTCGCGAAAACCAACATGGACTTGAATAAGGAATTATTGAAAAGTATGACGTAGATATGTCTCAAGAATGAGTAAGTGAAATGATTCTTCAGGAGCATTTCTTCTCAGGAGCATTTCAGGCTTACTTTTCTTACATTTCAGGCTCACTTTCCTTAGTTTCGGTGTCTGCAGACAGTTTTGGTTTTAATAATTTTAGATTAGAGGATGGTCCTTAAAAAATCAACTTTTAAAATAATTATGGGCACCCTCCCATTTTGTTTTATGACCTAAAAAAGGAAATCCATTAAAACGTCTAATTTTTCAAAAGTTTTAGGAATCAGTTTTAGGAATCGCTTCCAAGGTTTAAAAATGTAAAAATTCAAGTTTTTTTCCTCCATTGAACTTTTACGTTAAACTGATAAAACAGTATTAATTATTAATAACACCTGCTGTTTTTTATTTTCTCAATTATTTAAAGGATAACCTAGGGTAAATACACCAGTAATTAACACTTTAAGAGCAATAATAAGCAGCATTAACTAGTAATTGCTAATTACTAAAACTACCTTGAAACAAAATTTTTATTTTCAAAACTTTAACTGAACATTGACAATTCATGTAAGGTACAATTTCATACTGAATATTGGAAATTTCTCTTTTTTCTATATTTTATATATTGTCATGGTGCAACACCAGTAATTGACACCTAACAAATGAGTAGAAAAACATTCGGATTTATTTTTTAGTGAAATGACGTGAATATGACCGAAGCAAATCAAATGAAATTTGGTAACGGGGGGAAAATTTTGGAAATGGGGGGTACAACTTAACTAAACTATTGGCTTCGAATTTTCTAAAACTTTTTTTTTTAGATTTTTAGATTTTGGGAAAATTGTTTCCAACTGCGTAAATTTTTGTTCGCTCTCATGTGATAGCGACTTAGACGAATAAAATGGAATTTGGTGACACGATAGCTGATCACTCTACTTAAACTATAAAGACGATTTTTTAAGCATTTTGATTAGATTTTTAAAATTTTGCGAAAATTGTTTCAAAATGCGTACAAATATTTTTTCGTGCATCAAGTAATAACGACTAAAGGGAATGAAATGAAATTTGGCTGCATGATAGGTGGTCACTCAAGCTATAGGCAGCGAATGTTTAAAAAAGTTTTATTAGATTTTGAGAATGTTAAAAATATTTTAAAATGCTTGAATTTTTGTTCACACACCACTGTAGAAGTACTTATTTATTAATTTTTTAAGATTTTGAGATTCAGTAAAAATTGAGAAAATATTTGTTCGATTCCTGAAAAATGGTAACGGAATAGAATGAAGAATGAAATTTGAAATTATGTTATGTGGCAAGTTAATGTGAACTACAGATGAAAAAATAATTTTAAATATTTCACAGATTTTGAGAAAATTGTGTAAATGTTTGTTCTCGCATCCCTTAAAAACGACTTTCGAGAACGGAATGAAATTTAGTAACATGATGATCAAATAACGACTAAAACAATAAATGATGGATTTAAAAAAAAATTGAATAAATTTTAAAACTATGCCAAAATTGCATTTTTTCATGGAGTCACTTTACAGCGTCTGGAGTTAATATGTTAGTTATCTATTAAATTTAAAAAAAAATTGTCGATCTTTTAAAAATGTTTATACGTTTTTTTTTAGAATTTTTGAAATTTGTGCAAAGTTTTCTGAAAGCATAATATTGAAATATCAGCCGTGATTCCAACAAAATTTTGTTACAGGCGAGGATTGACCTCTTGACATTTAAAGTTCTTTCCACTAAAATGAAATGTTAATTTTGAAAATAAAACGTTTGCTTTATTGACAATTTCACTCAGCACTTAGTTTACTCGCTAACCTATAATCTTTTAACAATCCACTAAAGTTATAAATTTTCTTTCTTTCTTCTTTTTTTTTTTTTTTTTTGCCAATATACTATTTTCATTCTTTGTACGCCTACTTCGCTTGCGAAAATTCGGGCTTTTTGGAAATGAAATGAAATGTAGGATTACGTTTCTGTTCGAAATATCAATTTTTCATCTACGTCACAATTAAAGGAGAAAATCAGTTTTAACATAGGGAATATTTTAACATTTTTAAAAATCTATTTTTGTTCTTAAAATAACTGTTTCAGATTTTCTTTCTGACTGAACTTTCACGAATATATAGCATTCCGTGTTCCCCGAGCTTTCAATGTAATGAGAGATTAGGGCACAAAAATGCTTTCCAAATGAAAAAAAAAAGTGATCATATTTTCTTAGAAAAAGAAATTATTGAATCAATTTTATTCTCCCCTACTCCCTCTGAATTTTCGATCATTTGGAAAAATGTCCAAATGATCGAAAATTCAGAGTTGAGGTCCGGGAGGATTCTGGATTTTGGACTTCACACTGTTATGCTAATGAACTAAAGATTGAAAATTTTTCAGCTAAAAAAAAATTGTTTCACGGATATTTCAATAACTCTTTTTTATGCTTCAAATTTATCTTCAAATGATCCAAAAAAATTAAAATGAGGAATTGTTTTATTGAACGCTACAACAAACATATTTTGGTTAGCAAAGTTTTCCGTGAATTATGATGCTATAAAAATAATTAAATTTCAGCAGATTTATAATATATTTCTGCATGTTGCAGTTACTAATTTGTTTAAAATCTCACTTGTTTAGATACAATACAAAGAATAAACATGCTGATCAGCCTCATAAAATTGTATTGAGAACAGCTTTTAGGCTAATATGGTTTACATTGGCTAATTTTTTCATCGGATAGTTTTTATTCTTCCGTCAGCTTTTACTCTGTAAACTGACTTTTGCTTCCGTTATCTTTTACCTCCACTTTGTAAACCGTTTTTTTTTTCTTTTAACGGGGCGCATACCCGGCATTACCATCTTTTCATCTTCGATTAACCTTGTATCACATGGTAGCGTGGATTTAAGGAGGAAGAGAGATTACTTGCGCAACGTAGCGTGAAGGACAATGCAAAAAACAGGTAATACCTCCTCCTCACCCCCCCCCCCTTCGCGATGGGTGACCTTAAAAAAGTTGGATGAACCCCCTCCCCCTCGGGAGAAAACTTTCCGATTTTGTCACGTGATAAGTCTAATCGGACATACACGGAATGGCTTCCAAAACATTTTCTGGTTTTGCGGATTGTTTTTCTTTTTGCTGGAGAGTGCTGTATCGACCAATAGCTTGTCACTTCTACCTCGGTAATTACTGTACCATTTGCTAGATTGCTTTAATGGATATTCTAATGGTTTTCGTCATTTGAAATTGCCACAATTTCTATTGAGGAAGTCTGCTGAAACCCTATTCAACAATAGTCAAGGGTTCAAAATCAAACTCTGCCCAAATTTCAAAGTCTTTAACCCATTTAAGCCTGGTGTCCCTTTTTTGGGACAGCATTTTCGCTATCAGACGAAAACGTTATTTATTTTCCCAGCCTTTATTTACGAGTATTAAACCTCAACTCCCCAAAATATTTTATCATGACCAAGTAGGATGTTGATATTTCAATTTTTATACATAATGATTTTAAAAGAAATCATCCCTTGTTCAAGAATTTAATATAAGAAATTTATCTACTATTGCTGGCATTAGCAAACATCCAAGAAAGTCTCAAAAATATCTGGGCTCAAATGGGTTAAAGTGACACACTCATTGTTTATCCCTAAAAAAAGTGTTAATTAATTATTATTTTGCAATTATATTTTATAATTAAAAAATAAAGTACTATTGGAATATCTGTAAAGCATATTTCCTTTTTGACGGCTTTTGTTAGTATTCCCGCTTTTTTTTATGTCAGGGGCGTATTATCGCATGGACAAATAGGGACATTCCCAGGACCCCCGTCTCGAAAGGGCTCCCAATTTCAAATGTTGTTGTGAAATATTCTTTTTTATATCAAAATTTTATGAAAATTAAGACAAATTTCATAGATGGGGGCCCCGAATCCATCAATGCCCGGGGTCCCCGTTGGTCATAATCGGGCCCTGTTTGATGTTGAATAAGCGTTTGTAGGTTATTTGCTTGTACACTTTGAGAATCAAGTGGTTTGCTTTATACAGGGTATGTGTAAACCACCATGGTTATACCTACTATAGGTTATATTGATATTATTTTCTTACAAGGGTTTGCTACTACTAGTTAGAAAATTGCGCATTTTTTATAAATTTTACATAAACTTCGCAATATACTCATTTTTGGGGTCATGTCGCCTATAGTTGAGTGACTACCGTTCATGATACTAAATTTAATTTTATTCTCTTGAGGGATGTTCAGTGATGCACAAACGGAAAAACATATTTTGAATAAATTTTCACAAAATCTTACACATAAAAATAAATAAACAAATAAATAAAATACATTTAAAGAAATGACTCCCATAGTCTCAGTGACTACCTATCAAATGTTACCAAATTTCGATTGCTCCAGTGGTTTTACCTGACGCGTAAAGAAAGAAAACGTCACATCCAGGATGAAAGACTGTCGTATTCCCATTCTTTTCAAAAAAGATATTTTTGGGTACCCTCACAGGTCCGTGAAACGGACAGAATACGAAAAATTTTTGAATTCGAAGTAATTTGATGAGAATAGTCTTTAGTACAAGATTTATTGTTAGTGTATGGTATCTAAGAATTGTGTGTTCAATTAATATAATCTAATTATTCATTAATTTATATATTAAGTATGTACTTAGTTTTTTAATATTTAATCCAGTTAGACTTAATTGCTTTTTTATGTTTATTAAAACATTCAGTAATAAAAATAAATCGTGATATTTTAAAACCCACCTTATGTTCTTTTTAGCTCTTTGATCTAGCTGGTGCATTCTTCAAGCTGGAAGTTTTGCATATATATCAGTTTATAAATTTATTTATTAGGTATGTCAGGGATGGCCTTGCCAACCTGAGCGAGGATTTCTTGGCAAGTGAGCCAGGAGAGGCCTTGCCGCTTCCCATCGAAATTTAATGCTTGTTAACAAAAAGATAACAATAATCCTTTTAGTGGCCTTTTCTGCTCTGAGATACTGAGCACTAATTTTTATTTATTTATTTTTTTGCCTCAGTGCCTGTGAGTGCGCTGAGTTTTTAAAGTGAAATTTTTAATGCAGAAAGGTTACAAAAATAAATACTATAGAAATTTGCAGTAGCTTGCAAAAATAGCTGTTTGATTGAAAAAAAAGAAGAAACTTGATAGTGCGATAAAGGAAAGGAAGTTAAAGGGATGGGAAAATAGATAATCTATACTACCAGATTTAACGTACCTGAAACATCCTTCTTTTCTGGTAAAAACAAGTTTTAGTTTTTGAAATTCCGAATTACGAAATAGTCGAAAATACTAGTAGGAAGTAGGAAGTAAGCAAACTAATCTTATTTGATTGTTTAAGAAAATTGACTCATCTAGCCGAAAATATTTTTTATTATCGTTATTCTTTAACACACAAATATTTAGAGATAATCTGAAAAGAGAAAACGCTTCGGGGGCTATTACAAGTTGAAGGGTGGGGGAGTCATTAATATAAAAGCTAGAGTAAGGAGTGTTTGTTTGCCACATTCTTCTTGGTTAGTTACAGGTGGTCATTTGAAATTCTATTTGATTCATTTTTAATAATGCAAAATGAAAAAAAAATGTTTTGCTAATTAATTATAAACTGATTGTATTAGGGATGGACATGAAGCGAGAAATAGACCTGTTACGTACCGCATTAACCCTTTGAGGCGCAACCCTTTCCCAATGCTGAAAAAAGGGCAGCCGTTGCCATCACTCGACTTAACTACCAGCAAGATGGCGGACGATCGAAACGTTCATCGCGTCCCATAGATGGCAACGGCTGTTTTCGCATTCTTCCATTTTTCAGCAGATGTCAGTGCTGTTGAAAATAATCGTGACCATTTTTTTACGGGAAACGACGTGCTAAGAAGTAAAGGATTCTCGTAGAGCTATGTCACCCGCAACTATTTTTATAGAAATCAAATCGATTCTTCCTGACTGGCAACAGTCAAAACGTCAGAGTTTGGTGTTCCCAGAGCGGGATCACTGCGCGTTAAAGGGTTAAAGCTGCATACCTCTGTCTCATCTCGTCTCGCATTACATTAAAAAAAAGGTAGGGGTGGGGGAATTGGATGGCAAAGATTGCCGTGGCATGTAAAGCTTGCCATGTGAATCTTTAGTGGGAGAAAGAGAGAGAAAAACAGTTTTTTCTAGAACAGGATGTCTTCAGGAAAATTATGAAAGTCTGGAAAATGCAAAATGGGTCAGGAAAATTCTCGGAAAGAATACATTTTTCTTCGTAAACGATTTCTTGGTAGTTTTATTTTTCTTTCTTATTCTCCAGACTCTAGAAAATGAAAAAGATTATACTTATGTTTAAATAGAATGAATGGGTCAGAATGTTTGTAGGGTATACAATACTCGTACCAATTTTACATTCTGTATTGAGGTGTTTATTGTGAGGGAAGGGTCCAAAAGCTATCTGTTTATGACCAGTGATAAAATATAGAAATTTTCATTTCTATCGCCCTGTAGTCTTCCAGATTTGAAATGTAGTAGACCAAAAGAAAAAAAAATATGTTTGAAATTCGGCGTCATCTAGGCATATGACATAAGTAGCATCTTTAACAATTAAATTGGTCGACTCAGTATTGACTAATACCATAAGTAGTATATTGGTCAATATTGGTTAAATTTTAACTAACTTATCTTGCGTAAAACTCCATTTTTTTCCTATCTAAATTAAGTACATTAATAAAAATATTCCAGTTGAAATTTATTTCAAGTAAGTTCCTAGCAAAATATTCAAATATAAAATGGTCGTGGCACTGTTGAGGGATTTCCTAAAGTAAAATTCATCAATGGTCAAGACATTTTTTATTTTTTTTTCTGGAAGCTCCCAAAGTCTGGAAAAAGTTAGGAAATTGACATTTATAAATTTAGTAGTCAAATTTAGTACTTCAAAATGTCCCGATGTGTTTTGAAACTGTATTTCCTACTCACATCGTATGATGAAAGACAAATCACATATCTGGGGTATGCATGTACAGGGGTTCTCAAACACCAAAGTTTGGGAAACCCTCAGCGACAGAAAAATCTGCAAAAATTTGCATGCCCGCTCGAGCATGTAACCTAAAACAATACATGGCCGAACCCCAAATTTACTTTCCCCCCCAAAAAAACTACATTTTATTGTTCTGTAAAACTTACAATATTCAGATTGTTTGCATTGAAGGAAAAATCAGAAAATCCTTAAACACACGTGAATGTGAGGTTTTTAATCTTTCCTCATTCGGGGTTCTGTATTCTGTTTTCACCACAGTTAAGATATTGAGATTGCCACTAAAAGATTGATTAAATCACAGAAAACAGAAATGGAAATTTATTTTTTTCGAACCAAAATTTGAAAAATGGTTGGCATTTAAAAAAATAAACATAATCTTTTTAAAAAGTAATTTATGAATTTCCCATTCTCTATTTTTTTCATATGCCCAATCGGGCAGGTAGAAAAAAGAAACACGTGCCCGGCTGAAAATTTTACATGCCCCGTGCATGTCGGGCAATTGATTTTTCCGGCCCTGGAACCCCTGTAATAAACCTTCCGTCAATTGTTGCTACACCTGCCGGGCACCCCTAGAAGGGCGTTCCATACCTCTAAAGGTCCGCATACCTCAACTCTCTAAAAACCATTATCAGCGCGCTGACTAGCATGCATCAGTTTGACAAAAATCACGACGTGGCATTTTTATATTTTTATTGTTCGAGCTCTATCTGTAGTCGACTCCGAACTCGATCAGTCTTTGTGATGATGTACAGTGAGCCAGGCTATAAAAAAAAAAAAAAAAAAAAAAAAAAAACCAGAGTTACCTGCTCTGAAACGAAGAATGTGTACCATAGAGTGTGCGTTCCAGCTATAGCTTGTTGATGCCATAGGTTCTTCTTTTTCAGTATGTTCATGTGTGCCATTACGGGGGAGACTTTTATGGCGAAACTTGTTTTAGCTTTAGAAATTAATGAGTGTCATTATGGAGACCTTGTTTGTTTATTGTTTTATTGGACTTTGCATCCTTGACCTTGACTGGTTTTCTTCCCTTTGTCGCGCATTTCATACGTCTGGCGCGGCGCTCCTATTTCCTCAGATAATTCTGTAAAGTGATAATTTGTTTTTTTGAATTGGTGACGATTATTACACTAATGGTAGGAAATAATTTATTTATCAACTTCTGAAATTTTATTTTTCGTTCTTGTGTGGATTTAATCAGCTTAAATATATTAAAAAACAATTTTTTATTGTTAAATCCATACGTCGGCCCTATTTGACTTCCTTGCTTAAGTATGAAAGTGGATAATTATCCATACCTCAGCTTCATTTATTTTCCTTCTTCCATAAAACACTTCTTTTGAATTGAAATCTGTATTAAAATCTCTTAATAAAATTTACAATCTTTGTTAGGCATATTCTAACCATATTTCACATATATTTATACTAAAATAGACATCTTTATGGACACTAATTAATATTCCCATTAAATAAACAGTTTGGTTTTGCAATTTCTTGACAAATACTGAAGATATTGCTGGCTAGTTTCAGTTTTGGGGAATTCGGTGTCAAACTTGCCAATAAATAGCCAAAAAATGACCAATCATGGCGACTTTTGACTGTTTACTACCCCGCTGCTGTCTGGCAACCCCTGAAAAGTGTTTCACCATTTCGTCGTGTAGAACTAATTAGTGCCTGACATTAATAGCTCTGAAGTGTTAAAAATATTATTTAAGTAAATAATTTTCAAGTATAAAAATATGGATTATTTTTTACAACTGTAACCTGCTTAACCGATTCTTCCCGTATTCGAACTTTAAAATTGTCCTCTTCAACTACTCGTCTACCAGATTTCGTGAAAATCGGATCAACAATTTAAAAGTTATTTTCGAAGAAACATACAAACGCTGCGCCGCTTAAGGTGTACTGTAAGTAATAGGAATGTTTGACTTAAAATTTATGAATTTAATTTTAATTAGTGAAATTGCACTGTAGATCCCGATTTGTATGATTCAAGAGCATTGCAATCACTAACGTAGTGTTTTTCAGCTTGTGGGGCACGCCCCTCAAGGGGGGCACAGAGCGTTTTCCAGGGGGGGGGCGAGAAAAACCAAAGAGCAAGTAGTGATGCATGTTTTTAAAAAATCATCTTATTTATTCTCATTTTTGCTCAAAAATATATCCGTTTTCGCTTAAAATGTTCATTCATACTTTGCTGATAACATTATTTTGTAGAAAATTCGACTATGTTCATTGTTAACCCTTTGAGGCGCCACCCTTTCCCAATGCTGAGAAAAGGGCAGCCGTTGCCATCGCTCGACTTAACTACCAGCAAGATGGCGGACGATCGAAACGTTCATCGCGTGGCATAGATCTAGAGACCCTTTTTCGACGCACAGCCTGCTGTCGTCTGGAGAGGTCGTCAAAAAAGGGTCTCTATATCTGTGGCACGCGATGAACGTTTCGATCGTCCGCCATCTTGCTGGTAGTTAAGTCGAGCGATGGCAACGGCTGCCCTTTTTTCAGAATTGGGCAATCTATTCAGCCGTTCTCGCATTCTTCCATATTTCAGCCGATGTCAGTGCTGTTAAAAATAATCGTGACTATTTTTTTACGGGGAATGACGTGCTAAAAAGTAGAGGATTCTCGTGGAGCTATGTAATCCGCAACTATTTTTATATAAATCAAATCTATTCTTCGTGACTGGCAAAAGTCAAAACGTCGGAGTTTGGTGTTCCCAGAGCGGGAACACTGCGCGTTAAAGGGTTAAAGATTTAAAAACTGAATGTATGCTGAAAAATGTGAGGGGGAGGGTGACGCGCCACCGTAAGTTAGCCTTTGTTGGGGGGGCGCGACGTTAAAAGTTTGAGAACCGCTGCACTAACGCATTTATCATTACTTGAAGACCACTGGTATTAGATGATAGAGCATTGAATAACAGGTGATCTTCCATTACTACAAATGAAATTTCATGGCACGTCAGATCATAGCCAGGTGCCCAGATGCCCAGTATGCGACTGGCAAAGAACACTTGGAATTTCCGAACAAATGGGTGTCTCACTCGAATGTTGTGGAGCATTAGGTGCTTGGGCCAAGGCAAAAAAGCCACCTATTGTGTGATTAAAAAAAAAAAAAGTGCCTTTTTCTTGGACGGGACATGGGTCTAACCAGTCACGCACTTACTGCGAAAACTTGAATACGCCTTACTCAGAGGAAAGGAAAATTGTGGAGGGAGAAATTGTGGAATTAGAGGTTAGAGAAAATGCGTGAAGGACCAGGGATATGAATTAAAGAAAAAACGAGAAGATGGAGTGGCCTAGCAGCCTTTGACGATTTTCGCCGTACCCTGTAATAATAAGCCTCATGGGGCGGAGCTCATTAGGACCTGCGAAGGCTAGAGCAGATCCTAGCTCCGAAGTAAACAGACTAATGTGTGTGAGTGAGTAGAGTAGACGAAGGAAGATCGCTTGTCGCGTACGATGTTCACACAGGCTCCAGAGAAATGCTTTTTGGTAACTTTCAGGTAAAGATTTTTGTTTTTCTAAATTTATTTAAAAAAAAAAAATGTTATGTCTAATGTGCTTTTGTTTTGTTCTGTACTTAAAAAACATGAAAAAATAATAATAATTTCAAATTTCGAAAACTTTTATTTAAAACGATTTGGTTTAGATATACAGTATACAGTTCTGTAATTAATTTTTTTTTGGCCAGAAATCAGTCTTTTGTAGCGAGCTTGAACATCGATTAGGTAGTTACCATTTTGGAAACTTTTCTATATAGCGTATACAGTAGACTCCTTCTTAAACGGCTTAATTGGGACTGGGGGGTGAGCCGGTTAACCGAAAATCCGGTTAAAGCGGAGAATGAAAAAAGACGTATAATTAATTGATGGAAACTGCATTATAATAAATGCTTTAATTTATTACGAAAGTTTTATACACCATTAGGAGGAAGGTTTTAGGAACAACAGTAGTTTTTTTTTTCTGCTGAAGACTGAAAATGCGACAACTTATTGCACAGTTTCGTCATTTTCTTTTTAAAGCATCGCATCGATGGATGAAGCTGATGCTTGTTGTTCTACATAGCATAAAGCCTTTTTTCAGTACTTTTGCTCCCTCTGTATGCGACATGACGGAGGTCGGTGTCATTTACTGTCGGAATCTTTTTTTTTTTTTTAAACTTTTTTAAAAGTCAAATACAGCTGGTTAAACGGATGTCATCTAAGAGGGAGTCTACTGTATTGTTCGTACATGCATAGTGTTTGAAATATTCAGAAATTTATTATTTGTTTTATGTATTGTAAATATATAAATCGTTAAATATAAAGTAATAATTTTCTGAATATTTTTGTGTTCAGCCTCTCTGTCTGTCTCTCTCTCTCTCTCTCTTTCTCTCTCTCTCTCTCTCTCTCTCTCTCTCTCTCTCTCTCTCTCTGTGTGTGTGTGTGTGTGTCTGTGTCTGTCTGTCTGTCATTACTTATAAAATTTCCATTAAAATTTTTCTATGCACTAGTTCTTGAAAAATTTAATTTGTATTCCATATAGCTCAATAATTGTCACCCTGTGTACGTACGTACAGGTGAAAGTAATAAAAGCGTGTTAGTATTTTTCTTTGTGCGTATGCATCTTATTATTTATTTGAAAACTAAATTTTAAACATTAAGTTATTGTTCCTCTCCCCCTTTTCCACCGCCTGCTTTCCTCTTTTTCTTTTTCTTTTTGAAGTTACTACTTTCTAAAATAGGCGTAGTACGCTCTATTTTTACTTTGGTGGAAAGAACCTTATTTTTGACAGGATTTTTCTTTTTAAGCGGTTTTATTTAGCTTGTAGCAAACACTTTTCACCTCTATTAAATATTAATAACGTTGCATACATTTTGCATTTACGTCGACAGACAAACGTATCATAAACACGTTCCGACCTGGTCTGCAGGCAAGTTACAAAATATTATTGTATCGCTCCGGAAGCATAAAATATTCATGTATAGGCTTTTTTACCCCCCCCCCCCCTTCTTTGCACTGGACATGGTGTCCGCTATTGTTAAGATTACCGTCCACTGGAGGGTTTGGGATTGGAATTATTTATATGGCATACCACCAGTTCGCATTTTCTTCTTTCCTCCCCCCCCTCAATTCACACATATATTTTTTGTCACAATTCTGAATTCAGATGGCTTTTTAGCCTGATCCCAGCTTTAGTGGCCTTTCGTAGTTTCGGGTTTTGCGTAAAGAAAACTGGCCCATTGTATTAATGTTTCGTAAAGAGTAGTAATAGGTAAATATAAGGAAAAACTCTGTGCTAAAGAAAAATAAATAATTTTTTTTACTATTAATTACTATGCTTTTAAGGTTTTAGTTACATACTGCAAACAGTACTGTATTAGTATAAAACGTCACCCGGAAAAACCTTAATTTGTTTCCTCCTTCTTTGGAGCCATAATTGATTTTTTTTGCTCCCTCTGACCAAGGCACTCAGGGCACGTGTCCGTTTGCCCATTTAGTTGGGATCCTGTCTGCGAACATCCAGGCAACAAAAAGCAGAGGGTCAATATCATAAGTCATCTACAAATTGTTCTAAGTATTTAGGAAAAATACGTAACTACACAGCTACTAATTTTGAGATAGTTAAAGCAAACTGAATTTTCTTTAACTTTAGAGGGGGCAATCGCCTCCTCTTGCTCTTAGTAAGTTACGCCTATGATTAAAACCCTCATAATCGAGGAGCTGAAGAAACTGAGCACTGCGAGTTTCACTGCATCTCTTCGTTTTCCCCCCTATCTGGGAATAATTTATAGTCCAAGACTTCGCTCAGGCGCTGAGCAATCATATGCATTAGTGCCAGGAGCTGCATCGGCGGCAGTGCCGTCCAAAGATTTTTACTGGATTTTCTGGATCTTTTTGAAAATGTTTTTGGGGAGACTTTTTGTTATTGCTACGTCATGGCTGCGGACTTATAATAGTGTAAAGTTCATGTATTAATAAAAGGCATAAAATTGGGGAATGCAATCCCCCTCCCGCGGGAAAACTTTATCATGACTATAATTTTTATATTTATGCAAGGTATTTATTAATTATCAAATAAGATAAAGTGGTTGAACTTGATCGTGCTTACAATCTTACTTTTTCTTGCTTTTCTCTATATAAATTAATTTTTATTTGATTGACATGTCAATCCCGCAGGATTGCGGGATCAACAAATCTCAATCCCGAAATCCTGTGAAACGAAAAACAGTGCGGGAGTGCATTTCCTAGGTATTGGAAGACATACTTCTGCTACATCTAATTCTATACATGGAAAATATTTTATTTTGGGGGAAATAGTAGTAGACACAACAATACACGCAATCCCGCGAAAAGAAACACACTGCGGAAACACATTCCCCAAATATATAAAATCGTATTTATAGTTAAAATGGGGTGCAGCAGTTCTCCACAGCTCCTATGTACGAGCTGCTTTTCAGCTTAGAAGGAATAATTGAGATTCAGGTGTATTTGTAATATAGTAATAACTTTATAATTTCTGAAAATTTTGCCTACTCGCGTTTGCCATTATAGTAGGACAATATATTTAAAAAACAACAACAACAAAAATAAAATTATTGTACTTAATCAAATGTAGTACTGTTATTTACTAGGTGATTCCGAATTCGTGGTTCAAATTTTAAGGGCAAGTAAAATACATATAAAGTACGTCATTTTTTCTACAGCAATGTGGAGTCGGAAAGGAAAAGTACCGCGTTTTCCGTACGATGGGAATCCATCCATATCCACATTTCCCCACCATGGCCGAGTGGATAAGGCACTGAACATAGTCGAGGGCTGAAGTATGAAGGTCCCGGCGTCGTGACTGTCGATCTAACGGTCTAGAGTTTTGGACGGTTTTCTCCAGATGTAACGTGAATATGCATTAGAACCCCATACAAAGGTCCTCTGACCAAGACATCATCCCTTCCTAGGCAGATAGCCCATGTGTATAGCTTTACAACACAAACAAGCCGTTTCCGAGAAAAATGTGCCCAATTACCTCAGCATTTCCTGTTCTTCCACATCGTTCTTTTCATTTCTGTGACCGCAAATTGCTCAACGAAAAAAAAAAAAAAAAAAAAAAAAAAAAAAAAAAAAAAACACTTCTATAAAACTCTCTTCCATAAAATTACGATAAATTGCGCCAAGCAGTAGAATCATCTCCTCAAAATCGTACATCAACCATTTAATTTTTCGCCAAATTAAAAAGTTGCAAATTTTAATCTCGTAAAATTTCCAAATCCTATTTTTCTTTTGCGTATAAAACAGTTCACTCCTGCTGTGATTTCCCATGCACACGATCACACGATATTTTAATATAAAAACAACCTTACAAATAATCTAAAAAGAAAAAAATCGTTATTCTTTTATTTTTACTTCAAGTGTCTGAGTCATTTAATAAACTTGCCAAATGTAGCAACCTAGATATGCTTAATCGTCTCTTTTTCCATTACGGGGTTACAATTATGAAATGGCAGAGAGCAAAAATGATCCTTTTGGACACGTTTTTTATCGATATATCCTAAAATAATTCGAATTTCGAAAAAATCGCTTCGAGGTATGTCGGGACCCGTCCAGGAGAAATTCCATACAAAATTCGGTAGGTCCACGATCACCCGTCTGGGAGCTGCGCGAGACACAGACAAACTAACATTTTACACTTTGTTTTATTTATATAGATTTAGGATGCTTTATCTGATTTTGAATGACTCTAGTAAAAGTAATTTTTCATTATAAAGTTGAATTTATGTATGTATGTATGTATGTATGTATGTTACTATTTATTTAAAAATAACAATTTCTAATTTTCCTGGTGGTTTAATAGCAAACGTAAAATTTTGAAACAATTTTCGTACACATAATGTGCCCCAAAATAAATAATACCGGATCGGCCTCCCCCGAAATTAAAATCTATATGCTTGCCACTGATACCAAGAAATCTATCCAACTCATTTCACCCCAAGCACCATTCTGAAGTATTTAATGTAAGAAAATAAGTATTCGTTCTTTCTTGTTTGTTATTTCCTCCTTTTATTTTTCGTTTGGAGGAATTAAATGTTTCTCATGACTTTTCATTCGTTAAATCGTGTGCCTTGATTCTTTTTAGTTGCGTTCCAGTTCATCTCGAAATTTTTATTTTATTTTATTACGAAATACTGAGGAATTTTTCTACAACACACTCGCTTGGTTCCAATTGAAAAGGGAAAATTTCGTTGTTCGGAGATTTTAGCTGCTATCTAAGCAAATAATTCAAACTTTTTAGTAAGTTCAGTAAGTACAAAAGTATTCAATTATAACTTTCAATTAAAAATAAATTTTGTGTATTATACATTTTTAAAATCCTTTTTTATTATTTTTCATAGTATAAATTTACCAATTTCGATAATATAATAAGTACTTACGCTTATTTTACATGCAAAATTTCGTTGCTCTATATTTCTTTACGCTCCGTGGAGTTAAATTTTCATAAAAATGTTAATATTTTAAAATTGTGCTGCAAATAGAGTTGGACACACTTTCTTCCATTCGCAGTCTCCTTTAACCCTTTAAGGCGCAGTGTTCCCGCTCTGGGAACACCCAACTCTGACGTTTTGACTGTTGCCAGTAACGGAGATTTGATTTGATTTCTATAAAAATAGTTGCAGATGACATAGCTCCACGAGAAACCTTTACTTTTTAGCACGTCATTTCCCGTAAAAAGAAATTGTCACGATCTTTTTAAACAGCACTGACATCTGCTGAAAAATGGAAGAGTGCGAGACCAGCTGGATAGATTGCCCAATGCTGAAAAAGGCGCAGCCGTTGCCATCGCTCGACTTAACTACCAGCAAGTTGGCGGACGATCGAAACGTTCATCGCGTGCCACAAATCTAGAGACCCTTTTTTGCTGGTAGTTAAGTCGAGCGATGGCAACGGCTGCCCTTTTTTCAGAATTGGGGAAGGGTTGCGCCATAAAGGGTTAATGGTTTGTAGCAATTCTGTATGCTGAGGTTTTGGCTGCTACACGTCTTTATATTCGGAGCTACTGTCACTCTCCTGGTAATCATTTTTGTCTGTTGTCTCTTCATCTGCACCATACGAAGCAATTAAGTTGTGCATCCATTTGTGAAAAGTCCGCGATACTTGCATTTTGTTACTCTTCTATTCTCTTTCACTGTTTTCCATTTTTCTATCAGTTTGGCCAGGATCGTACAATCTTCATTTCCACAATCAATGTCACCTACAGGCCCGGGCTGAGAGGGTAGGGGCCCGGCCGTCTCAAGAGAAGGGGGTTATGGTGTAACCGATAAATAACAGAATGTGTTAACTTTCGGGGTATGGGGGAGGTAAAGTGTTATTATTAATTAATTAATTATGATTGATAATTAATGCATTAATAAAATATTCATCTATTAATTAATATGCGCCATTCATATTAATTAATCCCTTGCTCATTCTGGAACCCTCACTCAAAAAACTTTGAGAACTACATTTAAAATGAAGTGTTTTGAAGCCTTCTGGGGCGCAATTGCAGCTGCAAAATATTTTGTATGTGTCAAACTTCATTCAAGTGATATCAGTAGGTATAGCACTTTTTTTGTATTTTCTTTCTTTTTTCTGTTTGGGGCCCGCCCTCAGCAGGGAGGGCCCGTCTGTAGACAGTCGGACACCCTGGCCAGTCCGGGCCTGGCCACCTAATCTGATCCACGGAAATTCGAAAAGATAAAAAAAGAAGTCTGAAAAAATTTGTTTAGCGAAGTTAAACAAGAAACTGCCGAAAGCCCGGCAGCCACTTCGCTGTATGGAGAATATTTTTAGTGTTAATAATGTCTAATAACGATTAAAGATTTCGTTATAGTGAGAAATTCAGTTTTGGGAGACTTCGTTATGGACCCAACCGGCCCAGCCATCTGGAGAATACATGTTGCTTCTTTTGAACTTCTGTAATCTAAGTTGTATTAATAGTTTTAACAGCTTAAATTGATGTAATTTGTTATATAAATATGCTGATCAAAGAAGTTAACACTTTGAGGCGCAACCTTTTCTCAATGCTGAAAAAAGGGCAGTCGTTGCCATCGCTCGACTTAACTACCAGGAAGATGGCAGACGATCGAAACGTTCATCGCGTGCCACAGATATAGAGACCCTTTTTTGACGACAGCTGGCTGTGCCTAGTTAAGTTGAGCTATGGCAACGGATGCCCTTTTTTTCAGCATTGGGCAATCTATCCAGCTGTTCTCGCGCTCTTCCATTTTTCAGCAGAAGTCAGTACCGTTAAAAATAATAGACCTCTAATAATAGACCTAAATTCTTTTGCGGGAAATGACGTGCTATAAAAAATAAAGGATTCTCGTGGAGCTATGTCTCCCGAAACTATTTTTATAGAAATCAGATCTATTCTTCGTAATTGGTAACAGTCAAAACGTCAGAGTTTGGTGTTCCTAGAGCGGGAACACTGCGCGTTAAAGGGTTAATACCTTTGAACTGAATATATGGAGCTGGGAATTGCTTGATGTGTGTCGGTTCCCTCTCTCTTCTTCCTATTTTGCCTTTTTTTCTTCTTTTCTTGTTAACACCATCGGACTTGCCATAATGCATTTTAATGCATGCAATTATTTTTCGTTTTATAATTATTGTATTATTCTCTTATTAATTTTGTTTAGGGAAACAGATTGCCCCCCCCCCCCCCCCCGAAAAAAATCCCTCGGCATTTCTCTTTTAGTTATTTAACGTAATTTTCAAAAAATCACAAAACTGAACTAACTGCATCGAAAAAGGAGGCAGATCCCACTGGAAGACATGGCTGGCTGCGTAGCATGTGCGCGTACACAGGGGTGGAGCAACGCCCCCTCAAGGGGGCGTTGGGTGGAGGCGAGACGAAAAATAGGCGTCTCGTAAAACAGCCGAAAAGTTTTGTCTCGTTTCGCAAAATCCGTATATTGTAGTGCCAAAAATATATGATATAATTAACAAAATCAATGATGAGGAAGGTAGTAACTGTCAAAACAGAGACTTTAAAAGAATAACTGACAACCGGGAGATATCTTTAACGTACTTTAATTGCACATGTTTCGTAAAATATAGTAGTCATTATAAATCTTTTTAGTTTTTGATATTGTTTTTGAAAATATGATTATATATTAGAAAAACTTGTATCCACTCTGATGTCACTCAACCTTCTTCTTTTTATAAATCCTTTTAACCTACAACGGCAAAAGCTATTTTTTTCAATTCTTACTATTAGTTAGTTCACACTCTCCCTATATATATTTATATATCTAGTTCAAATTTTCAATTGTTTATAAAATACTTTTTATTCATCTTGTCAAGTTCAAATACATTTTTTTAAACTTGCATTGGATCACACTTGATGTTAATACAGTTTTTTCAAATACTAATTCATTAATTAAATTAAATTAATTAATTTTAGAGCCTGTTACGTGGGATTAAAAATGAATGAAAACAATAAGCTAAACAAACTGGATCAACGGTATCGACCCTTGCTTCACATTAATTAATTAATTAAAAATTAATTCATTAATTAAATTTAATACAAAGTAACTAAAATAAAAGTTTTCTTTGTTGACTTAAGTAGGAATTGACTTAAATTTTTTTTTTTAGATTACTACTTGTTTCTTCTATACTTTAAGTGTTTGTTTGTCCGGAGAGGACAGCTAACGTTACCAGATGCGTCGTATCCAAAAAACTCGCCATCTGTCGTCGAAAGTTGGCGGTATTTGCCGAAATATCGCCAAATTTGGCGATAGTCATTTGGTCCATGCCCAAAATATCGCCATTTGTCATCTGCCTTGGCGAGATTCGGCGAAATGTCACCAAATTTGGCGATAGTCTGTCATCGTTTAGTCCATGCCCCAAATCTCGCCATTTGTCTTCGACCTTCGCGAGTTTTACCGAAATATCGCAAAATTTGGCGATAATCAGTCATTTGGTCCATGTCCTAAATATGGCCATTTGTCATCGCCCTTGACGAAATATCGCCAAATTTGGTGCCAAAAATTATTTCGTATTTTGCATAACTCGTAAGACTTTTACCCGTAGAATTTAGAAATTTTGTATTTAGAACTACTGTAATATCTAACTATTTTCAATATCTTTTTTGATTGCAATCGACTGGGTAATTTATTTACAGACTCAGCCAAATGACTTTAAATACATTAATGTGTATGGATACATTCAATTCATTGAAAATCTGTGGTCAATTACTACTTTAACTATCCTCAAAATCTCACAAACTATCTCAAGCTTGTCGGCTTTTGGTGAAATATCGCCCAATTAAATGTCAGAAGGAAATCTTTCATATTGAACCCAGCTTGGCGATATCGAAATATTTAGCTAGAAATCGCTTAACCTTACTATTACTGCAGTATTTTATCTCTTTCAAACAAAAGAAGTTTAGATGAAATGCGCCGAAAATATTTTTGATTTAATAGACGTGCTAGGAAGTCATATGTTGTCCACATCAGATTTTTCATTTTGGAAGACTTGTAAGAAGTAAAGCAAGTTGAATTTTCAGTCAGTAAAACTTACCAAAATTACTTGTAAATTGATTGGATAATTTCTTTTCCATGTATGCCCCCCCCCTTTCTGCTAAGTAAAAAATTCATTTACGTACTATATTTAGGACTTCTTTTTATTAAGTAGATAGGGGCAGCTACATAGTAGTTTCAAAATGGACGAGGAAATAAGGAAGCCAGTACGGGCGTTCAATTGATGCATTCACATGGATGACTACATCATAATTAAACACAGGCGATCAAATACCTGGAACCAGACGCGGATACTGCCATCGGGAAGCCGGGAAATTTTCTGCTAGGCCGGTCACTTTCACATGCATGTCGTAAAATATATAATGTGTATGTTTGTTCAGAATAAAATGTAAGTGGTCTGCCCTTTACTCATATTTCCTGGGCCGGTGTGACAGGTTGTATCCGGCCCTGCCTGGAACCAGCCTTGGCTACTGCCTACTGAGTATAGTAGGTAATCGGGCCCTATATTAAATATTTTCCTTTGTTTCTACCGCTTTTACATTGACATATGTTTTGTTGATACTTTATCAGTATCTTATCATTGTGTCTTCTTCCTGTCTGGTTTGATAGACGTTTCTTTTTCTTCTTCTTCTTCTTCTTTTCTTTTTTCTTTTTTTTTTCACCTGCACAGTTCTTCCTGTATTGATATGCTAATAAAACTCTTACTTCTCCTTTTTTATTCAGAACTTGCAGCACCTGTCATTTCACTATTTGCGACTGCATTTTCATTTTTAAGATATCTGTGGAAAATTTTCTTTGTTAGTTTACTTATAAAAATTCTTTTTACTTTGAATGTATTACAAGTTATTATAAGTCTTCCTCCTATTTTTACAAACTCAATATGTAATTATGTTTCTCCTTTTCTGAATTTTCTTTCTTTTTTCGATGCCCCTAAATTTTTTTAAAAATTTAATTTGCGGACTGAATTATCTTACAAAATTCGTTGAAAAACAATTCAAATTAATATGTGGATCCAAACATCGTCACAAAAACATTAGCAAGTTTCACCATTGATACAAAATAATTTGGTAAATAATCCCATACGTCAGTTTTTAGTGTGGGATTATTATCACCTGTACTATTTTCAGATATTTTTCCTTCTACGTCGGAAATCAAATTTTCAACTTTATTTTTAAATACACTATGCTGCTTTGGAATTCAATTTATTCTATTTCTATATAATGGATGTCTCACACTACCATTAACTCCATTGTTACGAATTAGGTTTTGTATGGATATAAAATGAAGTGAAATGTATTGTTGCAGAATAACTCTGCTAATTCCTTTGTTCGTCGTTCTAAAGTCCAATTGGCGTAGAAAGTTCTAGTAAAGAGTCCACTTGTCAGGATGGAAAACGAACTTTATTGCTTCTAGAACTTCGTTGAACAATCAGCTGTACAAGATTCACAAGCACAATCAAACAGTAATGTGCTTTAAACAGTCCGCTTAGATCAGAAGCTCTCACAAATGCTGTATTTCTCACACAAAATAAAACACTTTCACTGGCGAAAAATTTAGTGAAAATATACGAGAGATATCGCAAGCAATCCCTCAAGACTCAGTAATAAAGAATTTACACACAACACTTTAAAATCAGCTTCGAAAAGCAAGCTAAAACACTGCTTGTATAGCACTATCTATTCACAGAGCAAACCAAGCGTACTCACTCAGAAAGCTCGATTCACACTACGGGAGCTCAACTCACACTGAACTGGGGCCTCTGACAGCTTGCATTTATAGGCGACGCAGGAGCTACAAGAAGCTTCCAGAAGAATCTATTTCTCGAAGATACCACATAAGCGGGAATTTTGATTACGTCATTGAAGAGAAATATTAAGGTATTATGTAATTTTAATGCAGAAAAACCAACTTTACAGCCTCCATTGGGAAAATCGCGCCAAATGACCAAAATATTGCCAAACTTGGCGACTTTTGGCGAAATAAGCCAAATTTTGCTCCAAAAATAAGTCCCCAAAAGTGAAGTTACCGAAGGCTTACGACCAATATTTCTCGAGATTTCTAGAACGGCCATAGGAAAACAATGCGGAAACTAAAACCTCCGTATCTCCGGTTCTATTCTAGTTGACTGATTTTGATGCAACAAAAAGCAAGATTGAACTATTTCAAGCGTAGAATACGAGTTTTGAACTATTTTAAACCTACGAACAGTGGGTTGCCCCGAAAATTCATAACAGTATTTTCCAAACCTTAAAATTAATTAAATCACTCCTCAAAACCTTGTTCTGTTCCTTGTATCATCATTAAATACTTTTTAATTGCATTATCTTGAACGTGGAATGTATTTTCCAAACCTTTAAATTGATTAAATCGCTCTTCAAAACCTTGTTCTATTGCCTGTGTCATCATTAAATACTTTTTGATTGCATTATCTTGAACGTGAAATGTATTTTCCAAACCTCTAAATTGATTAAATCGCTCCTCAAAACCTTGTTCTATTTCCTGTATCATCATTAAATGTTTTTTGATTGCATTATCTTGACGCAAAATGTATTTTCGAAATCTTTAAATTGATTATATCGCTCCTCAAAACCTTGTTTGATTTCCGGTATCATCATTGCATTATATATAATATTTTGTAATTGCATTGTCTTATACGTCAAGTGTATTTTTTAAAAAAATATTGTATTTTGAAAGTGTGTTTGTAATTGAGGAAAATATTTCCCGATTTTCATTTTCACATTCTTAATAAAGACATCCGGTTTCGCCATAAATGTTTTAATGGTTTCAAGCATCATTAAAACAATTTGTAGATGTCCTTGAAGTTTTTATTCAATTCCTTAAAATGCTGAATGATGTTGCATAAAAACCTTAAATCATTTAAACAATCTATGTTTGGAAATTTGTCAGAACTATTCTTTTTCTTCTCGATTAAGCAATAGCTCAATTTCTTGAAATAAAATGACAGATGGACTGAAAACCTGACCATTGTCGTACGTCCAAAATCTCTGAACAGTGGCACCCAGTCTAATACTTTGTGCAAAGGGTCGTTTATTAAGATTTCTTGTATTTATTAAGTTGGTGGTTTTTATTATAACTCGCAGTGCAGAAAGTGTTTTTACACTTTGCTTCGAGCGTTGAACTTGCTATGAAGTATTAGACGTGTATTAAGCTGTGAAATTCATTCAGGGAATGTATAATAGTTTACTCAAGCTATTACATAAAACCTACGTTTTCCTCCACCATATTGGATGCAGCGTCTCTTGTTCCAGGAGCAGTTTCCTATGTGGGTAAGTATCCATTTCTTGAAAGTCTCTGAAAATATCAAGACGGGCACAGTTAGTTCCCTTTCAACATTATTTGATTTATTGGCTCTCTTTTTTTTTCTTTTGCACACCCTCTCAAAAGTATTTTAGTACGAGAATATTTTCCTATATTAATTTTGTGAGTAAGTTATTAACTTTAAAAAAAACATATAGCTCAGTATAAATATTAGACGCTGTTATTATATGTTAGATAATCTACTTTTTATAAGGAATAATTTTTCGTGATGTAACCGATTCTGAAAAACTGACTTGCACTCGAATACTGTAAAAAATGAATTCTTTCTTCTTCCGTTGAAAGTCAAAAATTAAATGCTACTTTTCAAAATGTCATTTTACATTGTCTGTACATGGAGATATTTTATCACGGTCGTTTTCTTATTTTCAATATCTTCACACCATATTTATGAAATCATTCTGTTTGATATGGTTTGGAACTTGTATATATTTTTTTCTTTTTCTTTTTAGCCGCAAATATAGTACAGGGATAAAACTAAAAACATTTATACTTAGAGTAAAACAATTTGATTTAGAATACAATAACTTGATATTCATACGTTGAAGAGAAATTTTATAAATATTAAAAAAAAAATAATAACGTTGAATTACTCTTCTGTACTTGCTGATTTGCTAAGTTGGTTAAAAGTTGTCAGTTTCAACAAAAGATAGAAATGCTATTTATTTTTAAAAATAAATAAATAAATTAATTAATAAAAATTAAATCAGTCAGAAAGTGAAAAATTGACGGGAAAAATAATTATAGCAAGATAAAATAAACTAATGAGTAATACATACTACCATACCAACAACAATACAGTGGGCCAGCACATGTGTAAAAAGAAGCACAAAAAAACCTCAAAGACAGTTGGAAATAATTACAATCACTGCGACTCTCATTATGGACCACACACAGCAGATTGTAAATATAAAGACAAAAATAGTAGGATTTCGGTAAGTGGCTTAGTAAAAGGCCCAAAATCCATATATATATATATATATATATATATATATATATGCACACGCACACACACACATACTCTTTTTTCTGAGAAATTATATTTACGAAAAAAAAAAGGATCAGTTTAAATTTATAAATTTTTATTTCAAACTCACATTTGTGCGTAAAAAAACAACACTTTTTGCTGTCTTCCGTATTAGTTTGCTTATTTATCACTGCATCAAATTTTTTTAATCAATTGCTCGAAACGGTATGAAAATATTTTTATCCTGAACCATAAGCGCATAAGAACTATGATTATTTCTTTCACCATTTTAAGGGCTGTTAAATTTAAATTGAAGCATTAGAAATGAAAATATTTTTAAAAACGTTATGTAACCATACTTTTATATGAATTCGGCACGTACTAAGTCCCAAAAAAATCTATAGACTACTCATTCTATTTAAACACTTTTTTCAAACATTAACACAAGTCTCAAAAATGAAACGCAAATTAAATATTCATTTTTGTTTGACTATTCATTCATAATATTTTCATTTTTATTTTTGGAGAAACGAATGTTTCTTTGGGTTTTTCATTCATAAAATCATGTGCCCTGTTGCTTCTTTTTTATTTTCCGGTTGATTTGCATTTCTTTTTTATTTGCATGTTTGTTTATTTTTTTTTCTGCATATTTTAATAATGATGCATCTGTTTCGTCTGCAATTCATCATGTTTGGAATACATGCTTATGCTTTTGAATTTCTGTAAATTTAAATTTATTTATTTAAAGTTACGTAACTGAGAGAGTAGAAAAGTATTGGACGGGAAGATATGTGGAGTTGGAAAAGGGTGGAGTACACGTGTTCCTTTCTTTCATTTATATTGCTTTGAGTGTTATTCTATTTTGTTTCGGTTCGTGTTCATTAATAATGGAACTTATATTTTTGTGCGCATAAAAGAAAAAGTTCGTGTACTCTTTTCCGATAAAACTACCTTGTGATATATTAACGGAGTATTACATATCGTTTAGTTAGTTGTAAGGCGCCCGTTGAAAAATGATGAATATAAGAAAATTTTTAATTTAATATGCACGAAATATTTGCTGTTAATGATATATATTGTACTTAAATTTATCAATAAAAGAAATAGCTTACAATCACGTCCACAGACAAGCAATTTGATGGTAATGCATTTTAAATTGTTTCTTCTAACCTCCAATCCCTAGAGGGCCTTTAAATATTACGTAAGCATATTTTTTTGCCATTTTATTTATGGAATTATTTTTATTAATTTAATTGCATGTTTTAATTAATTATATTTTAAACTGTTTTGTTTTAATGCTTATTTATGTATTCATTTTCGTTTAAATGCTGATTTATGCAGAGACAACGATGTGCGGTAGTTAGCGGTACTCTATAAAATAACGCTGTGTATTTTAGGTAAAATAGGATTTGGTAACTTTAATTTTATTATTTGTACCTGTTTAATTGTCTCTAATGACTATTCTATAAAGTTTACAAATTTAGATGGGGTCTAAATTTATCCAGGAGATAGGGGAGCTTTTTTTTTTCTAATCTGAAAGGGGTCATAAATGCACTCCTTTTTAAAGGCCCATGCTCTATGGCAGGGACTTGTCTTGGTTGTGCACAGAGAGGTAAATCGTCTGAGGATGGACAGATAGTGATTAGATTCCAAAAGTGAGTAAACATTTTATATTATCGGTATACATCGAATATGCAAAGTAACAGCTTTCTGACCCGTTCTATCACGGCAATCACTACTGTTCTAATAGTTTAGATTAGTGATTGTGTCATACTCATGTGTGTGCAGGAATCTCTATCGTTTACCTGTAGATACGAGCCAAATAGAGAAGTATTGGGGCTTGTTTTTTTTTTTTTTTATAGCTCTGGGAATTATAACCGCAGAACGAGTCCAAAATTTAAGCTAATTAATAAATAAAAGACGAAATTACTTAAAATCACCAGTTTTGCTGATGGAAAGGATGTTTTTAATGAAATGCGATCGGAACATCCGCCATTTCATTATCGAGCGACGGAAATATGGTGGATTCACATGAGTAACTCTACAATAAATCACCGTTCTGTAATAACCGAAGAGTTTCGTTCTCCGGCTAGGTGCCCCTGCTCCCCTATTTATTTTATGGAAAAAGTAATGTAATGTAAATGTACTTTCTTTTACAAATTAAAGACAAATTCATAAATCACCCCTGGAAACAACAGACGATCTTATTTACCGAAGACAAAAAATCATGCCCCTCAGTGGCCTGAGCGTTAAACCACGTTCCCTTAACAACACGCCAAATGAAGCAGCATCCGGCGTGGCCAGTGCTTTGGAGGGTCAACTTCCTCTTGGTTCGACTGCTGTGGGACCGTGCACGCTAATGGGACGTAATGGCGCACGTAAAGTCCGTCGTGGCTGCAATGTCCTCCATGTTTAACGCTGCCTCTGAGGGTGCCGATTTCAGATGGTGGTTGGTCCCATCATCTGGAATGGGTTCAAAATTAGGGACCAACGCGCAGAAGTCCAACCCCTTCGCCAGTGACGTAGCGAGCAGAACTGGCGCCCTGGGTACGACACCTTTTTGGCGCCCTTCCATGCTATTTTTTGACCAATTTTCTCTTCCTTAGAGACGATTTGGCGCCCTTTTGCGAGTGGCGCCCGGGCCATGATAGACCCCCTTTGCCCCCAACCCCTTTCACTATGCCACTGCCCTTCGGGGGGGGGCAATGGCACCTACTTCCGGGGATAGTGCAATGTTCTATCCCTGGAGACGACAACATAGAAAATCATCAATTACTTAATTTTTTCTGAGTATAACTTAACTGGTTTACTACTCGTATTTGTAAAAATAAGTGTCCCAATATAGGCACATTTATCTTACATTTGTTTTTCCCGAAACAGTGAATTATTTTTTGAAATCTGTTTACAAGGAGGAACAAATGAGGAATTTCTCATAAGCCCAAGCTCGAACACAATAGTGAAATACAGACCCCCTAGTCCGGTTTCTCCTGAGCCCGTCTCATCTCCTCTAAAGCCTAATTTTCATGAGAAATTATTACAATTCACAAAATTGCAAAATTTCGTCAAGGGCTGCATTTGGAATTATAGTTAGTTTAACCCTTTGAGGCGAAACCCTTTCCCAATGCTGAATAAAGGGCAGCCGTTGCCATCACTCGACTTAACTACCAGAAAGATGGCGGACGATCGAAACGTTCATCGCGTGCCACAGATCTAGAGACCCTTTTTTTGACGGCAGCTGGCTGTGCCCGGCACACCAGCTGCCGTCAAAAAGGGGTCTCTAGATCTGTGGCACGCGATGAACGTTTCGATCGTCCGCCATCTTGGGCACAGCCAGCTGCCGTCAAAAAAGGGTCTCTAGATCTGTGGCATGCGATGAACGTTTCGATATCCGCCATCTTGCTGGTAGTTAAGTCGAGCGATGGCAACGGTTGCCCGTTTTTCAGCATTGGGCAATGTATCCAGCTGTTCTTGCATTCTTTCATTTTTCAGCAGATGTCATTGCTGTTAAAAATAATCGTGTCAATTTTTTTACGGGAAATGGCGTGCTAAAAAGTAAAAGATTCTCGTGGAGCTATGTCCCCCGCAACTATTTTTATAGAAATCAAATCTATTCTTCGTGACTGGCAACATTCAAAACGATCAGAGTTTGGTGTTCTCAGAGCGGGAACACTGCGCGTTAAAGAGTTAACGGAATAGGTATAGCACCTCTGGAAATGCCAAGCATAGGACAGGGTTGAAATTCTACAATTTCCATTTCTTAAAATAAATGAACAATAATTTATTTTTTTTCTTGTTCCAAAGTCATCAACTGCTGTAATAAAAAACCAATTGAACGAAACTTGCAGCGTAGTAAAATATCGACCATTCGATTTTAATTACAGTTATTTCGGAAGTTCTAAAAGAAGAAACTAAAGAAAAAGATTTGGGGAAACTAAAGAAAAAGATTTAAGTTTAAAAGTATGACTAACACGAATTTTGACAGCCAAAACAAAACAAAAATTTAAGTGCTGAGAAAATTTTATGATCTGTGCACCACATCATTTTCTCTCCGTCCTTGTAGGTGATAAGAAAAAAATAACTTTGAGGTGAAACGAGACTATTGAGCATCACCGATATATGGCTTCATGTATTGAGCAAAGCATCGCTTGAAACCATGCTGAAATCAATTACTCTGAAGGAGGGGAAAGGAAAGCCATAATTTGTCAAAGCCATACATGTTCGTTGTCATAAAAGAGCGAAGGAGTTTTAAATCGCTGCTTCATATTTCTGCTCTGGGAACTAGTTTTGAATTTCATGCAACAAGTGTCATTTGTTTATCGATCAGAACAAGCGAACGATGAATGTGTTTTGAACCCCTACCCCCCTTTTTTTATGTTGTATTTTCATTTTTAATTATGTGAAGTCGAGCGCAAAATTGATAATAAAAAAACGCAAGGTTAGGTAACTTAGCGAAGGAATATTGGCTCTTGTGGTACTTAATATGGCACCCGTAGAGATAGTAAATGTCACAGAGAAAATGCGGTGGATTTTAGCCCAGCTGTTCTCTTATTGGACTTTTTTCTTCTTTAAATAACCAATTTTGAGAGGAATTAAAAAAATAAGAATAATAAAAGCCGTTTAATCTCACTGTATTTAGGATAATTAAATTTTTCTTGTTTATTTTAGTAATACAGATCCTGCTTTTTCACAAGCAGGTAATAGCTTAATTGAAATGAAAGTTTCCAGATGCAGTGATCGTACTAGCTTTGCAAATTTGTACTTGCCAAAGTTAAGCCTAATGTACTCCACAACGTTGTCGTCATGGGTATCGCAACCTATGGGGACTGCTAATATTATGTCTTATTATATGTTTCAGTGTTACATAAATGTTATGTAACTGAAACTTTGTGTTGTATGGGTAAGTGGTATATGTTAATATGTGTATTACCTATATGTGATAGGGGGGGGGGGAATGTGGTGTGTCAACTAAAATTAAATTTTAGAGAAATTTCTTGAACGTGGAGAAAAGTCCGTTTTGAAGCAATTAGGAGCAGTGAAATCTATTGGAGCTGTTTGAAGCAGTAATAAATTTGATTTGTTTCTATTCACACGCATAATATATATGTTATTCTGAAGGACCAAAATTGGGGAATGTCGAATTTCACCGGTGAATGCCAACACATGTCAAATATGACGGCGGAAGACCGAATATTTGATTATATTCTTGTACATTTGGACTGCCATTGGTGCAAGTCGACAAGCACAGATTTGCTCTGGCGGAGATCGAAAAGAGAAGCCAAGGCCAACAGAAAGGCAAAAACTTCTCAAAATTGTTTTATTCTGTTCGGGAGAGGTTATTTCCCCATGAATCCATGGCTGCAGAAGAAAAGTCCACTACGGTATAAATTCCAAGCTCTTTATTGGCTAAACGTTAAACTAGAATATTAATGCTTAACGTGTATCCGAGTGCAACTTCTATCATTATTAAGAAGGCAAGGAATATTGAGCATCCTGTCTTCTTCTCAGTTAAAACCTATAAAGCTACGTGGAAAAAAAAAGAAAGAAAGAAAACACTCTTGGATAGCCCTTTAAATCTGCATTAACAGGGTGCCCGCAATTAACCGAAAATTTGAAACTTCAATAACTGTTTATTGGGGCGTCATACTGACGTTACATTTGGTGACGCAACATTATGCGGTTTACAGTTTACGAAACGAATTTGAAACGAGTTTGAATTAATACGAGTTTTCATTTTTTTTCTGTGACAAAGCACTAGAGAGATTCGAATTTACAAACAGTTTGCAGTAGTAAAATACCAAATTTGACCATCGAACAGAGCATTTTCATTTTCTATTGAAAATTTGGCCATTCCTCCTGAATTTTTGGCCATTACACTGCGATCTATACGGTCAGATTTTTGGACAACTTTTGATCTTCGCCACACTGTTGCAAGTAATGGGAAGCACTTCGAAACTCTTGTGAATTAAATCTGAATGAGTGTGTACTTATACGTGTAGTAAATATTTTTCTTTTATCTCTTCTCAAACTCTTTTACTAAACAATTCAATTTTTGGTTAATTGCTGGGCGCCCTGTAAATTCTCCGCGGTTAGTGCCGCAGTGAAAACTCACATACAGTGTGACGAATCCTTCTACTCACTGCTACTCTTCTCAGCGAGAAAGACGGAAACGTTATGTCTCACCTTTTAGAACGTTCTATCGCAGCTGAAATACGGAGAAGAAAATTCATATCTCCGTCAAATTCACTATTAGTGTATGGTGAATGTCGAATGATTGCTGGTGTAAGAGAAAAATAAGGATATTTCGTAAATATTTCGGACGTACACCGAGCGGCGATGTGGATGTTGACATTCACCGGTGAAAGTCGACATTCTCCAGATTTCGGAATTTCGCGTAACATATACATATGCTCAGGGGCGTAGCCAGGGGGGCGGGGATATCGGGATATATCACCCCCCCGAAATTTTTGGAGTAGTGATGAAATTCCGTCTATTTATACACATATAAGTTCATACCCCCCCCCCCCCCGAAAAATTTTCCTGGCTACGCGCCTGCATATGCCCTTCCATTGACCACGTGAGGAAGCAAAGTTATCTCAGCACATGCACGTGCAAAACAAAGAAGAAATCAAATTTGCATGAAGCAATATTGAAAGGGGGAAAAACGATTTTGCAGAATTCTTTTTTAAAAAGCAGGCACCAAGGAAAAATTTTTAAAGGGCTAAAAGAACAAACAATAACTAAAGATCAATATTTTTCTTTGCTGCTGAAGAATCTCATATCTGTTGCTTAAGACATATCATAGAAAAAGTATACCACAGAAAATATCACAGAAGCCCCATACTACCTAGGCGTCATGAAGTTTCATAACAGCTGTGTAGAGTAAATATTGTGAAAGGATTATTAATTTTTTATAATTTTCTTAAATATGAGAATGCGTGTCAAAAGTGGCCATTGTGAGAATCTCCTTTTAACTGAAGCAAAATTGTTCAAAAATATTTTTGTCGGACATTTGATTTAGAGTTAATTTGAGCAGACGGCGCATCTCTAAAAATGTATGTCTGCTTTAAAAATTCTACCTATTGAAAATAGATGTAAAATAAAAATTTGTCTTTTTAAAATTGCGAGGAAGAAAAACTTAACGCTAATACATCACACCTTTCCGTATCCACCCACCCAAACAAAATCACGGTTCGCGCGTACACAAGGCCACCTTTCAGCATTCGAAATAGCCGGAGAGTGTTTGAGGGCAAAGAACTGATATCGATTCGACGCGGCAGCTCTATTCTGCATCGTAATCTATTTCATCGATTGGCAGAGTGGATAGGATAAGATGAAGAAGAGGAGAGATATTTCTCTAGAGAGAGAGAGGTTTTTTTTTTATTGTATTGCCATTATTCGAGGAAAGTTCAGCCAGCAGAGAGAGGGAAAGACCATAAGCATCAGTAGGAGTGGGTGGGTGTGTAATGGAAAAGCTGCTTCACACTTTCACAAAGCTTTTCTGCTTTGGGAAAGCATAACTAACGTGTTATCAATGACTCTCTTGTAGAATGGCACCAGGACCTGGTTTTCAGCAGGGAAACCGGAATCACTTGACCAGAGCCCACTTACTTCAGGGACCAGAAGTTTTTTTTTTTTTTTTTTCCAAAGAAATATATATATACAGGGTAAATCTAAACTCTTGGGCAAAACTTTAATCCTACTGGAAACAACTTAAATGCACACATAATATTGCCTTCTTGGAATATTTTTCATAGATAATTTATTCTCTGGCAAGACCCCAAAAATTTCCATTTACACTGGGCCCAACTTAATCATGATCGGACACATCAGTCAAACTGAGAGACGTGTTTGTCTGTGTTTCTCCAATTTTACCAACTGTCCTGTTTTTCATCTATGCGTGGAAAATTGTGCATACCAGACAGGAAAGACCAATAATTTTTTAATCATTTATTAGTAATAACTTTCTAGTTAAAGTTTCTGAAGTAACACAGTGATATTTTTTAAAAATCAAGTGAAGTATTTTTCCAGTTTATTATTTGCTTGCATTAAAAAAAATAAAAAATGTATGTAACTGTTCTGTTCTTTTTGTTGATTTGTTGACTCTTTGTTGCTAAGTATGTTGCTTATAATTCCAAGAAAGCACAAAATTTTACAAACGCAATTTACACAGTCGGTGTTTATTTATTTACATTTTTGTTTTTTCAAAATGTCTTGTCGTACTTTTTTGAGTAGAATGCGCAGTCCTGAGCAATTCTGTCGGATTTCCTATGCATCAGTGTGTAGGACACTTTTGGAAAGTGATACGACGCTTAAAACATACAAACATTAATTAATCCTAGAATATCGAAATTAATGTTTTTGAAATATTTTTTCTTTTTGAAATGTCTCCTTGAATTTTCGCCCGTTTTCCACACTAGCGTTTAAATCTCCTCTTCCGCCGGAAGTCACTTTTATCACGGACAGAACGCGACATTTGAGCACCCGAAATCGTCTTTTGGGGCCAAAGAACAGATATCGATTGCATGGCAGATCTATTCTGAATCGTAATCTATTCATTTCATCGATTGGCGGAGTGGATTGGATAGAATCAGATGAAGAAGACGGAGGTAATTCTTGGGAGATGGAATTTTCTTGTTTTTCTTATTTCCAGTATCTGAGTAAAATTTGGCAAACATGAAGAATGCTGACTATGCCAGTAGATGGGACAGCATCGTAGAAGATTTTTAGCCCTTTCATAAAGATTTTCTAATTTGATAAATAGTGTGTTACCAACGACTTTCTTGGGACATTTTTTGTCACATGCGAAGCAGAAATTTCGTCATTCCAAATGTTATAACTATCTTTTCCTTATTAATTTCCCCCGAACTTGTATTCTGAACTGAAAATATAAAGGTTTCCTTTATTTTTAACGTGTAGCATATGTAGTAAATATTTTATGAGTTTGTAGCTGTTATGGGTCTACATTGCGTCAAGCGTTACGATACTCTGCTTTGTGACGCAGACAGCTTCAAACTCATAAATCTTCAAAGCAAATTATTCATTAAAAATAAGAAAAATTTGCATTTTTCCGTTCAGCATATTCATTTTAGCTAAAAAAAAAGTAGCATGTAGAAAAAAAAAATAAAGTGTATAAAAAAAGGTTAAATTTCTTGCCACATGTGACGTGGAGTGATTTTTATCTGGAAATCAGCCATATCTATTAAAAATAATCTGAAAATTCAGGATAATTTTAGCCTTAGTTTTCAGGAAAATGACCGTTTTCCAAGAAATGGTAATTTCCAGTTAAAAAAAGAAAAATGTTTTAACTTTCAGAAATCTGTATATTTGCGTGTGCTTTGTAAGTTGTTTTGAAAAATGGATTTTCGTTTGACATTTTAGATGAAAAATAATAATATATATATATATTGACACCAAACGCACTTTTTGTGTAATTAAATATTGAATTATAATTAAATTACTTTTAAATAATCCTTTTCATAACCAAGATTATTTCAAATCACATTCATAAAGGTAGGAATGGCTCGAAAGTAATTTCTGTTTTTTTTTTTTTTAAATTTAGTTATTTATTTATTTTTTTTTCAGCTAGGGAACGAAAAATCAGTAAAGATGTAGATTTTAGGTATTTTTAGAAGACAGTGTATTCCTTTCCCTTTTTCAATGTTCGTCAGCATATCTGCAAAAAACTTTGAACCGATCTGTCAAGTAGCTTAAGAGTAAATGTTTCTGCTATTTACATGCATTTGTGAAAATTGAAATTAATTTCTTGCCAATGCAATAATCTGACTATCTTAAAAATAACTGGACAACACTTTGCCACGAATTTGAAATTGTAAATCATGAAAAGAATTCCTCTCCCCAAGAGTCTCATTGTGAGGCTAAAATAACTTTAACCCTTTGAGGCGCAACCCTTTCCCAATGCTGAAAAAAGGGCAGCCGTTGCCATCGCTCGACTTAACTACCAGCAAGATCGCGACGTTCATCGCGTGCCACAGATCGAGAGACCCTTTTTTTGACGACAGCTGGCTGTGCGGCACAGCGATGAACGTTTCGATCGTCCGCCATCTTGCTGGTAGTTAAGTCGAGCGATGGCAACGTCTGCCCTTTTTTCAGCATTGGGCAATCTGGCCAGCTGTTCTCGCATTCTTCCATTTTTCAGCCGATGACAGTGCTGTTAAAAATAATCGTGACCATTTTTTTTACGGGAAATGACATTCTAAAAAGTAAGGGATTCTCGTGGAGCTATGTTACCTTCAACTATTTTTATAGAAATCAAATCTATTCTTCGTGACTGGCAACAGTCAAAACGTCAGAGTTTGGTGTTCCCAAAGCGGGAACACTGCGCGTTAAAGGGTTAATTTCAACCTCTGGCCTAGCTGGAACGAGTCAAATAGCGCCCAGTGGATTAGAGCAGGAGTCTCGCACTCCGTAGATTGAGGATTCGGGCCTTGGGATAGCAGAGTAACATTTTATTTAGCAGTTTTACTAAAACGAAAAGTTACCGTAAAAAAAAAACCCGGAAAAATAGTAAATACAAAACGGACATTTACTGGCAACTTTGCTGCCAGTCGTTTACAGATATAATTTTAAACAGTGTGCCTACGGGTGAGAAAAATAAAATTTCCCAATAAATTCTGTAAATTTCCACGTTTATTCGGATTAAATTTTATAAGAACGACGAATTTCAAGTGCTTGTCCCTCAGTCACTTCTAAATTACCGAAAAAGCATTTACTGGTTAAAATCTCTCAGTATGCTTTTATTTTATTTGGAAAGCTTCTTGATGTATGCATGTGAAATAAAGTTGTGTACTATTAACAATTTTAGCTTTCATTTTCCCCGTTTCCTGCACTTGAACATAGATCCCTTTTGATAAGCGGAAACTGGTGTTCACACGGACAAAACGAAGCCTTTCAACACAAGAGATTGCCATTCAGGGCAGAGAATTGATATAGTCTGAGGAGCTGCAGGTCTATATACTTGCTGCCTCGTAACCTATACTTTATCGATTGTCGGAGCGACCGGCTGTAGCATCGGATGGGGAAGAGAAGGGATGGATTTCTTACGAGAGGGAACTGTTTGGTTATTCTCATTGCTTGCTACTATCCCAGGAAAGTTTGGAAAGCAGGGAGAAAGAACGGTAGCAGTGGGTGGGAGGGCAATTGAAAAGCGCCTTCACTCTTTTGCAATGGTTCTGCTGTGTATAAGTATAGGGCAGGGTTGGACATAACGCGGCTCTTAGGTGTTAGGCGTAACTTATTAAGGGCAAGAAGAGGCTTTTGCCCCCCTCCCCCCCAAATAAAAATAAATAAATAAAAAAAAATTAAAAAAAAATTCATTCAGATATCACCTATTTGAAAATATTTTTACTATAGAAAAAATTTTGCTCCCTCCAATGCTACATGCCAATTAACGCCAATGCTGACGGTGACGGTATATGGTAACGGTTTACAGTATTTTCTTATTAAAATTCCTTCGTTCAGTTTTTACTGTTTTCCTACGCTGACACATACAGTTGTTGGTAGTGTTTACGAAATCACATGGACTATAAAAAATCTTGTTAACGGAAAACTCTAAAAAATGAATAGTTTATGCTTTTATATTAGAGTAACCGCCTCCGGCGACCAGTTTGTTCGCCATCTTAATAAATCTTGTTCGGAGAGAATCCTGTTTCTCACCGGCTTCCATGGTACTGAAATCTCTCAGATTCTGAATGGAATTTAAAATTAAGATGGCTACAAGCAGGGGCGGCCCTAGGGTAAGTGTCGCCCCCTGCTAACGTAAAAAAGACCCCCCCTTTTATGCACTACTTAGTTTTTGAGTTCGAAATGACGCCCCTTCGGAGCCGGCCCCATGATGCGATGTTTACCTTACTTACCGTGTCCGGCCGCCCCTCATTACAAAAATAAGATGGTTTAATGATAAATCCTATAAAAAGGTGCAAATCATTTTCGTCCTGTATTAATTCTGAAGAGCTTATAAATATATATTGGCCGTTATCAAAAGGAAAAAAGAAGTAAGAGTATCTGAAACACTTTCAGATTTTAAATACGCACTAAAGTGCTATATATTAAAAGCGCATCATAATCCATGCGTCTTCGCTTTTTTTTTTTCCTTATTCCATTAAGTTGGAAGATATATCATTATTCATGAGTGTGAATAAAAATTGATATTTCTAACATCCTTTCCTGGTTGTAATAAATACTATAGAAATAAAACGGGGGGAGGGGGAAGACGCACAGAAAAATGCACAATTTGAACGGAATAAAAGTTTCAAATCTATTTCGGATTTGTGTGCTTGCCTGAAGGCCGCTTGTTAATCCACGTCAGAAGGAAAAACTTATTCAGGTGTATTCTTTATCCAGGCGTAACAGGAGATTAAATGATTTTATTTATCAAAAACTGCGTATTCTGTAAGTTTGCGCTATCTGTCGACTGTTCTGTAAAATAAAAACTCAATTGTATTCTTTTTTTTTTTGGATAAAAGACAGTTTTTTGTATATTAAAGGAGTGTTAGGAGTGGTTTTTTTTTCGCGGAATAAAAAGTAGTCTATATGTTAATCCAGGACTTTTAACTGTCTTTATTCCAAATCCATCTAACTGTTTCAGCATGAAAGAGTAATAAAAACACATGCAAACATTGACATTTATAATATTAGTAGGATTAACTATCCTGTGCTTTTTAAATATCTCAATATTTTATTATGCGTGTTTAAAAACAGATGATGTATAAAAGAGAAATATAGTGCATAAATTGACTAATACACGCTACCTCATTTTTATCGTTTGTCCCTTATGCATGCCATTCCTCCGTATTATTTCTAATTTAATTAAGTGTTTTTGACCATTGCTATGTCTTAAGGAAAGTAAAGATTCGTGAAGTTCATTTTGACTAGTTATAATTAAATTCCTTATATTAAGATAATTTAAAAATACTTTTTATACGGGGAGTTGCTAGGTTCTTCCGAACCGATTGTAAATTAGAGCTTTCGTGAAAACGAACTTATACTGTTTATCTCCTCTGCTCTCGAAAATCATGGCTCTCTAGGACAAAACCACCTGATGTAGAAGTGTAGATTTTTTAAACTTTGGCGTCATTATAAGGCTCACTTTTAAAATTTTATTTCTGTAAAGCAGAACTATTTAAAATTTCTGGTAAATACTACAGATATTAGAATTTTTCTCAAATTCAAGATCAAAATTTAAAATACCTCTGCATTATAAAATAATTCATTGTGATATGTTTTTTCCATGTTACTATAATTATGAATGCTAAAAATATTACTTTTTGTAGAATGATGCTTCTTATCTCAAATTATTAAAAAGTTCTTGTGCGTGAATGAGTTCATCGGAAAATTTACAGATCGTTATTTTAAATGCGTTATTGAGAGTAAGCTTTACTCCGGAAATGACGTCACAATATCAATATGAGTTTTGGCCTTCCATTCTAGGTGTTATTAACAAAGCGCGCATCCTTTGAGCACCCATGATCGCGAAGAACTGATATCGATTTGCTTGGAAGATATCTATTCTGCATCGTAATCTATTTCATCGATTGGCGGAGTGGATAGCATCAGATGAGGAAGAGGGTGGATATTTCTTTGCAGAGGGAATTTTCTGGTTTTTCTTATTGCCATTACCGAGGAAAGTTTGGCAAGCAGAAAGAGCAGGGAAGGTGTGGTGGTGGTAGGAGAGTAATGGAAAAGCTTCTTCACACTTTTCAATAAGATTTTCTCCTGCGGAAAAGAATTACTAATATGTTATCAATGACTTACTTGTAGAAATGGCATCGGCCACACCGAGAGAGAAATAAGTTTACTCTGTTTTTCTTCAATTTATCACTGTCTAGTTTTTCATGCTGTTCGGAAATTGACTTTTCCCTTCGCCCGTTTTACGTATTCTGTTTACTGTAAAAGTTGAGTTGCACGGAGGAACATGTAATAGCTTTTTATGCTCTCCAGGAAAGTGAATTTCTTGCTGTAAAGGGATTGTTACGAAATGCTTTTAGACTTGTATATGATAATTTCGAAACGCTTCACGAAAACGGTAAATTATTTTGTAGTAACTAATTCGGAGACATTTTGTGATTAAACTCTGCATATTTTCTAAATTTTCTTTTTTTTTTAAATTTTAGTAAAAATGGTACAGACATACTATTTCTTTTTATTTATTTTCTCAACATTTGTCTCTATCCCCCCCCCCCCCACCTCGCTTTGTATTTTGCTTTCATAAAGGAAAGTGGCTGACTGTATTTTCAAATAAAGTAGATTATTTTATAGAACAAGAATTACGAATCACTTGACATGCTCATGGAAATTTTAATATACGGAATAAGAATTGTAAATTATTACCTGATTATACATTATATGGGGGACTGAGGGCTACAAAACAGTTTGTACGCAAAATAAAATATTTCTATGGAAAGTTTGTATACCACAGAATGGGTACAGTAATACTACATCTTTGAACAACAACAGGTCAACCATTGCAATTAAGCCTGAGAAATCATTGTTGTTTCTAGCACATCGAAGTAAATTTTAATTTTTATATTTAACTGCATTTTTTAACCATTTAAAATAACTTTTAATTAATGTAAAAATTCTTCAAGATAGCAGATATCATACAGATTATGATAATATAAAGCACGCATTGCGTGATAGAACATGTGGTTTTCTATTCTTGAAATTTTGAATTCTTACACTGTGGAATCTGATGGGACAGCTGAAAAGACAGTAAGCCAGCTACTATTTTATAAAAAAAATCCTGTTTTAGGTCTAAAGCATGACTAAAAGTTGTTGAAAATTAATTAGTCCAATAATTTAATTAATAAAGGCCTAATAAAAATTAATTGGCCTAACAGTATGAAGTGTAAAATTTCAGACAGTTTTGTAGACAATAGCATGTCTTTACAGAACTCATCAACTGAGTTTAATGGCGCAATATTCAAGAGAAGTATATAATAAATATAAGTGATTTTGTTTTAGTTATATTTGCAGGAAAACGGAAATAAGTGTTCCATTACATCGGTATCATTAGTAGGATTAGCAATGATGAAATGCTTGTGAACTGCATAAGGAAAAAAACTGTTGTCAATGTTTAAAATTCACGTATCCAGAAAAAGAAGATAAGCATTGGACTGGTGTTGCTAAAATAGTGTCGAAATTGGCACTACCTAAAATTGACCTACAAACTATACAATCATCTACAATTCTGAGTTTTTTTTTCTCTATATAACCTTAAATATTACTTCATAAATAAAAAAATTATGAAAGAGCATTGGTATTAATATTTTGTAAATAGATAGTTTTACATACATAATTTAGTTTTTATTTATTGATTGATTTAGTATAAAATTTATTTATTTTTTACATTTGTCCCATTAGCCTTGCGTATGAGGGCTAATGGGACAATGATATAATTTCAGAAAGGGATTTTTTTACTTTTATTAATAGGTCTTTAAAAACACATTAAGCATTTTTTGGTAGTCACATGTGCATGCTTTAATTTAGTATAATTTACTTTCAAATATCTGCATATTTCACTGAAATGCCACTTAAATTTAAAAAAGCGTCCTATTAGCCCCCGCTCTCCCCTAAATTATTCTTTAGTTGAAACATAAACTATTAGTATCATTGAAACATAAACTATTAGCATCATTGAAACATAAACCATTTCTTCCTTTGCTAAGATAGTGCGTAGGTCCTCCCATTTAATGGACAAAAATAAATAAATAAATCTTTAATAACAAAATTTTCAAATATCTTAATATAATGTACTTTATATTTGTGTCAGTTCTTTTGGCGAAAGGGGGAAAAAAACATGAGTATCATGATTCAGGTTATCATCCCTGGGAGAGCTTGCGCTCTTGAAAGCTGATAGCATGTCCGTCACATTGATGCTATTCTCTAGTCTAGAGGAGCCGACTTTGCAAAACGTTTGTGGGTGCTCCAGCAAGAACAGTTTTTTGAGTGAGGAAGATGATTAGATATTTTTTTTTTCTCGAAAAATCTCCGTAGATTATATTTAGTCCAATAGCTTTGCATTTTTACTGCACAAATGTAGGCCAAAATCTTTTACAAAAGATAAATTAATATATATATTTTATATAATTTAAATTAGTTCTTCTGAATTACTACACGTATCTGGACATCTTATACTGATCTTCTTGCAGAAATCTCGTAAAAGATCCTTTTTCTGAAGAAAACTGATAGATTTTCCCCAAAAATTCTCTCTCTCTCTCTTTTTTTTTTTTTTTTTTTTTTTTTTTTTGCCTACCAAAGTTACTAAAACTGTGTCTTAAAATTTTGTCGCTGCTGCACAGCTGTGTGATTTTTTTTCTAGTGGGTGCTTGAGTCCCGGAGCACCCACGCAGTCGGCGCCACTGCTTTTGTCTCTGTGTTACGCTGCCAGATCGACGTTTCTGCGGCCACCTGTTGAGGAAATATAGCATTACTTTTCTCCTGAAGTTGAAGAAAATCTTTCTCTGACTTAACTGTGTATACATTTTTCTGATGCACCCTGTATAGATAGAGTCTAACTTCTTGTTGGGGTTTAATGCGGAATTTAGCTCCCATGAATTCTAACGGATTTAAATTTTGTTAGACAGTGAAACTAATATAAAAGAACTAAATTTTATTCACAAATATTTCTAGGAAGGATCAATACTGGTTTATTTATAATCCAAAATGGATCATTTATTTTTACTGCATATAGGAAAAATTTTGGTTTGGTATTTTAGAATTTTTAACCGTGAAAGTAATTTATGCCTCTTGCATTATTACTTATTTGAAATTGAAACGTGATAAGGATAAATATAGTATAAAGTCCTGTGGGTTCGGAGTTTTCCGTGGTTTTCTCCGAAACCTAGCGTAAATACGGGTTAGGACCCCTTAGAAAGACCCCCACGGAGGGCACTCCACCCATAGGCCTAGAGCCCATGCGTAGCTAATCGGCCTTAATCCCACAACACAACACAACACAACACTCAAGTCCTGTGGTGTAACGGTTAGCACATTGTGCCGCAGGTCCGGGGTTCCATTCCCTGTTTGGGTAAGCTTGACTCAACCTTTTCATTCTCTCAGAGGGTCGATAATATGAAGACCAAGCTTGATGGGGGGGACTGGGGGCTCCGCTTCAGGCTGGCCGGGGAATACTTTCGCACCCCAGTACCAAGGTCGCGAAACCGTGGATGAACAGCGCAGGCCTTGACCCTTCACGTGCAGTTGCGCGTCGATTTAAATATAACATAAGAAACTGAAATACAAGCATATTTTATAATAATACAAGTATTTCCTAGTTAGAGAATTTGGCTTAAGGAAATAATATGCTCTTTTGTTCCTAACAAAATTATTGTAGGCAGTTTTTAGTGCATTTTATTTACCGGGTGTTTCAAAATAGATGCTACAGCAATTATCTTTTAAACTGTAAGTGATCGAAACATACTTTCAATTAGAAAAGAATTTGATTTTTATACAGTCCCTGCTTTCCTATCACTCATATTTAGAAAAATGTTGCTCTTTGTCTAAGAAAGTTAATTAAAAAATTCCGTGTCTGTAAGTGAACTAGTTAGGGAGAAAATTAATTTTGAAAATGACTTGCACCACTTTACCTATTGTGTATTTCCAAAAAATCTTTACTTTAGGGACCAACTATGATTTGATAAAAGATTAATAAAGATCCCATTGTTGGGAAAAGCAGTTAAACGCATTCAAATGTGTGAAATTAACTTGTACAGTTTTACCTAAAATGATCGGTAATGCTTTATGAAATTAACGATAATTTAGTCTTTCAGGGGGGGGGGGGGTCATCCACTTTCTAGAGAAGGAATTTTAAAATGTAAAAGTGAATGACCCCCCCCCCCAAAAAAAAGGTGTAATTTACTATGGTGTGGTATTAATATGGTATTTTCACACGAAACTGAAAAAAAAAAATGTATCACAGGAAAATTCTAGCTAAATTAGGATTTGAGGAGCCAGTTGTGTCTATCGAGCGACTATTAACATAAATTAACGTCATTTGAAAAGTAATTACATTTGTCTCACTTTTGAGACATCCCCTTAGAGCTTGGCGGCAAATGCCAAAATTTTCAAATTGCAATATCTCGGAAACTATTCCACATGAGACACGGGATTTTTAAAATTAATTTTCTTAGACAAAGAGCAACATTTTTCTAAATATAAGTGATAGGAAAAGAAGGGACCGTGTAAAAATTAAATTTCGTATTTGAATATGCATATAGCCCCTAGTAAAAAAAAACTGCCGCATCTGAAAGCTACTCTGAATTTTTCAAACTTTTCTAATTGAAAATATGTTACTACTAAGGTTTAAAAAATTATCGCTGTAACATCTATTTTGAAACACTCGGTATTTATTCTTTATTTACCATATGCTACATTCAAAAATTTTTCACAATTATATTTTAGTTATGTTTTCAAGCTAATAAATTTTCGTTGCATGATAATTTTAATATTAGAATATAGGTGGCTTTTTTTTCGAAATTTTGTCAATCAACTGAAAAAAATCTCTTTTATGATTTGAAACCCACAAGAGATTGCACATTTCAAAGTGTTGTAGCATTTTTCCATTAATTAATTTTAAAATGAAAACTACTACAATCTGCGACAGTTCTTTTAAAGTGTTCTTTCTAAGGTGAAACACACACCATTTCACGTGAGAATCGCAAAAAATTACTGGCGCTATGTGACTGCGGTACCTTTATTTTGACAAAAGAAGAGTTTATTTAATTGTTTACACTTCCCTTTGGCTAAATTCCAGCAACGCGGGGAAAATTAAAAGGAACTGTTATATATACTATTTATTTATTTTTTTTCTCCAAGAGGGAAATCTACTCGGTGGTACGATTCCTCCCCCCCCCCCCTCCCCATTTTCTTTTGTTTCAGATTAGGTTGGGAGAATGGTATTTCAAGCAAACAATTTAGCCAATCACCTCCCATTGCACTTTCCTTAACACCTAGCTTTTTCCCGCCGCACCACCGCTGCTCTAACCGGTGCAGCAGCTGTATCGATTTTGCAATGCCCTATTCAGCATCGTAATCTGTTTCATCGATTGGAAGCCTCAAGAGAAACCGAGAGAGAGGTATTCTCTGGAGGCAACTTTGAATTTCTCTTCTCTCCCCTGCCCTCTCTTCCACTTGCCTCGTCTTTTCCGGACACAGTTTGGAAAAAATCCGGCAAACGCCATTTTATTTGGAAGAGAGCAGCTGGAACATGTACTAGAGATGAGACGGGCTCAGCCCGAGCCCGAGCCCGGTCCCGAACCGGGCTCGGGCCCTGTAATTCACGAATGCGCTCGGGCTCGTGAAAAATGTCTCTTTTATTGAGCATACTCCTTGAAACGGATTTTAAAAAGCGATTCATCAGAAAAATAAAGGTACTGATGTGATGCTAGGACTTGCAATAAATAATGGATGGGTAAAAAGCTAGCTTTTTCACATAATTTACTAAATGGTGTTGTACTATTTCATTTGCGTATGTGTGTTAAAATGCTGTTAATTCAAAATTTTGGCTTCATTATTTACATGTCTATCTTAGTTAAATGTATATATTCACATTGTAGCTTAAAATATTTTTTAACAGTAATTTTGTTCCTATCAACTAAATTCTTATGTAATAATATATTCTTATGCAATTCTATGCAAATATGGAAATTTCTTAAATTTAATACGCAAAATGTCTTTTCTGGGCGTGTTTTAAATATAACATTATTTAATGTCACTATACGAGATTTATAACTTGTATTTTTCCGTATCTAACATATCTAAGTACATACGAATGTTTAACACTGATGTGAGTACTCGAGGGAATTTTTAATAAAAATAGTAACATTACTGTTATTATTTGATACACATGGATATAAAGAATTAGAAAGTGCATTAAGAGTTTGAAACTATATTTGCCTTTAATTTACACAAACGGCAAAATTTACCGTATTGTGTCAATGAAGTAACTGGATTTCATTTATCTTTAGCTGAAATTTCGGGCTCGGGCGGGCTCGGGCTCCGACTTAAATAATATTGCTCGTGCTCGGGCGGGCTCGGATTAAAAGTCCTCGGGCTCGGGCTTCAAAAAATGAGTCCGAAAAAATGAGTCATCTCTAACATGTACCAGTACTTCAGCAAAATGAAATACTCAACATGTGCACGCTCAGGGTACAGTTCACACACGTGATAGTGACTCTCATGTGTTGGACTGTATTACTGTCGAAAATACTGTCCAATTCAGTTATGCCTGGCGTGAAAAAATGTATTCGAAATATCCCCTAAAAAATGCGCGGTTTTGGAAAAGGTGAATGCCAGTAAAATAAATGCAAAATTCATTAAATTTTAGTTAAACACAAAATTGTTTTCCCTCCCCTCCCTTAAAAAAAAAAAGACTAGACAAAAATAAGGTATTGGAATATTTAAAAAGTTTTCATATACCTAAACACAGCAACCAGCAGCCTAAATGTCTCACAGGAATACAAACCACAGCTAATCCTGCTGTAGATTTCAAACCATAACTTAGATCCTCATCAGCAGGTGGAGAGACGTCTAAATATTGACACCGTTCAGAAACCGCTTGCAAGAGTTCGGAAACGCGGGTTTTGCTCGCAAGCTGCCTACACACAATGGTCTTTAGTAGACTTTAGGCCGGAAATCGACAGCGCAACTGTTCGGTAACTTATCCGATACCTTGACCATTGGGGAATCTTCCAGTTATCTGTCATTCCTTAACCAATAACCTTGTACAGAATGTGACTTTTTTCTTAAATAGTGACTTCTTTAATTCTGTGAATGGAAATATTTCTTGTCCAGTGAATTTAAGGTTTAACAACATGGTAAATTCCTTCGATTAAATTGAAAAAGTCAATGTTCAGAAACAAAGCGCGTCCCCCCCCCAATATATATATATCTAGTATATATATTCGAATAGTGAAAATCGCGAATATTCACTATTCGATTAATCGATTGATTTTTTTCGGACAATAGTAATCGATATTGGACATCATTCGAATGACATATCTCTATCACAGATAAGAGCGCCTACAATGTTGTGTCAACGACAAACCTGAACGGAACACCAACCAATGACGTGAACTCATCGTTTTAGACCAATCCAGGATCGGTTTACAGCATTTTGGCTGCATCGAGGAGGAAGCGCACTGCTAACGTTGCATTCGACAACGTCATACTAGCCCATTACCTGAAGTGATGGTCAGTGGCGGATCCAGAAATTCTCTTTTGGGAGGGGCTAAATTTTGAAAAAAGCTTATTTCACCCAAACAAAATATACAAAAATTTTAGTCTAAACCAATGTAAAAACTTTTGGGAGGGGTTAAATGATTAAAAAAGATCACTTTACATATTCAAAATGCATAATGAAGCAGAATGTTACTCTTTAGCAATCTCTTTTGGGGGGGTGAAGCCCCTTAGCCCCTCCCCTGAATCCGCTACTGGTGATGGTATATGGTGTCACTAGATACACATTTCGGTTACCTCTTCGGTTCGCATTTAAGGCGCACCGAGCAGTGACCTTTACATTTTTGAAGTGTTAAGGCCTGTGGCTTTACACTTTATCCAAGCCCTGTGAAACGTTACATTTCAGCACGATAAGGCACGACCGCATGTTGCTGGTATTGTATGGACCTTCCTTGATACAGAAAATGTTCAGCTGCTTCTCTGGCCAGCATGCTCTCCAGATCTCCCTCAGAAAGAAATCACCTTGCCAATGGTTGCCGAGTGACTAGCTCGTCATCATACGCCAGTCTCTACGGTCGGTGAAATATGACATCGTGTTGGAGCTGTATGGTCAGATGTACCGGTACATGCCATCCAATTTCAGTTTGTCTCCTCAGTACCCAGTCATATAAGAGCTGTTAATCCTAACACAGTTGATTGATCTAGGCGTTAATTTCTCCAGATCTCTGCTTCCGAATTTCATAAAAATTTAATCATTTGCTACTTCTAACACAATGTATTTGTCCAATAAATAGCATTCTGTTATTTGCAATTTTTTTTCCCTCGTGTCGCAATTTTAAGTGTCATACTTGTTTTTGTCTGTTCACTCTTTCTCAACGTTGCGAAGATGCGACGACGTAACTGGAAATTCATTATTCATTGTTGGTATTCGCCAATGAGTTTTGAATGCTTGGCATTCACTGACGGGTAGCAACAAAGGGCGTTGTTAACAGGTTAACTAATTTATTTTACTGCAATATGCATGATTTATATTTAAAATTTTTTCACCTTCCGCACGGCTTTTCTAGGAAACCTAATATTTGTAGTAAATACAGCCTCAATAGATGCGCTTCTGTCTGTAGATACAGCTGTATGTGCCTATTAAAAAGATAGTCATGTGTAAAAACACACCGTGCACCTTCTGTAAATAAAGGCTCCTTCTCTTTTTAAAATAAGCAATCAGACATTCTGTCCACAAGGTCTTATTTGCAAACTGAAAGACAAAAAATCATTTTTAATTGTAACATTAACAAGGGGAAATATATATATATATATATATAAAGTCTTTCAAAATGTATCTCTGCAACAAAAGTGCTTTTCCCATAGAGATATGAATACAAGGAGACATCATTAGCTATCTGATAGTGAAGCCGAAACTGTAACCGATCCACCATATTGTATAGACCACATTTCAATTTGGCTGTGTTATTCTATGGTGACAGTTACCAATGTGTAGCACAGTGGTTAAAGCCACTGACATTGGTAGATGGCTCAAGTGGAGGAACCTTGTTCTGTCCTCTCGCAGGGCCGTCGGTCTAGCGGTCAGGAGTTTTGGGCGGTTTTCTGCAGATGTAACGTGAATACGCGCTAGATATCCCGAAAAGTCCTCCCCCAAGGCATTTGCCCACCCACCCCTCCCTTGTGTTTGTCCTTTCTTTCACGTGGATTTATAAGCGATTCCTCGTGAACAAGTACACAAATCCGAATACATGTTCCAACAACAATATGGTGACAGTTCAAATTTTAACGAAGCAATGTCGCCAAAATTGGCACCAAGAATAATTACTTATTTGACATAACTGTAAAACTTTTAACTGCAGAATGCCGTGATTTTGTATTTAGAACTATCGTATCATATAATTGTGTGCATCTTTCACTGTTCTTAAAAAAGGTTCGAACAAAATGTTCCGCCATCCTTAGACGAACACAGTTACTTCATTTCGTCTAATGCATCTCCTTGCATTCATATCTCTATGGATTTTTCTAACAATCTATGTATCAGATATTTTTATTTAAGATTTATTCAAGCCTTTGAATAAATCTTGCTTATTTTATTCAAGAAAGCAAGCAAGAAAGCAAAAGTTCTTTAAATTTGGACATGTGTGTCGTACTAGTACTACTCACAATTAATTTCTCGAGGCTAGCCATCCTCTCTGCGACAGGTCCTCCCTCTGTGTGACAGCAAGCAACTTTCGTAATGTATTTTCAAAAGAGCTGAAAATCAGTTTCCGGAAGTGTAGTTAAACAATTCAATTCATTACAATCATCCAAACACTTGAACTTCATACTCTTTTTGTATGTATGTTGAAAATCAGTTTTTTCCCATTGAAATTGCATTACGAGAAACCTAAGCTGTCAGGCAGAAAGGGGACTTGTCGCAGAGAGGCTACGTCCGGCAAAATGTTCTGTGGTGGCTGAGAACAGATATATACGACCGGAATGGTAAAGCAACTTGGTGGATGAGAGGTTTGGGGGAAAAAGAACTTTTTAAGTCACTTGATTCCATGGTTAGCAATTTTTTCCACCAGTAAGAAAATCTGCAATACAAATTTTCTCGGCAAAGACAAATTTTTCGTCACAATCCCGGAGATAGATGAATTGAATAAAATATGCGTATTTTTCAAAATCGCTCTTAGTTTTTTATTTAAACATGAATAGGAAAGGAATAATAATAACTGAATACTTAAAATTCATTTAAAAAATAAATTAATGCATTTACAAATACATTTTAAATTTTGACACAACATTGAAATATTTTCAAAATTAAAAATAAGGAAATTACTCCAAAGTGGATTATTGATATAATATTTCTGAACAGTTAATCCATTTCAATTCATTTATTCACTATCTACTTATATAATACGCTAACGTATGCGGTACCAAAATGAATGATATTTCTTCACTGCGAATAGCAACAACTAGATGTAAACATTAGCGTAATAAAAATAACACATGCGCAAAAATCAAAATAGCAGTTCAACGGTGCCCTCCGTGGGGGTCTTTTGGGATACGATTGGCAACAGTTTGCCTGCGCATTTGACGAAAAATTTGGAGTGACTCCACTCGATTTTCCGAACACTTACAATTAAGATCATTACCAAGCATTTAAATAATTTTAATCAATGAATAATTCAGCAAAAATTCTTAGTTTTTTTCAATTTGAGCGCAACCGAATCTACCATTTAAACGCTAACGCACTTTCAACAATTTCCCCTCATAGGCCATAATGTAAAAGAAATCTTTGTCGTAGCCATGTAGAAAAACTTTAGGTCCTATACACACCAAAATCAATACCGGTCTTGCGACGGTGGTTTATAACATATATACCCAATTTGAGCTCAATCTAATGCCCCGTTTAGGAGCTATCGTGTTCACTCACACACACACACACATACATCTCGTAAAAATAGCATAAATGTACACTCATGTCCATAAATTAAGGATAATGAAGTTGAGGCAAAGAAAGAGAAAGAAGCAAAACAAATTTGACTTATTTGTAAAGTCTATTTATTAAACAAAAAGTAAAGAGCAAAAAAGATGCTATATGTTTGACATAATTAATAAAAATTGCAAGTTTTACTCCCTTGACCAAATTTTAAAAAAGAACCTATTTACAAAAAACAGTATAATATGGTTAGTAGGATGGTTAATACGGAGTATGTCTCCCGGACGATGCAATACAGGCCTGACAACGCCTAGGCATGCTGAGTATCAAATGATCAATCTGATTTTGGGGAATATTACACCACTCATCAAGCAATGCACTCCGAAGTTCCGGTAGACACGTGGGAGGGGGTTGACGGGCTGCAATTCGTCGGCCAAGCATATCCCACACATGCTCTATTGGATTCAAGTCCGGTGAGTATGCTGGCCAATGCATACGGGTGATATCCTCCGATTGAAGGCATTCGTCTACAATGTTTGCACGGTGAGGACGAGCGTTGTCATCCATAAACACAAATTCAGCACCCATGGCGCCCCGAAACAAACGTACATGTTGTTCCAGAATGACATCCCGATAGATGTGAACTGTCATCGTTACGCTCTGAACATGTAGGTCAGTTCTGGAACCAAGAATAATTCCTCCCCAAACGAGCCATCCTGCACCACCGTAACGGTGTCTTTCAATGGTGTTCTCTTGGTGGTAACGGGTACCTGGCGCTCTCCAGATGAATGTCCGGCGAGAATCCAAACTAAACCTGGACTCCTCGGAAAACATCACACAAGACCACTGTTGCGGTGTCCACAATGCATGCTCTCTACTCCAGGTTAATCGCAGGCGACAGTGAGTTGAGATAAGTGGAACACATCTGACAATCCTACTAGCATATAGACCAATGTGCCCTAAGCGTCTGTACACGGTCTGCCTTGAAACTGTCGTACCGGTAGCTGAAGAGAGCTGACGAGACAGGTCTGATGCTGTACTCCGTCTGTTTTTTTTGGCAGTAACTGCCAAATAGCGGTCCTCATTCGGCGTTGTAACTCGGGGGCGACCTGTGCTGTAACGTCTACTCACATTACCATCATCTTGGAATCGTTGCCAAAGCCTGGAGATGACACTCTGGGCGATTCCAAGTTCCTCGGATACTTCCAGCTGGGTACGTCCACATTCCACTCGTCCGATAATTCTGCACGTAAAACATCATCCAAATGCCTCCTTTTTGCCATAACTATGCGGTTTTTGCACTGAAAGGCTTTCACAGCGCTTGTGAACAATTTTACTTCTTTGCCACCATTCCTTATATACCCCTCTCTTACACTCTCGTCATTGTGACGTACCATCCACGCCATCTGGTGGTTTCCTGTAATTTGCATATTCTTCTTCAAGATGTGTGTGATCATTTCACAGGTGAAATTTTTATTTTAGAGATCAATTTCTGTGTGATTCTGAATTATCCTTAATTTATGGACATGAGTGTATTTAGAAGACCTTAAAACGTGTAAATCACCAAATCTCGAAGTCGAATTTTTTCATGATTACAATACTTTCCTTACATGGTGCATCGCCAAAGTAAAAATAGTTTGGTGGTAAGGATCACTGGTATCATACTTAAGTACCAGAAACCCCTCAGCATCCTTAATTAAGAAGTGTTTCTGTAGGAATCTGTACAATATGGTATCATCCAATACAGTATTTTTATAATAATTTTATGAATGCAAATGCCACTATATATATATATATATATATATATATATAAATATTTACACTTTTTCATACATTTTGCAATGTTACTACTTGGTGTCGCTACCATTGCCGATATCGACTTTAATGATGGCACCCAATATTTGTTGCACAGACCTTTCTTATAGAAAGTGTTTCACAAGCATATCTCTATATTTTGACTCATGTAAACATTACTTTTAAAGCTGGCTGCTCTGCGAATTTCGAAGTTCTTAGAAAGTGTGTCTTTACACAACATGTTTTTAGGAGCACATTACCCCTAGGTTTACCCCCTAAACAATTACCCCTAGGTTTGATAATGGGTTTAACTCCATAACAATACCTTCTCCCGTTACATATGCAACTTTCTGGTCCTTTTTTTACTTCTCTTCCAGACGTTCAGAGGGTAAAGAAATGAAATTATAAAGAGTCATATAGCATTGTGACGTAGCAACATATATCAATAATTCATACTGTGGCTTTGTGACTTCATATGACATGAGAGGTTGTGGGGACTATAAATGACCGCCTGTGATAATTTTTGTGACATAACATGATGACCGTCATGAATTTTTAGTTAGAACTTAGTGAGACAATACACTGCGACGTCACTCTGCAACGTCACATGTTTCGAATTAAGTGACGTCACATTGTGACTAATTATCCATCACATTACGACATCCGTCTGCAAACGTCACATCTTTCACACAAAGGGACGTCTCAGAAGGCGAGCGTTTACATCACATTTGTGATGTGACGAACGTGACGATATGTAACATCGCCACGACGTCACTACCAATATATTTGTTGTACGCGGAATTTGGACTCATTATGCTTCATAAAGATGTAATTGAAAAGGACTAAGTGATGTAATCATTTAGTCCTTTTTCCTAAGATCCCTAACGTCCAACATCCCTAAAAGTTGGACCTCCCCCCAGCCAAAAATCCTGTGTGCGCGCCTGTTTGTAAGACTATATTACTTAAATGAATGCGCAATTTGATTGGCCTTTGGTGCTGTGCTTTTGAATTTCTGAGGCTCACAAGCTGAAAGAGGTTGTGCATAATACAACTTATGTTATTGTATCTGAAAAACGTACCTGTGAAGTTTTATTTTTGAAAGCGTTGCTTTTAAATTTGTAAAGTATATATTAATGCATAGATAAATTTCACGGAAGGGGATCAAGCCTCCATGATCCCCCTTCATGTCTGTGGCCTTGATAGAAAGGTAAGATTTTACGTATTGTGCTTGAAACATGTACTAACGTCTCTAAATTGTCATCGTCCGCAATGTATTGGCATTCATTTTAGAGTTTTTGTAAAAATGCTACGTACAATAATTTCGATGTAGAGCACCATTTTGCAAACCTTAACAACATATTCTTACGAATTTTCGGTCTGTTCTGCCTTCTGCCTGTTAGAAACTGTTTAAAATTCGTATTCTACGTGTAATAGTTAAATTTTGCATTTTGTTGCATCAAAATATGTTAACTAGAACGCGCGAATTTCGCTAAAAAGTCGACAAGCGACATTTCGGACATTTGGCGCGATTTTTCCAATGGGACCTGTAAATGTTGTTTTACTGCATCAACATCACGTAATAGCCTAATATTACTCTAATACTCTTCTTTGACGTAATCAAAACGCGATTGTTCGGGGGTTCTTTCTACATACGCTTTCCAGACGTCCCGGTTTGCAGACAAAATCCCGGTGTCCCGGCCGGTTTACTTCACGTCCCGGTAAAAATTAAATTTGATTATAGATGACCAAAAAAGTCTAAAAATAATTAACTGTGAAGGATTTTTAAGGATAATTACTTTGTCATTTGTTTCACTGTACTGTATAAAAAGTGAGAACTATCGAAGAGTGGTGGTGTGCTAATAAGTATTGTTCAAATTTTTATTCCTCATTCAAAGTGTTTCTTTTTACTTAAGCAACTTATAAATATTAAAATGTAAGAAATAAAATGTTTAAATTTATATGCTTGTGCCATTTATTAATACCCCTGATTCAGGTTCTTAATCAGTAACCATTTATTCATAGCATTGAGAATAAACTATCCTCTAAAACACTCCAAACACCGCCAAAAGTGTGTACCCTTGAAGGGAAAATGTAAATGTAGTGTTACGGCCAGGAATCTGGACCGAAGGTAGGAGATTTCCCTCCGTGGTGGACTTTCTAAGGGATCCTAACCCGTATTTACGCGAAGTTTCGTAGAAAACCACGGGAAACTCCGAACGGTTAGGTCGGCGGACTCGACCTGGTTTTGAACCAGGCATCTTCCGTCTCCCAGTTGAGAGCGCAAACGCGTTCACTCACAGGTCGGGCAAATGTACCCTTGAATACCCGTGACACTGGGGGCATTTCGGTGTCCCGGTTGAATATTTCAGAAATCTGGCAAGCCTATCTCTACACATCCCGACTTTTCTAGAAAGTACGTCGGAGGGTATAAATGGCAGACTAGCTGGGGATTTCAAGTCAGATGTCGATCTAGCTTTTGATGAATTTTTCGCTGCATTGCTCTGCGAATTGTGCTATTGGAAGCTATAGTTTGCTTGCTTTCTGCAGCTTTGTTTTTAAGTGTTGTGTGTAAATTCTTCATTGCTGAGGCTTGAGGGACACTGTTTACGATTTCCTTCGTAACTTTCCACTAAATTTTTGCCTGTGAGTGTTTTATTTTCTGTGAGAATTACAGCATTTGTGGAAGCATTGCTACTGAGCGGACTGTTATAAACAAGCTACTGGCCGTTAGTGCCTGTGAATTTTGTACAGCTGATTGTTCGACGAAGTTCTAGAAGCAATAAAGTTCGTCTCCCATCCTGACAAGTGGACTCTTTACTAGAACTTTCTGCACTTACTGAACTTTGGAATGACGAACCCAAAATTCAAGCTGAGTTTTCTGCAACAATATATCAGTTGTGATTCGTTTGAAATAAATCAATGTCTGTAAAATTAGCTTTAAACAGTGACTGCCCTTAGAGTGTAATGTATTGAATTTTTAAATTCGTTAAATGAATTATAAATCTATTTACACCATATTCAATAAGATGCCTGATAATGTACAGTGCATACGAATAACATGTATAAATTCCGTAGCAGTCGATTCGTCAGTTAGACGACGTAAGGACAGACAGACAAACCGTAATCAGAAACACTTAAATTTTATTCGAAAAGCTTAAAATAAGTTTAATAAATTTTGCTTTTTTATAGCAAACGATATCTTCTTTTGATTTTGCGGAAGTGTTGAAGAGTGTAGGGCCCTCGCTGAAGGGGGAGGGGAGTCTCCCTCCCCCTAAAACTCTAAAAAATTCTGTTATATTTGGCAAAATTTCTTACCTAGTTTGCAAAATTAGTTAAACATTTTAGCAAAAACTATAATTTACTTTCCATTTCTGGCACACTTGTCAAAATTACGTAAAACCAGTTGGCAACAGTAAAAAGTAGTGATATAGTTGATAAAAAAATAAAGAAGTTTGTGAAAACCGATAAAATCTTGCCATTTATCGACATCTCCCCCCCCCTCCTAAAAAAAGTCTCAGCAATGACTCTATAAGAATTCATTGTTATGTAATGTTTCTGTGCCAATCTCACTCGACAGCTGTTTTATTCACGCGAATCGGCTTCGCACTGGCATCTGTTTTATTCGCACCAGTGCATATATGTGCCATCTCAATCGACAGATTTTAATCGCAAGTAATGTATATTCAACTGAATTTTTATAGATTAATTAATTAATTTATTGATACCGATAAATTAACTATATTTAGACTTATTTTTATGTAGAACGCAGTGTATCATAGAAAGCATCGAGGATGGATAGGAATAAACAAGAAATATAAATCATGTCAAAGCTTTAATTTTTTTTTTGCCAAATTTGGCGAAGCATTATCTTCAAACTCGGTAAAATTTTTAAAATAACCTCTAAAAAGCTGTTTGTTGCATACACTATATTCGATTTAGAGCATTATTTATTATTAGGGATTTAACGAATATTCGGCCTCTATTCGGTATTCGGCTGTTTTCCCGAATATTCTGCAGGCCGAATATTCGGTAAGCGGAATACTGAACAGGTATTTGGCCGAATAGTTGTATCCGAATATTTCTACATATTCAGCTGAAAAATTTCTGAACAAAGAGGGGAAAATATATTTTTAAAAATACATTCACAAATAATATTTCTTGGTTACATTCACAGTATGTTAATCTCGTATAATAAAATATTCTAAGTCGCTGAATTTTAAGCTGAATGATAATGTATTTCATAATATTATGTTTTATTCAGAGGATGTAAAGCCCAAAATTGAAGCCCTTAATTGAAGTAGCCCAATAGCTATAAAATACGCTTTAAACAATGACATCCCATAGAGCGTAATATCTTGGATCGTTCATCTCTTCTTCTCTACTTATTATAAAAGAAGGTGTCTGTGTGTGTGTGTGTGTGTGTGTCTGTCGGCAGCGTTACGGACAAACGGCTACACCTAGAAACACCAAATTTGGTACTCGGGAAGATGTAAATATGTAGTTGTGCACCTCGAAGCGATTTTTTCAAAATTCGACCTAGATTTTTTTTTTTTTTATGTTTTATGCGATTTTTGGCATTTTTTCTCACCTAATTCGTAATGACGGCGGAAATTACGCTCGCAGCAAAACGGCATTTGTATCATCGGATAGAGGAGAAAATTTTCTTTTAAAAACAGTTTGTTCTGAATACGTAACATGATTTACCGATTTTTAGGAATTTTTTTACTAAGCATTTGCTTCGGCGAATTGTTTCGTAAAATAATTTTAAAACTGTCGCATCTTGAATTCTATCCGTCATAACTTTTTGATATTTTGACAAATCGTGAAACATTCTTTTCTCCCTCTTTTAAAATAAAAACGAAAAAATTATGTAAATTAGATGATTTTTTATGAATTTTAATGCAGTCTAATGTTTAGAATTTAATAGCATCAACGCGATATTACGCCATTCATTACATTGCGATCACGGCACGAGAATTTATCTTCGGTTGTTGCCACAGAAAGGATTAGAAAAAAGGGTTTTCTCAACCAATCGAGTTTTTAAATGGGATATCGGAATTTCAATTCGCAAGTGAGGATCTATGACGTCAAATGCTTTAAGATGCGTAAAAATTACGCCATAATTATAACTCATTTATTCCAGCTCTATTTTCAACACAGGGAGACGATATTTTGATTAAAATTTACTGTCCGCAGTAATTTCAACAGAGGAGATTACTTGAACTTTTTTAAAAATGAAATTCTGTTTTGTCACATGCAGATATGATTTTAGTAGTAAAATATTCGCTTATAGGGCAGTTTCACATTACGTCAGAATTCTATGCTGGTGGAATAATATGAGGCTACTATTGGTTCATTCAAGTTCCTGGTGGACAGACGTCACTTCAAAAACGAGTTTTTATTGGCAGACTCCATTACCGGTCACGTGGTTGAAATTGCTCTATTCCCGTATGAAGAGCGGGTGCGCAGTTATCTTAAAAACATCTCTTGAAAATAGCATAAATGAATTCAGAAGACCTCAAAACGTGTAAATACACCAAAATCTCGAAGTCGAATTTTTTCATGATTACAATACTTTCCTTATATGGTACATGTTCGGAAAGAAATAAATGGTTGTCCATTCCATGTAGTGTCTTAGGTATTTAATGCTACAACTTGAGCCTAAAAAACAGTATGATGTAGAAATAAGACATTTTGAAAGCCAGGAGTTCTCTGCAAACCATTAAGCTTTCCACTTTTTTGATAGTGAATGACACTGACGTAGTTTTTTGAGTCATTATACTGCAATGATGCCAGGTTAATACTCGTGACGCAAACTTTACATCAAGAGTCAAATAATTTTGCTCTTTTTCTTTAAATTCCACATCACGAAGAAATTCGAATTACACATGTAAGGAAAATTTTCGTTTCCTACCGTGCGAAGAACGGGCACACAGCTAGTTGCTCCTATAAAAAGAACAATAAGTGATATACACTATTTTTTAAAAGAGAACATGGCACAGCAAAAATTTATACATCAATTTCTTAGGAATCGATGGATATTTATAGTACGGACGGACAGACAGACAAACTGAAATCATAAATACTTTGTTGGAAATTGTTTGAAAACAAGATATTTTAGAAAATGTAAAGGATTAAAAATCGCGTTACGTGTGCATAAGCGCATTTAACTCCTTTAATAAATCTTTTTATCTATTCTGATTTGAGTGCTTCTCTAAATCGTAGGCTACTTGCCAAGATAAGAGGTCAAATAATTTGCCCTTCCTTCTGTCGGATGTCCAGTTAATGTCTGTTGTTTCATTTTGTATGGGGGCGGAAGTCGTAATAGAGCAGCGTACATGTACACTTGATTCGAGTTTCTCCCCGGTCAAAGTGCTACTTTTTACCGAACACCAAACTCTGATGTTTTGACTGTTGCCAGTCACGAAGAATAGATTTGATTTCTATAAAAATAGTTGCGGGGGGACATAGCTCCCCGAGAATCCTTTACTTTTTAGCACGTCATTTTCCGTAAAAGTATGGTCACGATTATTTTTAACAGCACTGACATCTGATGAAAAATGGAAGAATGCGAGAATAGCTGAATCGATTGGGAAAGGGTTGCGCCTCAAAGTGTTAAGGGGTCTTGTGCCCTTCAAAAGTGATGAAAATCGAAAAAAGTGCTTTCATATTTGTATATTTACATAAATAATTTATCTACCTGTAAAAAATTTTGCATATCAATACAATGGACTTTTCTGTTTACATTAATGTTTTCGAAAGTTTTCCAAATTTATTAGGAGTTTTAAATTAATTAACAGAGTAAAAGCAGCTATTTTGTATACGTGGCTCCCTGCGCACAGCCTAAAATGAGTAAAAATCATTTAAAAGACAATATTTTTTCTACATACACTCTGATAATGCATAATTAAAATGTCCTATTTTCATATTTGACGTTATTTAATTTTTTAATTTACAAATTATTTAATTTGTTAATTAGTGAAAAAAATAATAATTATTTTTCTGTACCGAGATATATAGGCATGTAACATCCACATAATAATAGGTGCTTTTAAGTATGTATTATCAGAGTGCATACAGAAAAAATATTGAGTCTGTAAAATGATTTTTATGTATGTTAGGCTGCGCGCAGTGAGCTAAATATGAAAAATAGCAGCTTTAAATCAGCGAATAAAGTAATTCTTCCTAATAAACTTAAAACGTTTGAAGACATTAATGTAAACAGAAGAGGCCATTGTATTTTTTTTTTTTTTCCAATGGGCGGGCACTTGCTCATCAAGCATTCGCCACTACAAAGGCCCGAGTCACTGTCCATTTTATTATGGGAGCGCCCAGTGGGCGGACAGCATAACCCCCTATGAAGGGACGGACAAGTTAACATCCATGCCCAAGCCGGGATTCGAGCCCGGACCCACGGCGTGATAGAATGGTTCTCTAGCCATTATACCACCTGGATGGCGAGGCCATTGTATTGATATACAAAATTTCTTTTATGTAAATAAATTATTTTTTGTAATTACAGGATTTATTTTTGTAAATACAGGATAATATAGATAAAAGAACTTTTTTCGCTTTTCAACATTTTTAAAGGGCACAAGACCCCTTAAAGGAAATCTGTGTACACCGCTCTCTGTTAGCAGTTGTTGTAACTACTATTTCGAAATTTTTGTATAAAATGTTTACAGGTTACATAGTAAATAAACCGTTTGCTGCATTCTTTTATTGCCCTTTGTTTTCGAGATACGTAATTTTGAAATCAAGTATATCCTTTGCTGAACAACCTGTACCTTTCTTGTTGTAAAACAAAAAAATCTATCAATCCAAAACATTGTATTTTTGCCATAGAGAGAGTATTACATTTGAAATCCCCCCCCCCCCATCTATTGTCTTGAAATGAATGCCTCAGTTTTGCCAGCAACCCTGTGCGATTTTCTCACCTTCGCTTGGCACGGTATTTTCACGATCGCGAGCTGCTATTAATGGCCTGTGGCCTACTTCATCTGAAAGGGCGAGGCAAATCTTGTTCTCCTTTGTATGAAAACACCTATCGAATTGGGTCAGTCAAGCAAAAATTGGTCTATCAGTAACAAAAAAATGAAAGTTAAAAAGCCACTGCGCGTTTTTGATCTGTTCTAATTTTATTCTATTTTAGACGGTGGATATATGATTTTTGCTTTTCACTTCGTTCTAGTCAAAGAAGTCGCTGCAAGAGTTGTAGGTTGAACTTAATTAAATTCTTATTATGGCAATTCAGTTGTACTATTTAATTTTGTTCTGCAGTTCTATTGATAAGCCTAAGAAGCAATGACTCTAGATTATTTTTTTTCCTTCTTTCTTTTGACGACTTATTCCTGTTTCGCAATTGTTGAATGCAGTGGCGTAGCCAGGATTTTATTTCGGGGAGGGGGGTATCAAATTCTAAGCTAAGTAAAGGGTCCCATTTCGGGGTGGGTTGTAGCCCCTCAGCCCCCCTCCCCTCTGGCTACGTCCCTGGTTGAATGTTATGACAAAGTGAGATTCTGAGTGAGTGGTATCGCACGTTTCTGTCTAATAAATAATGTATATCATTTCCGTCTTACATAACATAGATTATTTAAGTATCTTATGACTGCATTTGGTTTCGAAAAATTCACGCACAAAGCAAAATGGCGAAAGGCTAAAGAAGAATGCTTAATTGCTGGAACGATAAAACATGATAGGTAAACTAAAATACAGGAGGCCTTACTTATAGCCTCCGGTCAAAATTTTTTCAAAAGTCAACCTGAGTATTAAAGTAACGGAAATTTAAAGATCTGATGGGGGTAACGGTTTAGTGTGTGTGTGTGTGTGGGGGGGGGGGGGGAGAGTATTAAGGGTAAAAGGTTTTACTAAGAGTGGTAATATTATGAGGGCACGTGCCCTCCTCCCCCCAATATTGTTTCAAAATATTTTGATTTAAAAACGCTTGTTTTGGGTTTTTTTTAAACAAAAACATCGTATACATTAAAGGTCAAGCATTTTGCTAGAGTTCTGCGCAGATTTAAGAGCTTTACCCTTTATGCTCTTTTCTACAATAGCGACTTCTGATAAGTGTTGGCCAAGTGAGTGACTTTCGAAAGCTATTCTGACAAATTATTTGTAGAAATTGTTTAACTTATTCTTAGACACAAGAACATTAAGGAGATATAAATCGGGCGTAAAAATATAAACCACGGAATGCGCTTGATTAAGAAAGACGCGAGGGAGGTTTCATGCAGTCTCTGTTATTTTGGGATAGACACAATTTTTAAGTAAAGTAAATAATAAAATATGTCTTATAGCTGATTTCATTAATATAGAAGAAATAGTCTATGGAGAAGAAAAATTTGTAAGGGAGAAATTGGAAGTGGGGGTGGGGATGGGGATCATCCCTACTAATTGAAGGGTTTGCTGCAAAAAGGAGGCAGCTCTATCTTACGGCAGTTTGAAGCTACATGTATTACCTTGTTGTACAAAAAAAAAAAAAAAAAAATAGTATCTATCATGTGGTATTATAAAGATGTTTCTCCAACCGTTCTGTCTTATGTTACTCCAGATAAAGCTGCCTGTCTTGTTAGTTTGTGTTGAATCCCCGGACGTTTGGTTTTATACAGTTTTCCGCAAACTTGAGTAATTGGAGCTATCTCCATTTTTCATCAAACAATTCGATTAAATTACGCATTTTAGATGATTTTTTTTTTCATATTATCTATCTAAAGACGTCCCCAAAACTGACTGTTTTAGCCAATTCGCATTAAAAGTCATTAAAAAAAACTACGTTTAAATTTTGAGGTATCGTTGTCCGTCGTAAAAAATACATAAGCAGTATTCCATTTTCCTGTCATAATTTCTCGAATGAACGCATTTAATTTGCATAAAATGCTTGGAGATAGCTAAGTGACAAAACCTTTCATTCTTTTGAAAAAGGTATAAATTATTCATCAATTTATTTAACACTTCAGACATCATCACTAATTGGAAACGTCATAGAAATGACCTGGTATGACCTAGTTGATTAGTTGCATTTATTTTGCGAGGAAGAGCTCTAATTGTTAGTAATTTTTGCATTCCAGGTCAACTATATGAATGACAAAATCAATCTCTTTCTTTCTACTAAATGCAAACTAGATAAAAAAAAATTCTGATTTTAGACAGGGGGTGGCCGAACTTGATATTTTTGAAAACCACAAATGATGGATTTTATATTTCCTAGAGCCGCAGAAATTGAATTTATTTTTATATAAAGAAAATGTAAGGATTTCCACCAGCAACTAAAAATAAGATTTTTGCTACCAAATCTAAGATTAATCAATTTGGAATACTTTTAAAAAATACCATTTTCATAATACTTTCAAATATTTGGCGACTTCCTTTGTTTCAGGCTACTAATTTGGCAATTGGAAAGGGTAGGTTTTGTGATGTGTGAGAGGTGTGATTGTATATTTCTGAGATAAATTAATTAGATTATTTCATCTTGTATTTTTTTTTTTTCAATAATTCGATTGTCAATAATATATTTTTGTCATATATTTGTCAATATCTTTGTATATATTTGTCAATAATATATTTTTGAAGTCACCTTTGCAAATAAAGTGCTACTATTTTGACTTCTAAAAATAGGAAAAAGCATGCTATTTTTGCAACTTTTTTACGTTTGTGAGGCTGTTAATGTTACCATTTTTGTCTCCTGACAGTGTGGACACTCTGAAAGAGGCTCGCTCTGGGGGCGCTCTCGCTCTGGGGAGAGCGAGAAACTCACAGAGTTTCTCGCTTATCTTACATATTTTGATATTTAAAAAAGCATAAAAATACGTAAATGGTACAAAAAAAAAGTGATATTAATCATGAGTTATTTTTTTTATACAAGTCTAGTGTTATGTTTACAAATACTTTAAGAAGATAAAATAAGATTAACAGAAATAATCAGCTGACACCGGCCAATTTTAACTGATCAGCATTTAATTTAACTTTCTGCGAATTGCTCTAAAAAAAGTCATTAACCAAACTTTCGGCAGCTAAGGGATAAGACGGAGCCAATGGTTAAGCATCTACACGTAAATTAATTTTAAAGATGCGTTTTACAAATTCGATTGATAGAATCAGTATCCTTTTTGTAAAATATTTTTGAGCAGCATTTTAAGTTTCTTTATTTGCAAAAAATTCAGTAAATTAATTACACTAGGCAACACGAAAAATGTTGCCGTCTCAAACATAGTTATTTCCGAAGTATTTTGTTTCGCTAAACACGAAAATCGCCATAAAAAGTTGAGATTAGCTCTTGTTTTCAAGATAAAGTACCGAATTGGATAATAAAATCTCACTATGACTGGTTTGTATGGCTACTGTGGATCGTACATTATCCGTGTGTTCCATCAGCCATTCGACCCATTTCTCACTCGGCTAATCTGCCAATTTATAAACCACCTCCAAATTATGTGATTAAAAAGGATAATGCTGAAGAAGTCACTACACCCGGGACTTATTATGTGGATCATAGAGGCACACGATTTGAATGAGCCCCACAGATTAAATCAGACAAAATTCACTGATCTCGTATTTTTAACGAAATATGATCTTCTGCATTATATTTATTAAACAGAACTTTTTATTTCTTCCGTGTACCTTTGAATCGATGGGTAGGCTATTGTGTATCTTTCTCCAATGGGTTGCTGTATATCTTGAAAACAAGAGCTAATAAATAAATTTCATTTGCATATGCATTTTTTGCGACCCAGAATTAGTAAGAATTGGCTACCTAGAACCAGGAAACAAACAAAAACTTTCTTTTTGTTGCCTAGTGTTATTTATGGTAACTGAAAGGTTTTAGCTTATTATATTACTAGCCGCCTCCGGCGACCATTTGGTTCGCCATCTTAATAAATCCTGTTCGGAGAGAATCCTGTTCCTCACCTGCTTCCTTGGCACTGAAATCTCTCAGATTCTGAATGGAATTTAAAATTAAGATGGTTAAAAACAGGAGCGGCCCTAGGGTAAGTGGCGCCCCCTGCTAATATAAAAAAGACGCCCCCTTTTATTCTCTACTTAGTTTTTGTGTTCGGAATGACGCCCCTTCGAAGCCGGCCCCCAGATGCGATGCTTACTGTTTCGGGCCGTCCCTGGTTGCAAAAATAAGATGGTTAAATGATAAAAACCTACAAAAAGGAACAAATTATTTTCGTCGTATATTAATTCTCAAGAGCTTCTCGATATATTGGCCTTTATCAAAAATGGAAAGGAAAAAAACTAAGAAAATCTGAAACACTTTCAGATTTTAAATACGCACTAAAGTGCTATGTATTAAAAGCGTATTATAATCCCTGGGTCTTCCCTATTTTCTTTCCTTATTCCATTAAGTTGGAAAGTATATCATTATTGATGAGTGTGTTTAAACACAATTAAAATTGATATTTCTAACAATTTTCTTTCTGAATGTAATACATTAGAAATAGATGGGTAAAAGCTGCGTAGAAAAATGTACAATTCGAACGGAAATAAAGTTTAAAACTCATTCAGGTGTATTCATAATTCAAGTAGCAAAAGCAGACGATAAATAGCGTTTGGCGCTAGAATCACATCTTCTCAAAATCGCACATCAACCCTTTTATTTTTCGCCAAATGTAAAAGTTGCATATTTATTTTCGGAAAATTTTCAAATTCTATTTTTCTTTTGAGTATAAATAATTTCATTCCTGCTCTGATTTCACATGCACACGATATTTTAATTAAGAAATAACCTTACGAATAATCCAAAAAAAAAAATCGTTATTCTTTTATTTTTACTTCAAGAGTCTGAATAATTTAATAAACTTGCCAAACATGGCAGCCTAGATATGCTCAAACCTCGCTCTTTCCACTGCGGGGTTACAATTGCGAAATGGCGAGAACAAAAATGATCCTTTTGCGACACGTTTTTTATCGATATCCCCTAAAATAATTCGAATTTTGAAAAAATCGCTTCCAGGTGTGTCGGGACCCGTCCTGGAGAATTTCCGTACAAAATTTGGTAGGTCCACGATCACCCGTCTGCGAGCTACGCGAGACACAGACACACTAACTAACGCACAGTTTACACATTGCTTCATTTATATAGATATACATATATTTCATTTGCGTAAGAGCTGCAGAAATTGGGAGCCGGCGACTGAGAGGTAAAGGGCCTGTCTTCCTCTAGGCAAATCGCTTATCGTATGGTCGTGGGTTCGATTACCACTCAACTCTTGATTGTTTGTATTTGTCCAATGAACTGTAGAACTTTTTCACCTACGTCACACCTTAGCAACCAACTGTTTTCGGTCAAACATTTGTTCTTTTGAGAACGCTTATTGGCCAAAAATGTGGCTCTGAACCCCCGAATATCCGAGTTGACCGAAAAAAAAAATTCAGTGATACACGTGAAAATACTCTTGTAAATTTCTTTTCTTTGTATTGTCTACTTTATTCTACAAACATTTAGAAGTAGATTCTTGAAACCAAGCAAAAAAATCCGAAAATAACTGTTCCAAATGCAACAGCAACAAGTCGCAACAATAATCTGCGAGAGACGACGTTGATTGACGAGGATTTATAAGCGGGTTCGAGCCAAGCACAAAAATCCGATATTCGTGTTCGCAACAACAGCGACTACGTGGATCGCGAGTTACCCATGTCACAGATCAAACAACCGAAACGCCAAAAAAACAAACGGTTCTATAGCTATTTTCTTGCTTCTTTACAAGAAATCAGGTGTCACGAATGCTAATTGCATTACATTTACAGTGTTAGTGAGATGAGTGCTGCAACCGCAATCTGGCTTTACCTTAAATGTCTGGATCACCAATGCTAAAGACGCACAGCTAAATCAACAGCTCTGACGCCTGAATATTTTATCTCATTTATGCTATCCCATTGAAAGACTGATTGCATCACTGTTTCCAATCTTTGCCGTTACCAGGAATCAGGGCGTAAAAAACATGATAAAAAAATCAATCTGATTTTTTAAAATTTAAATCTAATTTTTTTTAAACATATTTTTTTACGTAAAGTCAGATTTAAAAAAAATAATTAAATCAGCTCTAGTTTAAATAAGTTTAATTACTCTATATATGGAGTGTAGACAACTGGTAACCATATCTACTTGTTGATAGCATAAATCTGTAAATAAAATATTCCTTTGGTATGCAATTAAAAAGTTTTGTCCCAAGTGGATGATTTTGGAAACAAAGCAAAATTGATGGATTATATACTGACTTACTTTAAAAATTTAAAAAGCGAAGCTCTCCTCCCCTCTCCCTAAAATTAAGAAAATTCAGGTATCACCTATTTGCAGGGGCGTAGCCAGAAATTTTTCATGGGGGGGGTTACGACTACTACAACTCATATATATGTATACGTATGTGTGATAATGTAGTGAAGAATATACATTTTGCATGGCAAAAAAATCCCTATGGGGGGGTTATGACCCCCCTAACCGCCCCCGTGGCTACGCCCCTGCCTATTTGAAAACAGTATTTTGTACAACAGGAAACAATCGCCCCGCCCCCCCCCCCTTCAAATTCTGCAATAGGAAACATTTTGCCCCCGCCCCCAGTGTTACATGCCAATTTACGCCAATAATCAACTGGATGAACACGTGACAATTTCTGTAGAAAAAATTATGTATGAAAAGTGAACATTTTACAACTGTGCCCTACACTTGGGGTCTTTTTCCGTGGATCAATTGTCATATTTGGCTGTTTAGCACAAAAGCCATATTGACACGCCGCTGACTTAGAATTCGAACGGCTTACTTGGCGTTGTCTTTGGGGCAAGATCCTTTGTTCTTTGCATTGTGTTCTTCACTACGGGGGAGTTACTGTTTTCTTTTCCTGATTTAAGAGACTGATAACGTATTTTGTACCTTGATATACACTTATGTCCATAAATTAAGGATAATTCAGAATCACACAGAAATTGATCTCTAAAATAAAAATTTCACCTGTGGAATGATCACACACATCTTGAAGAAGAATATGCAAATTACAGGAAACCACCAGATGGCGTGGATGGTACGTCACAATGACGAGAGTGTAAGAGAGGGATATATAAGGAATGGTGGCAAAGAAGTAAAATTGTTCACAAGCGCTGTGAAAGCCTTTCAGTGCAAAATCCGCATAGTTATGGCACAAAGGAGGCATTTGGATGATGTTTTACGTGGCAGAATTATCGGACGACTGGAATGTGGACGTACCCAGCTGGAAGTATCGGAGGTACTTGGAATCGCCCAGAGTGTCATCTCCAGGCTTTGGCAACGATTCCAAGATGATGGTAATGTGAGTAGACGTTACAGCACAGGTCGCCCCCGAGTTACAACGCCGAATGAGGACCGCTATTTTGCAGTTACTGCCAAAAAAAACAGACGGAGTACAGCATCAGACCTGTCTCGTCAGCTCTCTTCAGCTACCGGTACGACAGTTTCAAGGCAGACCGTGTACAGACGCTTAGGGCACATTGGTCTACATGCTCGTAGGCCTGTCAGATGTGTTCCACTTACAGCAACTCACTGTCGCCTGCGATTAACCTGGAGTAGAGAGCATGCATTGTGGACACCGCAACAGTGGTCTTGTGTGATGTTTTCCGACGAGTCCAGGTTTAGTTTGGAGTCTGATTCTCGCCGGACATTCATCTGGAGAGCGCCAGGTACCCGTTACCACCAAGAGAACACCATTGAAAGACACCGTTACGGTGCTGTAGGATGGCTCGTTTGGGGAGGAATTATTCTTGGTTCCAGAACTGACCTGCATGTTCAGAGTGTAACGATGACAGGCCGCATCTATCGGGATGTCATTCTGGAACAACATGTACGTTTGTTTCGGGGCGCCATGGGTGCTGAATTTGTGTTTATGGTTGACAACGCCCGTCCTCACCGTGCAAACATTGTAGACGAATGCCTTCAATCGGAGGATATCACCCGTATGCATTGGCCAGCATACTCACCGGACTTGAATCCAATAGAGCATGTGTGGGATATGCTTGGCCGACGAATTGCAGCCCGTAAACCCCCTCCCACCTGTCTACCGGAACTTCGGAGTGCATTGCTTGATGAGTGGTGTAATATTCCCCAAGATCAGATTGATCATTTGATACTCAGCATGCCTAGGCGTTGTCGGGCCTGTATTGCATCGTCCGGGAGACATACTCCGTATTAACCATCCTACTAACCATGTTATACTGTTTTTTGTAAATAGGTTCTTTTTTGAAATTTGGTCAAGGGAGTAAAACTTGCAATTTTTATTAATTATGTCAAACATATAGCATCTGTTTGCTCTTTACTTTTTGTTTAATAAATAGACTTTACAAATAAGTCAAATTTGTTTTGCTTCTTTCTCTTTCTTTGCCTGAACTTCATTATCCTTAATTTATGGACATGAGTGTACTATTCATCTCTACTTATTATAAAAGAAGATGTCTGTATGTGTGTGTGGTTGTGTGTCGGCGGCGTCATTCCTTTATAAACAACGGCTACACCAACGGCTAAGGACAAACGGCTACACCTAGAAACACCAAATTTGGTACTCGGGAAGTTCTAAACATGAAGTTGTGCACCTCGAAGCGATTTTTTCAAAATTCGACCTAGAATTTTTTTATTTTATGTTTTATGCGATTTTTGGCATTTTTTCTCACCTAATTCGTAATAACGGCGAAATTACGCTCGCAGCAAAACGGCATTTGTATCATCGGATAGAGGAGAAAATTTTCTTTTAAAAACAGTTTGTTCTGAATACGTAACATGATTTACCGATTTTTAGGAATTTTTATACTAAGCATCTGTTTTGGCGAATTTTTTCGTAAAATAATTTTAAAACTGTCGCATCTTGAATTCTATCCGTCATAACTTTTTGATATTTTGACAAATCGTGAAACATTCTTTTCTCCCTCTTTTAAAATGAAAACGAAAAAATTATGTAAATTAGATGATTTTTTACGAATTTTAATGTAACCTAATGTTTAGAATTTAATAGCATCAACGCTGAGAGCTTACGCCATTGCATTAATAAATCATGGCACGAGATAATTTTGTTGCGTTGCCACAGAAAGGATTAGAAAAAAAGGTTTTTTTTCAACCTATCGATAGAGGTTTTAAATGGGTACCGGATTTTCAATTCGCAAGTGAGGATCTATGACGTCAAATGCTTTAAGATACGTAAAAATTACGCCACAATTTTAACGCATTTATCCCTGCTCTTTTTTTAACAGAAGGAGGCGATATTTTGATTAAAACTTTCTATAGAAATAAACTAAGAAATTCACGATTATTATTATTATTATTAGTGGTATTTTAATCCGTTGCTTATTTAAAAATGTTTATAGGTTTTCTAACATATGCATGTTGCGAGTATAGTTTTATTTTAACGTTGGATTACGTTCCTCCATAGGGTCCTTTATAAAGCAAAAAAATTTTCAACGTCTTTGTAAGTTTTAATAAGATACCGTTTGAAAACTACTGTGCGAAATATCTAAATTAACTCCCTCAACCAACCGGGGTATCTTTTACGGCAGTTAAACAGTGACGTCATAAATAAAAAAATGCGTGAAATTTGCAAACTCTGCAACTGCGTTCTGTCACAATTAAAGCGATTCTAAATAGCTCCTAGAGATTACACAGTTTGATGTTTATTAGGAGACAGAACAATGGAGGATTTATAAGATATCGCTATATTGGATATATGGATATTTAAAATGGCACCGCTTGGATATTTTCCACCACGTTGAGATGAAATGTTTTGCGGTGCAAATCTTACAAAACTATCCATAAATTAAATAAATATAAAGAGCTTCCTTAATGGCAACCATTATGTGAAATAATTATTGTTTATGCTAATGCATAAATTGCAAAGAATCGCCAGAGAATAAAAAGATCCCATTGGTGCCAAACAATCTAAGCTGTTTCTTTTAATCGAGCCTTTTAAGAGGGAGAAGCGAAGATAGATAGTATTGATATACGTAATAGGTAGTATTAGTAGATTTGTAAGGATAATATGAATAAATCACAATATACCACGTTAATAAATATTTCATAGAATTAAAAGTGTTCTGTTTATCCTTTTCCAAGGGTTGTCTTGCAACCAACTAATCGATAAGTAATTCTAATTTGCGTTAGTATATCCCGCAGTAATTTCAACTGAGGAGATTACTTGAACTTTTTTAAAAATGAACTTCTGTTTTTTCACATGCAGATATGATTTTAGTAAAATATTCCCTTTTTCCCGAATGAAGAACGGGTGTGCAGCTATTTAAAAAAAAGCGGTTTTAAATGTCATGTAGTGTCCGAGGTATTTAATGCTACAGCTTGAACCTAAAAAACAGTATGATGCAGAAATAGGAGTTCTCTGCAAACCGTTAAGCTTTTCAATTTTTTGATCGCGAATGACACTGGCGTAGTTTTTTTGAGTCATTATATTGCAGTGATGCAACTTTAGTATTCATGACGCAAATTTTAAGTTAAGAGTCAAATAATTTTGCTTTTTTTAAGATTCCACATCACTGGAATTAGTTCGAATTGCACATGTAAGGAAAATTTTGGTTTCCTGCCGTGCGAAGAACGGGCACGCAGATAGTTTTAAAATAAAGAAAGCATTTAAAAATTATGAATAATCAGCAATAATGGGCATAAGTTCTAAACAAAAATAAAGATACTATAGAAAATGGCTTTTCGTTTAGTAGTATAACACTTTCTAATACTGACATAATGAAATGAGATTATTGAGATCGACAAAATTGTATAATTAATAATCGTTTGTCGCTTGAAAAGTTTTAAGTACTATTGTGCTGTGTGCGGAAAAGATAGGATGCTCTTTGTAAATATATTTTGGTGATTTGAATTCGCACTATTTTTTCGGGACTCTCCGCTGCAAAAAAGGTCAAGAGTTTCTACTGGGTATAGATAAACTTTTCAACTTAGTGATAACAAAGTGGAGGGCACATCGCAAGAGGCGGGTATATATTGATGTAAAACAAACATACCTTTTACAAACGTAAAAGGTATTTACTCTTGATCAGTAATATACAGTCTGACCTCGTTATCCCCCCACCCAGTTTTAACGTCACCACGGTTATCAGGACAGTTTTTCAAAAGTCCCAATTTCGTATACACGTGAGTAATTTTGTGTACACGTGACTAATTTTGTGTACATACAACTCTGGTCATGGCAAACTCCTCTTATGAAGACACTTTTATTGTGTGGTCCCGAAAATGCAAAGATTACAAGTTTCGGCTTATTTTTATCCAGTTCCAACTTCGACCTCAAAGAAAAAATATGCTTTGCCATTGTACCGATACCAAACCTTTTAGTTATTTTTATTAAATGTTTATTCAGTTAGTGATTAGATTGGTTTTTACGGTACTTTTGAAAATGTATACGTTTAGAATAAAGTGTTAAAGTAGTTTTGAAGGACTTTTTTCAAATAGTTTTCAATGTAATGCTGATTTTTATTTGATTTGAATTATTTGCTTGTTTTATTAGTTTTATTTGTTTGAAAAGTGTAGGTAAAGAGCTGATTATGTTTAGTTTAACATTATTTATTTTTTTATAGGGAATGTGTTTTTTTCATTAAAAAAATAAGTATCAGGCTATGAAGTGGTTGCGCGGAGATGGTATGTAAATCGTTGTTTTTATCATAATAATCAACATTTCATTTTTGTTTGTTTGTTTTTTTGTGTTTGTATGATTTTTTTAAAAACATTTGCTTTTGTTGTTGCAATATGTTCTGCATGTTTTTCCGTGATATCGAGTTATTTTATTTTACCGTTTTCCACAAACGAAGAAGCCAAAATAGTTGAACTGGATATAGTAGAAATGAAACTGGAATAGTAGAAAAGAAACATTTACAATTTATACTCAAAAAATAACCTGGTACAAAAATCTACTTATCTTTTTAAAACTTTAGCATTTTGAATCTTTCATTTTAAAATTCATCATCATATTTCTTACACAAATATTCACATTTTTTTAATTTAAAAAAAGAAAGAAAGAAAGAAACACATTCCAAAGCTGTCTGTGATAGAACTCATGCAGCTCTTTATATAAATGACAGCTTTGATATAAATACTGTCATAAGAACAGCATGAATGTCATTTCATGAAATCATATCAGCGCACGCTTTATCATGAAAATCATATAAACTACAAATAGAGCTTTTTAGAGTTATAACAAGCCTACACGTGGGGCATCTGCTTACAGGGGCTGGAGTGCCTTGTTCGGAGCACTTTTAGGTTCTAAGGCGTATTTACGTTACATCTGAAGAAAACATAACTTACGTTACATCTGGGCCATAACACCAGACCGGTAGATCAACAGCCGCGCTGTAGGCCCGAAAGTGGGACCTTTACACCCTGCCGTCTACCATTCTATCATGTTCTGAGCTTTATCTAAACTTCAAATAGAAACACTGAATTATTTTACAATATTTTTAGAGATATTTTTCTTCGTTGTTATTCCTGAATTAGAATTATTGAAATCTGTTCATGAGATTTTAAAAAAAGTAAAGGAATTTCACCCGAAAGTTTAAATGTTTTCAAACATCAGTCTTTTGAAAGACATTATCGTTCACTTTTTAGCATAAATCTATTTAAAAAAAAATAATGTTCGAAAGAAGTGTATTGCGAAATGTATTATTATTTGAGTGACCTTTCGAACCTATCGTGTACGTGCAGTTGTAAGAACAGCATAAATGTCATTTCACAGCGCAGGTCTTATCGGGAAAATTGACATAAAATTCCCAACAGAGGCGCTGGGTTGTTTTACAGATATTCTAGAAAAAAAGCGATGGAATTTCATTTTTTTTTTCCTTTGTTTTGACCTTTGCTACCTCTCATCTCAATTACATCTTCATTATCACCCTGACCCCTTTCGCGTGTCTTTTCCTGGGTGCTAAAATATTCACTTACGAACCATACCAGGACATGCCAGAACGTCGCAGGAGCTCAGGGATGGGTATCGATCCCCATCCCCCGTAACCATGACAACTGGGGGGGGGTTCGTGAAGGGGGAAAAGAGTGACGGTGGAACAAGTGGTCACTATGCCCTGTACCGTGCATTTCTCTTAGAAAATGGGCTTGCGATTCCAAATCTATACCAGGCTGTGTAGTGGGTAAGAAGAAAAGTTTTGGCGAGGGGGAGCCATGTATAAATAAAACAAAGTTATTTTCAGATATCGACAAAATTGGACTATCGGCGACGCGAAAATTTCACTGTTTTGAACTCCAAGCATTTTATTTATTTTGTTTTCTCTCTCTCTCTATATATATAAATATTTTGCTTGAAAATTTTTATTTTGTGTAACAGTCTGGAATATTTCAATTTTTCTTTTTCCTTTCTTGTCTAAATAACCCTTTAACGCGCAGTGTTCCCGCTCTGGGAATACCAAACTCTGACGTTTTGACTGTTGCCAGTCACGAAGAATAGATTGGATTTCTGTAAATATAGTTGCGGGTGACATAGCTCCACGAGAATCCTTTACTTTTTAGCACGTCATTTCCCGTAAAAAAATTGTCACGATTATTTTTAACAGCACTGGCATCTGCTGAAAAATGGAAGAATGGGAGAACAGCTGGATAGATTGCCCAATGCTGAAAAAAGGGCAGCCGTTGCCATTGCTCGACTTAACTACCAGCAAGATGGCGGACGATCGAAACGTTCATCGCGTGCCACAGATCTGGAGACTTTTTTTGACGCAGCTGGCTGTGCCTAGTTTAAAAAATCATTGTCTATCGTATATATCTATCGTATATTATCTATTCGTACTTCAGTCTGGCAACAGTTTTATAAAATGAGCTTCAACATCTCTGTTTATTTCTACCAGGAGCGTGGTGCGTCTTCAACATCAAAATTTTGAATTTGGCACTGGCGTTCTCTGAATACATCTTCTCCGTACACGTTGGATAATATTTTTCTTTCTTAGAAAGTATTTTTACTTTTATGATGCAGAAAAAGCAAACCACATCGAAAATGCCGCTTTTCAGTTTCCATATTTCAAAATGTACCAACCAAAAACTACTTTGTAGAATCAAACTTTTTTCGCAAGCAAGCTTGCTATATAAGCTGTCAAAATATATATTGATTAAGTGTGAAGTTAACTGTGGAAAAATACAGTTAAGTCCTCTGTTGGGAAAAAACGAAGTTACTTTCCGAACAACCTAACTACGTTTTTCCGATTAACAACATCATTCTTCTTTGCTACACTGCAGATTGAAATGTCAGAGATTTAAACAGTTAAAACAACGGATTAAGTCGCCTGTTTAAGGTTCAGGTTCATAGAGAACTGACAACTGACGCAACTAGGGGTTTACATTTTTCTCTTGACTGCTTCCAGATTCACCACGGCCCTGGTCTAAGATTATTTCGTCAGCTTGGATCGAGAGTGTCCAGTTGTATTTTAACTTTTTAGAGCATGTTAGTTATGCCAGTGTTGTACATAATTTCATAATTTTACAATTTTTCCCCTTTGACATACATTACAATTCATTTGTATTTCAATTTCATTTGTTTCTGAGCTTTTGTAGATAATGTCAGACAAGGCTGGTAACAAAAATTTCAGTAAACACAATTCAGTTTTTCCAATTTGATACCCCTCGCCCCTATTAAATGAAATGAAACAAAAAGCAGTTAGATTAGTTATTTTTCGGACACTTTAAGGGGCAGCTCTAGGGTATGTGCTGCCCTTCTGGAAACGTAAACAAGAAAAATAAATCATGCCAAACGCATCGATTATGAAACACATTCCAACGTAACAGTATTTTTGAGCCAAATTTCGCCATTTATTATCCTTAAATCTGCCGAGATTTTGGAGATATTTTTATAAACATTTTTATACCTATTGTATTGCGCTTGAAATAGATTAATGTCTCTCAACGCCTATAGATCATAATGTATTAGAATTCTTTTGAGTGTCCCTGTAAAAGAACTATTTATTACACAGACACTATCTTCAATGGATAACATTGTTTTATGACACTTAACATCTAAGTCAAATTTGATTTCGTTGAAAAAAAAAAAAACCAAATATCTCTAAAATACGCTTATAAGAATGACTGACCATAGATCGTAATGTATTGGATTTCTTTTCTTTTGGCTCCAGTAAAAGAACTATAAATGCTACATACATCATTTTCAATACGAAACATGGCACTGTACATATAAAAAACATACATGATTTTCGCACTAATCGATATATATTTATGGCAGTTAGAGCACGGACCTGTGGACAGAATAAGATAGGACAGAAAAATCGAAATCCTAAACACCTCCCATCTTGCCAGAAAAATGGAAATATAAATATGTATTTGTCTTATACAAAATAACGGTATCGCACGAACATGGGAAAGAGATTTATTCTTTTAAGGGTTAGCAGTCTAAAATTAATGTTTGCAATTTTGTTGCATGTAAATCGATTAATGCATTAAAAACTCTTAAAAATTCCTCCGACCAACGCAACTCCCCTCCTAGGCAAATAGCCCCTGATTGCGTAGCTTTTTCTTAACGCAACACAACACACTAAATCAGTTGATCGAGAGTGGGTAATGAATTTACAAAATTCCCATTAAAACCGCCATAGCTTAAAATTATCACATAAGGTATATTTTTGATTTCCCGCCAAATAATGAAAAACTCGCGAAGCTAGGGTTCATTCTTCCCGAAAAAAAAATTTCGCACCCTGTCTGGCGATTTGTCGCAAAAGTTGCCAATATTGTAGTCTTTTGGCGCAACCTTTGAGGAAGCACGCAATCGTCGTTAGATCATTAACTAATTATATATAATAGGATATAATTGCGCTTTCAATAGATGCCAGTCTCTAAACTGCCATTGAACGTGATGCACTGGCATTACTTTGAGTGCTCCTGTAGAACAACTATTAATGATACAGACACTATTTTCAATGGAGACCTTTATCTTGTAATCCTTAATAACATGTATAAATTTTGTTTCATTTGAAATAACAGAATATCTCTTAAATACACTTTAAGGAATGACGGCCCATTGAGTGTAATGTATTGGAAATCTTTTTGAGCTCTCCTGTTGAAGAACTATAAATGCTACATACACCATTTTCAATTGGGTACATGGTACAGCAACTAGGAACAACATATGTCGATTTCGTGGAAATTGATGCATATTTACGCGAGTTAGATCACGGACGGACGGACGGACAGACAGACAAACCGAAATCATAAACACTTTTCAACTTTCTCGAAAAGTGTTAAAAAGGTGTCCCCTTTTATGCTCCAGATCAAGTTTTTCTTTGTTTTTGAGTTCGAAATGGCACCCCCTTCGAAGATGGCACCTTAATGCGATGCTTACCTTGCTTATCGTGTCTGGCCGCCCCCGGAAACTTTTAGTATTTGGATTTCAGATGCCAGAGATCTATGAATTCCACACACTTATGATCTTGAGGAATTGTCTACAGTGATTAATCTTGCCGGTCGGCCATAATTGATTTATACAATAATGTAGTTTTGGAAACGTTTCATTCATTTTTAATCAGACAGCCAGACTGAATATACCAGACAAGTTTCAACCAGACAGAATACAACAGACTAAACAATGTTATTTTCCAAATGAACTGCCGCACCAAATATTGCCATACATATTCAGGATATTTAGTTGTCATCTTCAACCAGCAGACACTGCAATTGCACACAACTCTTATTTGACAGAATTCATGAACTTTTGAATGGTATCGCGTCCTGCGACGCTTTGATGGTTCACCTGTGAAGGAATGATTTACTGAATAAGTATACTACCCTATGTGCCTGGTATAAATTAGCATCTGAGTTCTATGCTCATGCTCTAAATTTCCAACATAAAAGTCGAACTTTTCTTTAGAGTTTCTGGTAACTTCTCTTTCTAAATCATGGCATCATTTCAAACGGTCTGTCAGATATTGCTGGATTTTAATTCAGCACACTAACGGCCATATTCACGAAACACTTGACACGTGGATTAAACCAAACTCGAGTGTTAAAGTCATCGGTAAGATATCTTACCGATGACTATAACACGCGTGTCAAGTGTTTGGTGAATACGGCCGTAATAGTTTACTAGAAAGAAAAACAGTATAGACAACATTATATTCGCTTTCCTTATGATAACTTTTGGGACCGCGGTAGCCCAGTTAGGAGAGGCGTCGATCTCATAGCCATGGCTAAGTGGTTATGCTACTGAAAATGGTAGATGGCCGAAGTGTGAAGTTCCCGGGTTCGGGTCCCATTGCGCGGCTGTCGATCTAACGGTCTGGAGTTTTGGTAGGTTTTCTCCAGATGTAACGTGAATACGCGTTAGAACCCATTAGAAAGTCCTCCTACCAAGGCACCCCTCCCCTTGGCAGATCGCCCTAGTGTAGCGTTGCCATAATCACACACAACCAACCAATCCATATCATAGCCAGAAGGTTGTGAGTTCGATTCTGTGACCAACCGAAAGCACCCCCTCTAACGATCGGTAGTGCAGCCATCTATCGGTTCCTGAATGAGGTAGCAATGAACTCTTCGTGAGTTTGTGGTAGAAATTAACATCCTTGGCAGGTACTGCCGCTATTGATCCAATCTGCATTTGGGGTTGGTACAAAATGGTGTAAAACAGAAGTGCCTTAGCCCCGTAATCCATGAAAACAAGATAGACAGATAACTTTGTCGAAAATTGTGGTACTTGGTTTGATGAGATTGTTGACGAATTCTAATTGATGTTACAATTTGCGTCCAGATTTCTAATTTTTCTTGACTTTTTTCCAGAATCCCGTCAGCAAAATTAATAGTTTTAGTGTTTTCCTTTATATAAGATACAGCTTATTTTAACGTGCTTTTTATTATCTCCAAAAGAGCTTAAATTTTCACCATTTGCAGGAAGTCACTTTCTAATGTCATTCAAAATTTTGTCTTACGGACCCTCAACTCGGCAGATCCGACTAATTAACACATCTAAACCTCTGTGCTTTGTTTTATTTTGAAAAAAGAATCTTATTAGAGATTTCTATTTATAATACTTACATTTTAAGTTAAAATTTTAGCACTTTTGCCCTCCTCCTCCTTTACCCCCCCCCCATCCGGAATCTTCTAATTTAAGTTTTTGCGCATTACCATTGTATAAGGGACTGGCCGACGAGTTGTCGAGTAAATAAGACACTGAACATTAGTTCATGGCTGAAATGTGAAGATCCAGGATTCTGGCCTTCCGCACGGCTGTCGATCTAACCGTCTGGAGTTATGAGCGGTTTTCTGTATAACGGTGATACTCATTAGAACAACTTAAAAAGCCCTCCGCCCAAGGCATTTGCCGTTCTAAGGCAGATAGCCCTCGTGAAACTTTCCCTTAACCACAACCGCAAACATCTACGGCATCAAAGCTGGATTTTCAGAGTGTTTGAAAAGTCTAATGCTATTTTCTTTTCAAAAACTGTCACATTTTATGTCAAGGTTAATTGCGTACATTTCAAGTGCTAAAATTGGAGCAGCACGATATAAACTGCTTCGTCTAAATGTCTGAGCTGATTAATTTTCCTAAACTGACTCTTTTTAATAATAAATGAATGTTCCAATAAACTATACATATTAAAGAAAAATGCCCCAAAGAGCGGTCCTGTATAAAGTTTGCGTAGTTTAGTAATTGACAGGGACGTGCCAACATTTTGGAAAGGGCGGAGAAGGGTGGGGGGGGGGAAGAGTATTTAAGACAAAATAAATAAGTAAAAACAACTGAAGCACGATTTCTTTTTGATCTGCCAGTAAAATTTACCTCAATTTTTCATCACAAGATCACTAATTACATGCTTTAATTACATCTCTGGAGGTTAGCGCGTGATGCAGGTACTCCCTGAAAAACCGATTTCGGTTTGGTTCAAGTTTAATTACTAAATACAGTTTTTCTTTCCGCTGTTCTACACACATGGTCTTCTATAATTGTGTCCAGATTGATTTTTACTGTGTACAGTTCATGAACATTAAGGAGATTTATTAAATATTCTTTGAATCATGTTCGTGTGCAAGTACGTATTCACTTTTTTAATAGTAGGACACGAGACGAAAAGTAATAGGGTTATCACACTATCTTAAAATCTAGCAACTTTCTTGCCGAACAACTTTAGACCGATTTTCTCTATCGTTATCTTGACGAAGGCGATCTCCAACTTTTTGCTTTCCGAATGAGAAAATCCCAGTCGGCCGAAATTTCGGCCAATCACAGTACTTCTTTACTGCTACGTCGCATCGACTACGGTTAAAAGCTTGGATCGAAGTAAAAAAAGTATGGCGGCTTGCAAATAGAGTGTGGATTTAGGAGTTGATTTTATTGACGAATTATTCATTGTTTTGATAAATGTAATCAATTTAAGTACGACAATCAATTAACAAATCGTCGCCGATCCGATATAAATGTACCAACGAAAGAGTTATGCAAGATGCTGAATCACGATATGTAAAACAACCTAAACGTCGAGTCCGCTGTACCGTCACATGCGATGGCTATTTGTTGTCGGTGAAGGTTTTTATTGGGTTGGCAACAAAGTAATTGCGTTTTCTTGTATAAAATTCAAGCAAATAAGTTTTCAACAAGTTTTTAATTACAGGTAAGCTGTTCCTGAACATACGATTGATATTTGTTACATTTTAAAGTAAAAATTTCACTAGCAGTATTTTTTTTCGTCCATAAAAGATGGCCACCCTCCCCCTTTTTTCGCTTCTATCCTCCTTAGAGGACAATACTAAAAATGTCCTGAAATTAATTTTTAGGTTTACGTGACTGCTGTATTTTACAGAAAGAATTTCACGGATATCTCTATTTTTATTTGAGATCACGCGCGATATGTGAAAAGAACTTTTTGGCCCCTTACCCCCCTAAGATTACGAATTTTGGAAAATGCTCCCTGATTTAGCACCTATGTTGAAGAACTCACGTACGTGCCAAATTTCGCATAATTAACTTCAGTAGTTTTGCCCAGGCGAAATATTGACATACGGAAAAACGCAATTACTTAGTTGCCAACCCAATAGTACTTTTACTATGCTTAATGATAACTCCGCCTATAAAATCTGGCGAGCAGTTGTTCCAGCAGAAAGGTTCTCGGAAATTTTACATTTGATAGTATTCATTTTAAAATTTATACATTTTTAATCTTTGCTCTGTAATATTTTGCCATAAATGTACCAAGTTTTCCACTGTTTCAACTGACTATTCATTTCTTTAACGAATTTCTCTTTAAATAAAATATTTAGTTCATTTTTTTAAATCTGTTTTTACTCCTTCTTTTAAAGATTTTTTTTCTTTTAAACTGTGGTAGTGTCTCCAATAATTATGAGGGAGGGCGAAACAAAACCACAGGATTTTTTAAAATTTATTATTTTTTTATGCTAAGTGTTTTTGCAGTAATAGGTTGATAATATACTTTCCCACCTTTATCTTTTTCATGAATATGTTTCTTTCCTCTCTAGCTGTCAGCGGTGAAGAGAGAACCTCTTGAGGAGGATTCAGTGGTTAGTGAAGACGGCTCAGCGAGAAGTAGCTCTGATGTTGCCACCGGTGGTGTGGGAAATATGGCCTCTGCAATGGAGCGGCATATTCAACAGACCAATGAAAGGCTGCTCTGTATCAAAGAGGTATGGCAATTCTCGTTTTCCAGTTTTGGTACACAACCGCCTAACTGGTCCGTTTTTAGCTAAATCCGTCCTCTATGAAACTGTATATACGGCTTGTAATTTTTGTTGACCTGCCCTACCAGTTTTTCATCCACATTGCAGACTTTCGTAGTGGACTTGGTTTAACCCTTTAACGCGCAGTGTTCCCTCGCTGGGAACGCCAAACTCTGACGTTTTAATTGTTGCCAGTCACGAAGAATAGATTTGATTTCTATAAAAATAGTTGCGGGTGACATAGCTCTACGAGAATCCTTTACTTTTTAGCACGTCCTTTGCCATAAAAAAAATGTCCCGATTATTTTTAACATCACTGACATCTGCTGAAAAATGGAAGAATGCGAGAACAGCCGGATAGATTGCCCAATGCTGAAAAAAGGGCAGCCGTTGCCATCGCTCGACTTAACTACCAGAAAGATGGCGGACGATCGAAACGTTCATCGCGCGCCACAGATCTAGAGACAATTTTTTGACACAGCTGGCTGTGCGCGGGCACAGCGATGAACGTTTCGATCGTCCGCCATCTTGCTGGTAGTTAAGTCGAGCGATAGCAACGGCTGCCCTTTTTTCAGCATTGGAAAATTGTTGCGCCTCAAAGGGTTAAAAAGATATACATATACAGGGTGTTTCACGAAGGACTCCCTAACTGTAAAAATAAATAACTCAAAAACAGTGATTGACAGAAGCATGAAATCAATGGTATGTTTATTGAAGTTTTGGCCGTCGATGGACTCTTCGCGGCCAAAACGTGCAACCTAGAGCACACGCGCGACTGGCTTGTACAAATTACGGCACACGGGCCTCTTCGCGACCGAAATGTGCAACATACTAAAATAATTCTGTAACTAACTTTTTCATTTAAAATCGATACTTTAATAAATACAATTGTTAGTAGCAAAATCTCTTCGAGGGGCGGTTGGGGAGATTACCATTGAAGAGAAAAATAACCTATCGAGATATTTATCACTATATCCATGCTGCAATGTATTGTTTAAAAATATTTTTCTTTGAAACAATAAAACTTTCGCTCGAATATGAATTTATACTTAAATAAGAAAAATTAGTAAAATATAAATTATAATGAATGGTTTTATATAGTTTTTTTACTGTAGTAATTAATAAATTTGGTTAGTTAAAATATGGCCTCGAAATCATTTTGCGCAATTGTAAAATTATTTAATCCTCTTGAAACGGACATTTTTAATGATTTAGTTAACAATATAATTCATAAATGTCGCCACCAAGCAATCTGTTGCGCTTTTTCTCTCATCGATCTACGCGAGAGATTATGTTCCGTGATTTTTTTTCAAAGAATCAAAGAATTAATCTGTTGTTTAGATTCTGTGTTTACTTTTTCAAGGCGTGATATCTCGATAGATATTTAGAGTTGAAAGTAGTGACGAGTTAAAAAAAGGTTAACCTTTTAGAGATATTTCGAACTGTACAAAAAGTTTTTGCTTTAAGTTATGACATAAAATGTCGTTTTTATCAAAATTTCAACATGGCCGCAGATGGCAGATGCACCGGGAGCGATGAGTCGATCCCGGAACCGTTATCGACAGGACTTTTATTACTTAGATTTCGAAGATGTGATACAGAAGCCATAAAATTTTAGTTACAAATTGCGCAGATAGATAGCGTTGCAAACTGAAATAACGATCTCAGAAAGACGGCTCAAGCACTGAGTACAATCATTTGTCGAAAATTTCACTGTAGCAGGCATAATTTGCGATTTTGGGATACCGAAAACATTCATTTGTTGCACACACGGCCGCTTCATTGCCCAGAACATACCGTTTGTTCGGCAATCTTCCTCAAATGCATCATTGAGCCTCTTTTCTTGCGAGAAACGGGGACGACCGACAAGTATATTTTTAAACAATTTATCAACACTCAGCCAGTGTTGGGTGGACCACTAGGAACGGCATGGGTCTGGACCCCCCCATCGGCTTTGATTTTTTTTTTTTCGATTGATTATTACCCTATATCCATAGTAAATAAAATGATTCCAAAAAAAGGTAGCAATAGTTTCTGTTCTAATAAATAAAAAAAGAAATTTTTTTCTCATTTTCCTCAACTTTTCAAAAACGAACATAAAACACGATCTTGTTCTCAAAACTGTACAACTAGTATTTTGCTTCCTATTGTATTGTGTAGTGTATTCTTAGGGAACTGGATGGGACGAGTTTTGATGAATTCCAGCTAATGAAAACGAGTTCTTTCATCACTGATTTTTGTCAATCTGGAACATCCCTAAAAGTTGGACCCCCCCAAACCGTAAAAGTTGGACCCCCCCAAATTGTAAAAGTTGGACCCCCCCCCAAACTGCAAAAGATGGATCCCCCCCCCAAACTGTAAAAGTTGGACTCCCCCCCAGCCAAAAATCCTGTGTGCGTGCCTGCTTGCCCCTTATCGTTTAGAAGACGCTTCTGACATTTTAGGCGAATGGAAGAGTTATAGCATTATCAATATTAATGGCCTTCTTATTTCTCCCGACCTCACTCCCTGTGACTACTTTACATGGGGCATACTGAAAAGACATTTTAGTGAAAATCCTCCTAGAATACTTTATTTGCCGGGCTTTTACGTGTATTTCCGATAACACACTACAGTTACTACACGGACAGTTACTGAAAACTTTATTCTTCTTTTACGACGTGTGTCTACAGTGAAAAGCGCGCCTGTTGAATCTGTTTGATACGATTGTTCCCAGCTTCTGATCTCTTCTTTTGATGTTCATATTTGCCCTTACAGCGCTATCTATAAGTGCAATTTGAAACCAAAATTTTGTGATGTGTATCAAATTCTCAAAATCAAAGAGTGCCCGATGGTTTTTCTTATTACCCTTAAATCTGAAGGATGTGGCAATTATTCTAACACTCAAGTATAATTATTTGGACCTTCTTTAAGTGTAGGAGACAATTTCCATCACTGTCTGACTGTTACAACTTTATTTGTAAGGTAAAACAGAAATGGAGACGCGCAATGTTACTTAATCCTGTGATAATTTTATTTTTGAAAACCATAATTTAATTCAAATTTTTTACATTATCATTCCTTACAGAAAATGTTGACAATGTTCGCCACCATTTTGAATGCAAACATAAAAACAATCAATGTTTTCCAGAGAAGTCCTGCAAAAATGGATGAATTTAACAAACCAAATCTGCAGAAATCTTGTCAATAACACCAACAATGTTGAGAAGAGTGTCAGAAAACTTGGTTCGGCTTGTTGATGTTTGCATTCAAATGGTGGTGAACATTTTCAACATTTGCTGTAATGTTGTAAATGTTCACCATTGATAATGTGAAAAAAATTGGATTAAATTATGTTTTTCAAAAATAAAATTATCACAGGATTATTAGGAAATTATCACTGTCGTAGTTTCACTACTACAGACTTTACTCTAGTAGTGAAATCGTAGAATAGATTCCATTTATAATGTTAATTTTTATTTCCTATTTTTACTTTACAGGCATTGACATCCCCTGGTGGTTTCCAAGGTGCTGCCAGAGAACTTCTGGAATGGTGTGGAGACCCAAGAGCATTTCAGAAAGTCTTTGAACAGAACCTTATTGGATGCCTGACTGTAAGTTACCCAACTGCCTGTAGTCAAATTATATCATAGCACGAATGTACCTTGCATGTAGGACACTAAATTAAGTAGTCAATTACGTCCAGCCTGAAACAGAGTGGCCCAGCTCTTGGTTCTAACGGGACTTGCCAAGGATCTAATGGGACATATTAATTAAAGAACTCTATGCCACCAACTTAACATGTATTCCTTAACTTCAAAATATGAAAACAAAAAACCCTATTCTATGTTGTATACTGAAATATTATCGGGAAAAAACGCATCTCAGTGAAACAGTTAATATCTAAAGGTACTGAAATAATTTTCAACATCATCCAAATCAACCCAAGACCTATTTGCTTTTCTAAGCATACCAACTTAATCGTTTCCACCCCCCCCCACCCCCCCAAAAAAATTAACATACATTTTTATTGTCTGACAAATTAATCTCATCAAAAATGGCAAAAGAAATTAAAGAGTTAGTTTCCTAAAAAATCGTGTTAGTATAAAATCATTTAGTTCATCAAACGATGAACTAAAATCATTTAGTTCATCGCTTAGTTCAGAGTTTTAGTTCAAAGTTTTCCTCTCGTAGAGCACTCTGAGGTCTTGGCGGTGTATCTTTATGTTTGAGATTAGTGAATTGGAGGCTAAATCTGCAAAATATTTTTTCGCTGAACCAAGTTTGAGAAACCCTGATTTAGTTTAAAGTAGAGATTCTCCTCCTCTGATGAGCCATGTATGAGATATGATGCCACTGTTTTCTGTATATCGGTCTCTTCTCTTTTTTTCATTTACAGGGCGTCCCATAAAGCTGATAACGGGCTTTAATTCTTTACGCATTAGAAATAAGTGGGCAGTGTAAATTGGAAAAATGTTTAAAATAAGGTCGGAAATAAGAATCTGCTAAGAAAAAAAAACTCCTCTCGTTTACTTACAAAAAGTTACATTTTTTAATTTGTATGCGATCCCCCGTACAAAAACATTCTCCATTAGTAAAATTTGCCCCTTATATATACTAATGAGATGATGTACCAAATTTGAGCCTTTCATCATACAACGTCTCACATATTATGAGAGATATTTTTAAACTAAGATGATCGTGGGCAATATATGGTTTTGAATCTAAAATTTTATTGCTGATCAGAAAAAAAAGATTTTCTTCCGTAATTTCTGTACGACCCCTGAAATGCAATCATTCGACGAGATTTTTTCCCTTCTAGAGCCATTAAAAAGTGGTTTAAGTCACACAGTGCTATATTTATCTTCATATCTCTGACACTTTTTAAGGTATAATTCTTAAATTTTGTATGTCACCTTAGTAGTGCATGAAAAACGTTTATTATTTGGAAATTTTTTCTATTCAGGGATCGTGTAAAAATTTAAAAGATGTAACTTTTTGAAAATGAACGCGAGGAAATTTTTCGTAACGGATTCTTATTTCCGACCTTATTTTGAACATTTTTTTCAGTTTACACTGCCCACTTACCTCAAATAGATAAAGTCCCTTACCACCTTTTTGGGGCACCCTGTATATTTTCTGAGTTGCCTTAAAAAAATTTTTAAGTGCTTTTTAAAGTTGCTTTAGATTTCTCTTTTTTTCCCGCGTATCTGTAAGGAACCTGCTTTTTCACCGCTTTCTATCTGATGTTATATTAGCAGTGCTATGAATCAATAACAAGATCTCAATTGAAATCTTAATTTTTATTTGTAGAACTAAACATGTGAATTTTGAGATCATAATTATCTTGTGCTTTTGTTGAAAACAATTTTTTTTAATTATATAAAATGAATAGAAGAGAGATTCATAAATTACTTGAAACAAAATGTCTCCCTTAAAATAAATATTGTATGCTGTTATATTGCACTTCTTATATTTAATGTCGTTCCGTTAGACCGTTATTAAATGTTCCACTGGACTCCATACTACATGTCACTGCTTTTAGCCTTACATTAAATCAGTGATTCCCAACATGAATCCTTAGAAAGACCACACAAGACCACACAAGACCCCCAATGACCACACAAGAAGTACACCAACTTCTTTCAGAATTTAGAAAATTCTGAAAGAAGTTGGTGTACTTCTTGTGTGGTCATTGTATGCTTCAGTGCCGGCAAAAGAAAAAGTTTAATTTTAATTGGACAGTAATGATGTTGAATTGTGCTCCAAAAACCCTATAGCATATTTTTATGTAAATATAGGTGTGGATAATGATTATACTAGTAGTTAGGAATGCTGGGAAGTTTATTAACTGACTTAGTGGATACTGATTTTTTTCTTTTTTTTTTAATTCTTTGTTAAGAAAGGAAAGAAAAGCTATTGATTTATTGTACATTTCGTTCAGTTGAATTAGCATTTTTGAAAACTAGGCCCTTCTCAAAAAGCTTCCGTATCCGCTACTTTAGCGCACCTATATCAAATCATTTTAATTTTTTTCAGACAGGCAAATATAAAATCATTTTATAAATGCTGACTTCGGATCATTTCCTACGTCATACTTCAAGATTTGTTATGTTTATTGCAAAAATTTGCTATATCCCCTGGCTTTTTCTGTTAAAGTTAAATTTCCTTACTATTCTAGGTTTTTCAGTCTTTCTTGACCGATGGCTACACTGTATATGCCAAGGAACTCCTTAGCATTCTGAAGTAATAACATGATCATTATCCACACCCGCTTTTCCACGAAAACATGCAATAGTTCTTTTTTTGGTCCACAATTTAACTGCCTACAGTGTTACTGCCAAATTAAAAAGTGAATTTTTTTTTTTTTTTTTTTAAATCGCTCATGCCTTTTACCCTGTTTTCGCCCACGTCTTTTACCCTGTGAAAACACCTGGGGGTTCGAGAATCGCCGATTGGGAACGATGCTGTAAATTAATTATTAACCATTAACACAAAAAGTGGTTTAAAATTTAAAAAAAAAAAGATTCTTCCTAATAACAGAAAATTTTGTTTGAAAGAGTTATTAGGGGATCAAAACAAACAGTTATTCAATATGAAAAAAATTACTCACCTTGATGGTTAGAAAGCTGGTGCTTTCTGTTCTAGCAAACTCTTAATTAAAAAAATGTTTTAAATACATGATTCGGTGAAAAGCTGGTACTACCACCTAGATGAAATTTTGAACACATTATTATTTCATGCAATATTTTTACATACGTTAAACACATTACATTTTTACATACATTATTATTTCATGCAATAACTCACCCTTTCTCATTAGCGTCCACTGCCCCTATATAACTTAGTATACCTACATTTCAGGTATATACAGGGTGTCCCAAAAGGTGGTAACACGCTTTAATTCTTTATTTATTTGAGATATGTGTAAATTGAAAAAAAAAGATAGTCAAAATAAGACAGGAAAAAATACTACGTTAAGAAATAATTCCTCTTGTTGATTTTCAAAATGTTACACTTTTTAAATTTGTATACGACCCCAGTACAAAAAATTTCCTGATTAGTAAAATGTATTCCATACACCAAAGAGGTGGTGTGCAAAATTCCCGCCTTTCATCATAAAACGTCTCAGAGACATCAGAGATAGATGATCAGAGCTATACATGAATTTGAATGTAAATGTTTTTTGCTAGGGTAGAAAAAAATTTCGTAATTTATCTACGACCCCTGAAATGCGATCATTCGACGTGATTTTCTCGGGTCTAGAGCTACGGAAAAGTAGTTTAAGTCAATAGATATTTATCTTCTTATCTCATACTCTTATAAAAAAATTTAAAACTAGCATTTTAGAAATGAACGAGATTTCTTTTTTGAGGGGGAGGTAGTCTTTTTTCCTACCTTATTTTGAACATTTGTTTCAATTTGACCCACTTATCTCCTTCAGATAAATAATTAAAGAGTGTTACCACCTTTTCGGGACACCCTGTATTACCAGTACATTGGATATATACTTACATCTACCTATATACAGCTAGTTGCTGTAGGTATTTTATTGTTCCCATGACTTAATTCACACAATTGATGAAATATCGCATAATTTATTGGATGGTCTAATGTTGTTGTTGTTGTTGTCATGTCCGGGGATAGAAGATTGCACTATCCCCGGAAATAGGTGCCATTGCTCCCGCAGGGGTTGGACTTTTGCGCGCTGGTTCCTAATATTGAACCAATACCAGATGAGGGACCAACCATCACCTGAAATCGGCACCCACAGAGGTGGCGTTAAACATGGAGGACATCGGAGCCACGACGGATTTTACGCGCACAAGCTCCCATTAGCGTGCACGGTCCCACAGCAGTCGAGCTGAGAGGGAGCTGACCCTCCGGAACACTCGCCAAGCCGGATGCTGCTTCACTTGCCGTCTTCTTATGGGAACGGAGTTTAGCGCCCAGACCACTGCCGAACTGATTGTCCTATATATTCGCGGTTTAACTGCCTTAAAGTGTATTTGTCAATTGTCTTTTTGCTTTAACACGCCCTGCTATTCTATCCCCTAATAGTTATTACATCATGCAGTAGGAAACACAAACAGATGCTTATTTATTTATTTATATTTCAGGTTGTAAGCCAAGTTTCTCCAAAGCCCGGTTTTGATCTCGACCTCGGTTACAGATTACTCGCTGTTTGTGCCGCTCAGCGTGACAAATTTTCGCCGAAGTTATCATGTAAGTCTTAATTTCGGCTATCATTTCTTCTGATTTAAGTTGGATTTTTTTTAATTCCATTTTGTATCTTAAGTACACGACAAAATACTATTTTATTGAAAAAACTTTAATAGCTACAGCATAATTTTACGCTGATATCCGTTATATTATGAGCTTACGTATCTTTGTTGTTGTTGAATTCAATAACATTTTTCTGATTGGGCGAAAATTTAGTTAGCGTTGGCTAACTAAATCATATAATTTAGCATCAGTATAATATTTTGTGGATCCAATGGCGTGCCGCAATATTTTCTGCCTTTCCCCCTATTTATGAAATAGTCTGTTAATTATGTATCTCCTCATATGCTCATAACATCAAGATAAGTTATCAGTGTAAACATACATGATTAAAAAATGATAACTGTAAATTTAATTTTAAATGTATTTTAATTATCTTGATTGACTAAGCATATGTGTAATGAAATTACAATAAGTAAATTTTGTGTATTAAAATTAAATACAAATATCTTGCTCTTTTAGCCATTTTCAGATATATCACGTCTTATTCCTCATAATCATTTTAAAATTCATTTTTTCAATAACTTAATTCTAAATTCCGTGCCGTTCTCAAGACGACAAAACAAAGCCTTGAGTAAATAAACTAAGGGCTCTATTCTATTCTGCCACTTGCGTTTAAGCGAACGTTCGAATGTGTGACATCAAATTGACGTCATTCGCAACCTGCTACCGTATCTTGGTATTCTGCAATAAGGTTACGGTAGTACAGATTCTCCCTACCGAATGTTTGCATTTTAACACACGTTTCAAATTACGTCACAAATCCGAACGATCGCTTAAACGACCGTGGCAGAATAGAGCCCTGTTTTTTAAATCCTGTAATAATCCTTCTAGAACTTTTTCGAGGGGGAGAGGGGGGGTTCACCTTGAAAATTAGTAAACAAAGCAAACACTAATCCCCCCACGTCACATATGCCCTGCCAAATGAGTAGTTTAAAGTACGTCACACTTTGAATACGGGCCAGTGGTAGATCTCGGAATATTTTAGCAAACTAGTTCTGTATTAAATAAAGAGTTAGACCAGAATTAAGTAGGCACCTTTTTCATATATTTTTGTCTCTATTAAATCTGCTTTCATTCTCTGCCCATCCTCGCGAACTTCAGATCTGTTGTGGAACTGGTGTACATATCTGTGTAATCTGAAATAAAAGTTTTCGGTTACCACTGTGATTGCCTGTACTCATATTTTTTGCTACCATGTTGTATATTATATGTACCAGGTATTTCAAACTATTTGATCAGAGCCGGACTTTTTTAATGACTTCAGCACTTTACATTCAGCTAGAAAAAGTTTTCTAATGACATACTCTTATTATTATTTTAATCAAATTTTATATAAGCCATATATTTAAAAAATGAAATAAAAAGATTTTAGGGTGACGCTGTCACAAAAAATTACAATTAGAAAAATGTAATCCGAGTTTTAAGAAATTCGCAAAAAATTGCACATGCCTTAATGTGACATTCATAGAGTTAATCAACTTTAAAGTTTTCAGAAATTATCGCAAAAGACTAACGGGAATTTTTAAAATAAAATATAGATAGGTACAAAATGAAAGAAATATTTTTAAGTATCAGGATTGTACGAAAATATGAGTGACGATTAGTACTATGCTGTTATATTTGCATGTTAATGTTTTTAACTGTTGCATTAAAAAAAAAAAAAAATGTTTGTTGTAAGGAAATTTTTGTTTCAGTTTTCATAGTTTCACAAATAAAAGGGCTGGTTTTTACGTAAGTTTTGCCAGCATTACCCTTCTATGATTAAAATAAAAACGATCTATTTATGTAGTTAAGAGTTTTGTAAAATTTCATTAGTAGAAGACACCCGATTCTGTTCACATATTTTTTTTAAAAAGATTTGTTTGATCATAACCGTAATGACCAGGGGTAGAAAAATCTCCAAAAATTTCCATTCCCGGTCGGGCATGTAACCTAAGATAATACATGCCCCTAACCAAAAATTCACATGCCCGAGTGATGATATTACTACATTTAATTTCTCTGTAAAATTTACATTATTCGGACTCTGCATTGAAAGGAAATGTCACAACCACAAACCAAATCAGCCTGGACACCTAAGATATATGAACAGTATGGCCATTAATATGTCTGAAACATTTTCCTGAACATTACCAATGATCAATTGCTAAAGTAGGATCAAAGTCCTTAATTTCAGGTCCTTAAGGCTCATTCTCAGGTCCTTAAGGCTCATTCTCATCAATTCATTTACACTGAGTCAGTTGATAATCCAGAACAGAGACATTAGCAGGGATCGCGATAACGCCTCTAGATGCGTATTTCACGCCTTATAAATTTAGAAAACGCCTAAAGATTTTTGGAATGCGTATTTTTACGTATTGCTTTTAAATACAAAATTAGATATTTTGTGATAAATAATTATGATTTACTGTTTTTAATTGTAAAAAATTCAGTGATTGTACTAGTTTTTGATGATTTGACATTTATGTACCTTGTATAATCAGTTATTATTTATGTTCCAAATGCAATTTCATTATGTATTTGAAAATTTAGCATAATTGTTCTTTGTTTTAATTACTCCTTTGAAAAAGAAAATACTCCCTCTAAAAATGTTAAGGCGTATTTTTACTCTTCTGAAAAAATCCTAGATCGATCACTGGACATTAGTTCTATTCATAGAACATGGGGTTATGTATTCTGTTTACACTACAGTTGACGTATTAAGATTGCCGCTAAGACATCGATGAAATCACTGTTGTGAAAATGGAAATTTATTTTTCCAGTACCAAATTTTGAAAAATCGATGTCATTAAAAAAGCATGTATATAATTCTAATATATTTTTAAAGTAATTTATGAATCTCTTACGGTTGATTGTTTTACATGCCCGATCGAGCACGTCTCGTCTCGCGTCCATCCCTACCCTATACATTTTTCCGGCCCTGGTAATGGCACTAAGAAATTGCATTTATAAATTGACAAGAGCTATAAGTAATAAATATTTGTAAAATTATTTTTAAGGATTAATAAGATAAAAAGGATCGAACATAAAAAAGTACGTATTAAAAAAAAAAAAAAGTATTCAGTTTATATGCAACCCCTTATTTAGAGTTTTTAGAGTGAGACTTTGATAAAAACAGCTATAATTTGCTATAATAACTCATTTTTAAACTTTCAATATCTTTTTAAATATTATGTTAAAGTTGAAATTTTTTGCAGTTGACTTCAGATTGGTTTTTATTTTTCTTATAGGACTTTTTATATATAGGCGCACTCCAAAAAGTTATTTTTTCTATTTTCTAAAAATATACTGCCTCTTATAAAAATTTATAGCCTAAAAAGTAACTGCATGCCATGAGAATTTTTTTCGAATTGGACATATGATGTTAAAGTAAAAAGTTTATTACGTGCCGCACTGATCAAATGTGTCTGTGAATGACCCTTTTATGTAAAGAACGTGCTTTATTAATTGTTGAACACGATTTATAAGAATAATGCAACTTCTCTTTGTCACATAAATGCCCTATTAAAATTACATTACGTAAGATTTATATACTACGTACGTAGTTACAACTAAAATTGGAAGATTGGAGCACTGCAGGCGCAAACTTTTACACTTTTTAACGTGGTCAAAAAGAAAATAATTTTGTGGCATTTAAACGCTCTTGATTTTTCAACAGAAGTGGATATGTTCCCTTCTAAAATAGTTTTATGAAGTTGAATATAACCACGAAATTAATTAATCTTTAAAATATTGGTTTGTAATTATGATTCACAGTCACAGGCTGATCTCTTGACGAGAAACAAAATTACCGCGTTAGTTTCCTAGCAACTACTCGTTCACATCAACGTGCGTACAGGCTGTTGCCATGGTAATGGAGAGGCAGAAAATTTCATTATAGGCTTCTGGCGCCATCTAGTTTTGAAAAAGTTATATACTTTCTATAATGCTCTCCGAGATGTTATTTATTATTGGAGTCAACGAGGTTTGGAGTTCCTTTTGCAGTTGACTGTGAAAGTGATATACATTGAATTAGGCATGGCAGTTTAAAAAAAGAAAATTAGATACAATATTTTTATGAATTGTATTAATATTGTGGTATATTTTAATTAAATTCATTCGTATCTAATAACTAATTAATAAAAACACACAATAAATAAATAAATAATCCTGGTATTTAAAGGTTAAAAATAATTCAAAACTTTTTGAAATAACACTTATTTTTTTAAAAATTTGTGTGCTTTATAATTTTGAAGTTATTGATTATTTTAACATCCGATTATTTTAAAGATTTTTTTAATCCGGTTTAGCCGCATATCAAAGAAGGTTTTTTTTTTTTTTTTTTTCTTCTTCTTTTTTTTTTTTTCCCTCTAATAGGTAAGTATTTATTTTCAATCTCGTAAACTATTGTGCGAAACTAATGAATAAACAAAATATTTGTCTGGGAGACAGATACTGAATTTACGGAATTGCGGACTGTGATTTTTAGTATAGCGCCCTCTGCCATGTGCAAGGTGTGTCCCGCACACGTATGGCTGAAATAAGTGGGCGGCCCAATCGAATCACCTTTTTATTGTATACTTTTGTACTGCATTGCCCCTACCATAGCCAAGCGGATAAAGACACTGAACATAGTAGATGACTGAAATGTGGAGGTCCCGTGTTCGGACCTATCGCGCAGCCATCGATCCAACGGTCTGGAGTGTGTTGGGCAGGTTTCTTAAGATGTAACGTGATTGCGCATTAGAACTCCTTAAATGTCCTCCCACTGAAGTTAGTCTTAAGTTTTGTCATTTCTTCGCAGCTATTTGTGCGATTGTAATATTTTCCTTTGATATGCATTATCTGATAATGGGATTTCCACGCAATAAATCACGCTCGCCAAACAACTTTGTGTTGGATGGATGAATGTCCACCCCCCTTTTTTTTGGTTCCATAATAAACATTTCATTTTCAATATTCTGACTCGTGACTTTTATTTCCTAGCGGAAAATGAAGTGAATATTTTTATAGGAGTGGGACTTAGTAATTACGCACAGGCTCTCGACTATCTAGAACCGCTCTGGTGCCCTCCTGTGATTGAAGAGGGCGCTAATTGTTTATCATTGGCATCACTAAGAACATATAGTTGGTTGGTTATTTGGGGATTAATGGCACAAGGTCCAAAAAGGATAAACTGCGCCAGACAGGGGCGTAGCCAGAAATTTTTCATGGGGGGGGGGGTTACGACTACTTCAACTCATACATATGTATACGTGGGTGTGATAATGTAGTGAAGAATATACATTTTGTATAGCAAAAAATTTCTCATGGGGGGGGTTATGACCCCCATAACCCCCCCCTTGGCTACGCCCCTGGCGCCAGACTATGTTTAAAACCAGAGTAGCATCTCAATCAAGTAAAAAAGTGTTGCTTAGAACCAATAAAAGCTAAAATCCACAAAGTCTGAAAGATAAAATGAAATAGCAAATATGTAAAAAGTACTGAGAACATATATACATTCTAGGGTTTTCTGATTAGCACGCTTAACGAAATGTCCGAAAAGTACCACGAAAAGGGCCAGCGAAACCGCTGTGCCCACAGCCAGCTGTCGTCAAAAAAAGGTCTCTAGATCTATGGCACGCGATGAACGTTTCGATCGTCCGCCATCTTGCTGGTAGTTAAGTCGAGCAATGGCAACGGCTGCCCTTTTTTTCAGCATTAGGCAATCTATCCAGCTGTTCTCGCGTTCTTCCATTTTTCAGCAGGTGTCAGTGCTGTTAAAAAGTAATCGTGATAATATTTTTACGGGAAATGACGTGCTAAAAAGTAAAGGATTCTCGTAGAGCTATGTCACCCGCAACTATTTTTATAGAAATCAAATCTATTCTTCGTTACTGGCAACAGTCAAAACGCCAGAGTTGGGTGTTCCCTGAGCGGGAACACTGCGCGTTAAAGGGTTAAGCAAGATATATCCAAGCCTTTTCCCATGCCATACGCGCATCTTCATCTGTCTTTTCTGAGGCATGGCCTTCCGTCTCGACTCCCGTTTTCCCAATATAAGTGCTCCATTTTAACGTCCGGCCCTCTTAATCGTCTTCCTACCCTTATAACCAGCTAACTCGGATCAAAATGGAGTGTTTTGCTCGCTATTCTAATTTCGGACATTAGCGAATTCCGCGAGCGCGTTCATCAGCCTGACACGGAATTAATGAGCCGGAGCCATCCTCCTTAGCGAATGAATTAGTAAAACCGTGCGCTAAGTCTTGCTATTCCAAACTACTTTTCCCCCCCCTAGAAAAATGCTGTAATTATAACGATAAAAGCAAGGATCTTGATTCGTGGGCTCCCATATTCGAAGCTGGTGGAGGCTCCAGACCCAATTGAAAGCCCGTATAGTCAACATTTTTATATCGTCCATCGACTCCAAAAAGTATTCAAGTGTAAGTTATGTTTCCTATGAAAAAACACCCAAAAAACTGGTGTTAAACGATAAAATAAATAAAAACTTTGTGAAAAGAAAACACACACATAAAATGTTACTTATAACACGATATGATTGTTTCGACCAAAAATTCGCCTTTTCTTTTTTCCATGTGGCAACATACTTGTTTGTTTATCTTTCTCAGTTTCCTCTGTTTAGTGGGACGAAGGGCTTTGACTGATGAAGACCGAAAGAATTTTTTGGTCGAAACGATGGTATCGTGTTAAAGTAACATTTTATGTGTATTTTTTTCACAAAGTTTTTATTTATTTTATGTTTCCTATATAGATTTCATATATAAAATATTGTTATTTTTAAAGGTGGATCATGTGGATCTCAAACTTCTTTTGCGCTATGTAATTTTTGAAACATTAATAAATTAAGTAATATATGGTTATACCTTCTCATATTTCTTTTGAGTTGTATAATTTTTGAAACATTAATCAGTTATCCACAAAATAAACATAGGAAATCTGACTCGTACTGGAATACTTTTTTGTGTGAGTGTGAAGGTCCCGGGCTCGGGTTCCATCGCTCAGCTGTCGATCCAACGGTCTGGAGTTTTGGTCGGTTTCCTCCAGATGTAACGTGGATACGCGTTAGAACCCTTTTGAAAGTCCCCGACCAAGACACCCCCATCCTAGGCAGATCGCCTAAGTGTAGCATGTCCTTAACCACACAAACCAAACCTAACTTTTTTGAGTGGGTGTTCTGAACTTTTTGCATTTTTGTATTAGCTGTTGAAGTCCCAAGATGATCCCCCATCTAAAAGTACACATATGGGCAACCATGTGCTGATTCAGGGAGCAGTTGTTTCGACATTTTTTTTTAAAAATTTAAATTATAACATTAAGTTGTTATCAAACTATGTATTGCCACCTTGAATTAAAACGCCTGGTACTACTAAGCATAAACCACCATGGATATTCCAAATAATTTTTTATACAGATTTATCCATTGGTGTAAATTGGCATATAAGATTAGTAGGTGCGGGAACAAAATGTTTTCTAGTGTAAAATATATTTTCAAGTAGGTGGTATATGAATGTTATTGATTTTTTTAATGGGGGGGGGGTTCCCTTTTTACCCCTCGTAAGTTGCGCATATAGCTTTATCCTTCTAAAGAAATTTCAGAAAAATTAGGAAAAATATAAAAAAATTTGGAAAAAAAAACTAGAAAAATTAGGAAAAATTAGGAAGAAAAACTAGAAAAATTAGGAAAAATATCGACCGAATTTTAACCCTTTAACGCGCAGAGTTCCCGCTCTGGGAACACCAAACTCGTCATCAAACGTTTCAAAACGTTCACCACATCAAACGTTTTGACTGTTGCCAGTCACGAAGAATAAATTTGACTTCTATAAAAAAATAGTTGCGGGTGACATAGCTCTACGAGAATCCTTTACTTTTTAGCACGTCATTTCCTGTAAAAAAAATGGTCACGATTATTTTTAACAGGACTGACATCTGCTGAAAAATGGAAGAACGCGAGAACAGCTGGATAGATTGCCCAATGCTGAAAAAAGGGCAGCCGTTGCCCTTTTTTCAGCATTGGGAAAGGTTTGCGCCTCAAAGGGTTAAATGATTACTTATAACCATATATATATATATATATATTTAATTCATAATATTTATTTTTAATTGAACCTTGCAAAGATTTGTTTTTAAATTTTTTCTTTTGCCGATCTTTTTGGTGGTATATTTGGTCTTTCGTCATATCGATGCATATCGGGCCACGTTTCCATCCCTCCTCCCTATTCAAGACCTTCCACGTCATCGCTGTTAAAAGGGCCCAGTATTTTAATGCGCGACTCTAATCGACTCCAACCCGTTATACCGATCCAGCTGTCTCGGATCAGAATGGAGAGTCCTGCTCTCTGTTCTAATTTCAAGACATTAGCAAATTCCGCCAGCGCGTTAATCAGCCTGACGTAAAATAAACGAGCTGGAGAGAACCTTCCTCCTCATATAACGAATGAATTAATAAAGCCGTTGCGCGCTAAGTCATGAAATTCTGAGAGTCGAAAGCGTCTCTTGCATTTCGCCGGCATATTTCACAGCGGGTGTAAAAATGCAAAAATCCTCTCACACTCTGAATGTAATAAAAGGTGTGCTTTCGATTGTTTCATCGTACGTACACAGAGTTATTATTATTTTTAATCTTTGAAAACAACGATTTTGTCTTCCTTGTCTCCAGTGGCATGGATGATATATTACTAAGGACATAACTGTCTGCTACAGTCTAGTGTCTTTTTTTTTTTTAAGATGGCGCTAGTTTCGATTTTTACCAATGCCATTTTGAGCAGGTTGTTGGGCAGTGAGTCACATTAATTTAAGTAAAAGAAAAACAACCCCCCCCCCCCCAAAAAAAAAAAAGGAAGAAAATTTGATACACTTTCAGATTTTAAATACGCACTATAGTGCTACATATTAAAAGCGTATCATAATTTATGTTTCGTCCCTATTTTTCTTCCTTATTCCATTAAGTTGGAAAGTGCATCATTTTGAGTGTACAGTGTTTTCCTTCTTTGTTCCATAAAACACTTCTTCGGCATAGAAATCTATATTAAAATCTCCTACCAAAACTCTTTACAAATTTTCACCAGACAGAGTCAAACTATACTTCACCTTTATAAATACCATTTGGAAATTGTATCTCAATCTGTGAGTGTATTGTATTTGTCTTCTCTGTTCTATAAAACACTTCTTCGGAATTAAAATCTATATTTAAATCGCGTACCAAAACTATTTTACAATATTCGCCAGGCGTTTTCAAACTATACTGAAAATATATTTATACAAATTGAAAAGTGATACGGCGCGTAGACAAATCGTGTCTACACCAAAAACCATGATCGAGCAAAATAGCACTCAAGTGCTAATAAAGATATCCTTTAACGGATGTTGTTTTATGCCACTTCACTCTCGGATATGCCCATTTACCTCTTTTATCTTTAAAAATAAAATCTAGGTAGTAGTTGGCGAGCAACATATTTCAGACAAACCTCATAGCATAAGAATTCACTTTGCTACACATTCATTCCCACATCAATCCTTTTTACATTTTCACCCGTGCTGTCTATATGTCTAATGCAAAATTTCTCAAACCATGCTCGCCTCACCATGGCACAGTGGTTATGTCACTGAAAATGGTAGACGGCCGAAGTGTGAAGGTCCCGGGTTCGTTTCCCATCGCGCAGCTGTCGATCTAACGGTCTGGAGTTTTGGTAGGATTTATCCAGCTGTAACGTGAATACGCATTAGAACCTCTTAGAAAGTCCTCCTGCCAAGGCACCCCCCTGATCTTTGGCAGATCGCTCTAGCGTAGCATGGCCATAATCACACAAACAGACTATGCTCCGCGGAGCACCTAGGGCTCCTCGCGAAGGCAGCAAGCTCTCCAAGAAAAAAAAAACTTTTTGCTTTAGCCTCCAATTCCCTAGTCTCGGTTCAACACATGTCCCTCAGTGGTCTGGGCGCTAAACTCCGTTCCCATAAGAACACGGCAAGTGAAGCAGCTTGGCCAGTGCTTGGGAGGGACTTCCCCCTTTGGGCTCGACTGCTGTGGAACCGTGTACGTTAATGGGAGCTGGTGCACGTAAAATCCGGCGTGGCTACAATGTCCTCCAAGTTGTTAAACGATACCTCTGGGGGCGCCGATTTCAGGGGGTTGGTCCCTCCTCTGAAATTGTTCAAAATTAGGGGACCAACGGACTAAGTCGGACTTCCTCCCACTGGGGCCCTCTAAAAATGGAAGACGCCCTCTATGGCCATCGCCTCCCTATCTGGGGTCATCTGGCACCGCATGCTCTTGTCAGAGGGCATAATAGAAAAAAAGAAAGATCAACACAAGGTGCTCCACCAAAGAAAATGTTTTAGAAACCCTGGTCTAATGCATACATGACCATCCAATCTTGATTCCTCCTTCTTCCAACTAAATGGGCTTGCGTTTTGATGTACGACCCTTCCAATCGACTCCCGCTCGTTATCCAGCGGTCTCAGATGAGAGTGGAGCGTTCTGCGCTCACTGCTCTAATTTCAGACACTGGCGAATTCCGCCAGCGCGTTAATCAGCCTGACGCGTAACGAACGCGCCGGAGCCTTTCCTCCTTAGCGAATGAATTTGTAGTCACTAAAGCCGCGGTAAGTCATGAAGATTCTGAGCCGGAGTGTGTTTCCTTACATTTTCTCAGGAATGTTTCACTGCTGGTGTAAAATTCTGGAATTCCAGCTCGATCATTTGTTTCTTGACAGACAACTTTGTAACATGCATTTCTATTTTGTTGATAGTTTGTATTTCTATGTAGTTGGCAGTTGGCTGTGCGGCACGGCCAGCTGTATGAAAAAATTTTAGCTCATCTGCATGCGGCTGATGATTCGATGGCCCTCACTCCATGTCAGGGGCGCACACAGGATTTTTGGATGGGGGGGGGGGGTTCCAACTTTTAGGGATGTTCCTGATTGTCAAAAATCAGTGATGAAAGAGCTCGTTTTTATTAGATGGAATTCATCAAAATTCGTCCCATCCAGTTCCCTAAGAATACACTACACAGTACAATAGGAAGGAAAGTAATAACGGAAAAAAAACACACTCAAATTACTGGTGTTAAACGATAAAGTAAATAAAAAACTTTGTAAAAAACATACATAAGATGTTATAGGTAAGAAGATACGTACGTTTCGACCAAAAATTGTTTTGGCGTTCGTCAGTCCAAGCCCTTCGATACAAGGAACACAGGGAACAGAGAGTTCCCTGTGTTCCTGTATGCCATGTTGCTGGTAGTTAGAGCATAATAATCTTAAAAATCTAACTATTTGTATCAACTTATAAGATTGCTTACACCAGGTTTGGTTAAAGTGATAATTAAAGTAATTAGTTTCATTTATCCTTTTTTGTTTTTTACTCACAGTATCCTAAACTGATTTCGCCATATAAAGTGCCGCCTAGTGAACATTTTTTGAGCTAAACGAATCCCTTGAGCGCATTCGCATATTACTCACTGGAGTATAAGAAATACAGAAGGCGCAAAGACGTATTTAAAGGTTCAGAGGGTCCTGGTCCTCTTCGAAATTTTGATTTTTATTAGCGAAATTATGAGGGTGAAGTCTTAAAAAAATAAATTTAAAAAAAAAACTACCTTATCCACTTTTTGGACCTCCTCTAAAATTTTTTTCTGGATACGTCCCGGAATTCAGGACAGCTTATGGGGCTGTGACGCACGCCAGCAGCGTCAAAAAATGCGTCTCTAGATCTGTGGCACGCGATGAACGTTTCGATCGTCCGCCATCTTGCTGGTAGTTAAGTCGAGCGATGGCAACGGCTACCCTTTTTTCAACATTGGGAAAGGGTTGCGCCTCAAAGGGTTAAATGACTAATATCCTTTAATTAACGCATTAGAGGACAAAATATGCAAAATACTAATTTAAAATATGCCTGAATCTGAATTTGGTCTGTAAAAGGTCAAATATCCTTCACTGAAAATAGAGAGGTTACATTTGTAGGTGATTACGGAAATTCCCAAATTATTGAATATTGTCTGCTGTCATAACATGTTCAAATCTTCATTGAAAACTATCTACTGCTGTATGAAAATCACAAGTTGTGCATTTATGTAGATATTTTTCACTCGCCAAGTTCAAATGTTGGAAGGCATCGCTTTATGGCTCATCATTCAAACTTTTCTCCTTGTGGTAGAATCACGGGCTTTGTTTTTATAATAAATTCTTCTTGAGAATTCCATGAAATACTCCCACTTTGCTGTGTTTGGTGTGACTCAGGACAACATGTGAGTTTCGAAATGGAAAACGGCTATTTAGTAAATGACATGCAGGTTTGTTTCACCCACTACAATTTTTAAACTGTGCAGATGGCCAAGAAGTAGACCCCAAAAGAGGGGGATACTTGATTTCTTGATGGCCCTAAAAACTTTAAAGATCTCCAACTTGACCACTAAAGTCAAGAACTATCTGGAGAAACATTGTGTGGAAGGCTAATGCCCACTAAAGATGAGTTCGGGCTCATTTTTTGAAGCCCGAGCCCGAAATTTCAGCTAAAGATAAATGAAATTCAATAAAATTCAAAGAAGTAATTCTTTGATAGAATACTATAATTTTTGCCGTTTGTGCAAATTAAAGACAAATATAGTTGCCAATTTTTAATGCACTTTCTAATTCTTTAAATCTAAGTTTACGAAATATTGTACGATCTCATGACTAACTAAGCAATATAAGCCGCCTTCTAAAATACCCAAATAGCTTCACGCACCTTCTAGGCACCCGTGCCGCTATTTTTTTTTATAAGTACTTTTATTTTCCATATGAATCACTTTTTAAAAATCTGTTTCAATGAGTATGTTCAATAAAATAGAAATTTTTCACGAGCCCGAGCGGCTTTCAGGCTCGGGCTGAGCCCGTCTCATCTCTAATGCCCACCCTGGGCTGTAATGCCATTAAAGAAGAAGAAGAAAATCCCTTGTCGTAAAATTTGTAGAGTGTGATTCACCTGTGATAAATTTTTATCATTTATAGTTAAAACGCTTATTTAAAAAGCAACACTGTTGCGTCACCTATGGTTAAGGCAGTTACTTTTATTTAGATACTTTTCTTTGAACCGAGTTGCAGCAGTACAGTTTGACCAAAATGAATGAATAAATAAAACTTTTCTGTTCTGATGAAACGAGTTTTACAGTTGAGTGGTTTTATTGTAAACAGTTAAAATATGTACGCAAATAGACGTTAATAAATTAAAGACAAATGTTTTGCCTGTCAATTCATGAGAGTCATGATAGAAATGAGTAAGTACTTTTATTCGTCGGCAGTGATACACATAATTCTTGACTTTTCCAAACACTGTTAGTAAAGTTCTTCAGTATATTTTTGACATAAATGTTGATGAAATAAACGTACATACTTTAAAGCCGAAACACTATAATTAAACCAAACAAGTCCTGAAAATCCAGTTTCTGTGTTATACAATATTTATTTATTCTTGAAAAATTGTGACTTAAGTGGTTTCTGATACGATAGATTCCATTCCACTTAGGTGTCTCAATAATGTTCTAAAATTTGAGCATAAAAATTAGGGATGGACGCGAGACGAAAAATAAGAGTCTCTCGTCTCGCAAAATAGCCTAAAAGCTTGTCTCGTCTCGCAAAAATCCCTATATCGTAATGTTAAAAATGTGTGTCTCGTCTCGCAAAAACGCTGTAAATCTCTGTCTCGTCTCGCTAAAAAGTCGTCTCGCGTCCATCCCTAATAAAAATGTTATTTTTCCATTTATACTTTGTCTTTACATTGGCTTTGAAAGTTTCTTGCTTGTTGTTGTTGATCGTACACAAACTATTTTTCGTCTTTCACATTATTAATGTGCATCGAATGAATTTTCAAATTCCTCTCTTCGAGGCCCGGCCCTCCATCTTGACTCTCGTCTTCCCATTAAACGAGCCCGCGTTTTAATGCAGGGCCCTAATCGACTCCCACTCGTTATCCAGCTGTCTCGTATCAGAATGGAGCGTTCTGCGCACACTATTCTAATTTCCAGACATTAGCGAATTCCGCCAGCGCGTTAATCAGCCTGACAAAACAAACGAGCCAAAGCTTTTCCTCCTTGGAGGATGAATTTGTGTAAAGCCGCGCACCAAGTCGTCCTGAGATTCAGAGTCGAAAAATGACTTCTGCGTCTCTCTTGAATATTGCACAAATTTCAACCTTCCTTTCATATTTTGAAGTGGGGGTGTAATAATATACAAGCTCCATGTGCGATCATTTGTTGTGGCGCAGCTTTGTAATAATTATTAGGTATAATGGAAAGTTCAGTACGTTTTTCGTATGTCAATACTTTGCGTAGGCAAAACTACTGAAGCTATTAATACTAAATTTCGCGAGTCTGTGAACGTAGATACTAAGTTGGGGGGCATTTTCCAAAATTTGTAAGTTTTGGGGGATAAGGGGCCAAAATGTTCTTTTCACATACCTTGCGTGGTCTCAGAGAAAAAAAGAGATATCCATAAAATTCTAGCTGTAAGATACAACACTCGCGAATACCTGAAAATTGATTTCAGAACATTTCGAATATAACCCTCTAGGGTGGGTACATGTGGAAAAAGGGAGAGGATTGCCATTTTTCTTGAAAGGAAAAAAAAATATTATCTCTAAAATTCTCGCTTTAACATTTAACAAATATGTCTTGTGCTTAGGCACAGCCTGCTTGTAATTCAGTACTTGTTGAAAATTTAGTTGTTTCCATTTTATGTAACAAAAGGACAGTACTTTTGATACACCTAATATTTTTATTTAAAAAAAAAATTTTTTTTTATTCCAGCCGCCCAGGTTGTGTAGCGGCTTAAGAACTATTCTAACACGCCTTGTGTCCGGGTTCGAATCCCGAATTGGGCATGGATGTTAATTTGTTCGTTCCTTCATAGGGGGTAACGCTGGCCGCCACTGGGTTCTCCCATAATAAAATGTCCAGTAATTCGGGCCTTAGTAGTGGCGAAATGCTTGATGAGCAAATGCCCGCCCATTGGGGGGGAGATATTTTTATTCCAAGTCTCTGAAAAAGTTCTGTCAATACTTGGTTTTCATGGACACTTAAGTCCTACTAATTCATTGTTGTTTTTATAATGAATGAGAACTGAAGATTGTTTTCCTTGGCAATGACATTTGACATTGAAATGCCTTACCATTAAACTTCATTGATTGTAAACCAACAGGTTACGTACTAGTGAATATTTACTGAAGTTCATGGCTGAAGTGTGAAGGTCCTGGGTTTGGGCCTATCGCGTGACTACTGATCTGACGGTCTGGTGCTTTGGGCTTTTTTCTCGAGATATTATGTGAATAGGCGTTAGAACCGCTTAAAATGTCCTTCGCCCGAGGCACTTCTCCTTTGAAAGATAGCCCTCGAATAGCCTTACCTTATACACAGCAAAGTTTACTGAAGTTCACGAATATTCCTTATCCATTCATACATTCTAAATATGTACTTTCATCGTTAAGTTTTATTTCTACTGCTATTGATATGCGTTTCATTTGTATAACTAACTCTGTATAACTATTCAAGGGTTTTCTTTATGGTCATTTTAATTAAATTACAACACTTCTTATTAGGGGTCATGATATTCTTTTGTATTTGTACATTTTTCCCGAACATTCCGAGATAGTGATCTCACACTCATACGCGTTTTAAGGGACTGATTTAAAATCGCGTATAACTGAGAGCCGCGTATAACTGAAAGGGTCTTATTTTCTAACTCTTCATCTAAATTATAAAAGACAAAACATTTGAAAAAAAAATATGCTTTATAATATTTTTTCAGTTATAAAGAGTAATATATTATATTTTAAAATATTTAACTACACAATTTGTTTTAAGTTTTAATTCAAAAATAAAATGAACATATCATTTCATTTTACATAGGAGAAACCTTAATTGTACTAACATTCTTTTATCAAAATTTCACAACACTGCAGTTTATTTTTCTTTAGAACATGTTTGTCATACAATCTCTACTAACTCATTAAAATATGTTATTGTATTTAAATTTAAGTCATAATTTTACAGATAACGTCTCAAATTTTGTCTGGCTCCTAAAGCAGTAGCATAAGATAGGACAGAAAGATCAGTTGCATCATTATCATCATACTCACCCGAAACAGTTTCAATGTCTTAGTTTACCTGCTATTATATTTTTATCAACATGCCTGACATCTGCGTTTTTTAACCCTTTAACGCGCAGTGTTCCCTCTCTGGGAACACCAAACTCTGACGTTTCGACTGTTGCCAGTCACCAAGAATAGATTTGATTTCCAAAAAAAAATAGTTTCGGGTGACATAGCTCCACGAGAATCCTTTCACGATTATTTTTAATCCCACTGACATCTGCTGAAAAATGGAAGAATTCGAGAACAGCTGGATAGATTGCCCAATGCTGAAAAAAGGGCAACCGTTGCCATCGCTCTACTTAACTACCAGCAAGATAGCGGACGATCGAAACGTTCATCGCGTGCCACAGATCTACAGACCCCTTTTTTGACACAGCTGGCTGTGCCGGCACAGCCATCTGTCGGTAGTTAAGTCGAGCGATGGCAACGGCTGCCCTTTTTTCAGCATTGGTAAACGGAAGAAAGAACACAAGAATACTGCAGTATAATAAATATGAAAAATATTTAAAAAATTCAGATTAAATTTAACACATTTCACTCTGAAATATACAATTATTATGTAGCTCTGCTCGCGCCCTCTGATGACACCGATATATCCCGTATTTCTGTCTCATTTTAATCTGTGACCCTAAGTTGGGATCTCTCATTATTCGGCTCTCGGACACGCTGCAATGGAGCTTTGCTCGGTATTCTAATTTCAGACATTAGCGGATTTGCCAGCACGTTTATCAAGCTCATGAAATAAATGGGAAAGCCTCATGGGCAAATGAATCCGTAAACATGCGTGTCTCGAGACTGTAAGTCAAAGCGGCTTTTCTGTGTCTTGGGATGTTTAGCTGTATAAATGAAGGACCTACTCTAGATTTCTAACCTTTCTAGATGGGAGAGGAGATATATATATACAAGATTTGGCTACACTGTTGATCAGTGCAAAAGCGAAACCTTGACATTTGGTTTTATCAATTTGCTTGTTTGTATTTTTAAATGCGACAAATGTGTGAAAAATAAAACATGTAAAATGTTCTTTTAAAACCCTTTAACGCGCCGTGTCCTCGCCGTGAGGACACCAAACTCTTGACGTTTTGGATGTTGCCAGTCACGAAGAATAGATTTGATTTCTATAAAAATAGTTGCGGGGGACATAGCTCCACGAGAATCCTTTACAGTTTAGCACGTCATTTCCCGTAAAAAAATGGTCACGGTTATTTTTTAACAGCACTGACATCTGCTGAAAAATGGAAGAACCCGAGAACATCTGGATAGATTGCCCAATGCAGCAATTGCCCAATTGCCCAATTGCCCAATTGCCAGATTGCCCAATGAGCGATGGCAGCCGTTGCCATCGCTCGACTTAACTACCAGCAAGATGGCGGACAGCTGGCTGTGCGGCACAGCCAGCTGTCGTCAAAAAAGGGTCTCTAGATCTGTGGCAAGCGATGAACGTTTCTATCGTTCGCCATCTTGCTGGTAGTTAAGTCGAGCGATGGCAACGGCTGCCCTTTTTTCAGCATTGGGAAAGGGTTGCGCCTCAAAGGGTTAATGATTGTCATTTTATCTCTCACCCCTTTATTGAAAATTTGACATAAAAATGAGACAAGAAAATGCGACATAAAAGTAAGAATAAATGTCCGCTGAAAATGTTAGTATGTGTTACGTAAACCACCGATTTCTATAAGCTACGTAAGGTTGCATTTATTTGATAAAATGATTGTTTGAAAATTTCATCCGTTTATTTAAATACTATTAGTTCACAACAGCTTTAATCTATTGTTACAGTATTTCGTAAGCTGTAGAATATGCATCACATGTATTTTTCTATAAATAGGTTACAATCATAAAAAATTCAACATAGGGTTACCAGGCGAAATACACTAGAGATAAAATGACATAGGCAATTAATATCGTTTTAATATGGCAATAATGAAACTAAAAAAATAGGGGGTTCAGAGGGGTCTCCCCCTAACAAGGCTCGAACAGCCGAGTTTTTTTTTTTTTTTTTTTTTTACTGATCAATAATGCAACAAATTTTATAAATCTTCTCGCGCAATGACATACACAGCAGTATGCAGGGTGTCTACCGGTCAGGAAAACCAGGAAACTCTGGTAAATGCCAGGAAAAAGGAAAATAGGTCAGGAAAGTCTAGAAAAAGCAAAATGGGTCAGGAAATTTCTCCGAAATAATACATTTTCCTTCGTATAAAAATGTGTTTTCAGTTTTTTTAAATCCCCAGTCCAGCGAGTGAAAAATGGTAGTAAAGATGATATATGTTTAAGTAGAATGAATAATTCATAATGTTTGTGGGGAGTATGAGATGTTTACACCCCTATCCCATCTTGTGGTGAGGTGTTTCTTGTTACAGAAGGACCAAAAAGCTATTTGGCTATGACCAATGATAAAATATAGAAATATTCATTAATATTATCCTTTATTCTTGCCAATTTGAATTATAGTAGTCTTAAAGCTAAAAATTTATGTTTTGAAATTCGCCATCTGTATTTAGTATTGTCATTTAGATATATCACCTGTAACACAAGTAGTGATTGTCACTATTAGTGAAATCTGAACTAACTATGGTATCTTACTTGAAACTCATAGTAATTTTTTTCGATCTAACTTAAGTACAGCCGTAATTGTATTACCATTGAAAATTTATTTCAAGTAAGTTGTAGAAAAATATTTAAATATAAAATAGGGGTTATATTGTTGAGGGATTTCCCAATGTAAACTGCATCTACGATCAAGAAATTTTTTTCGGAAGCTCCGAAAAGACTAGAAAAAGTTAGGAAATTGACTCTCAGAAATTTAGTAGACACCCTGTTATGTGATTTAATTCCCGTTTTGAACTCAAGACAAATCAGGGATTGAAATAATAAAAAGATTTTTAAAAATCCTCAATTTGATATGTTTTCAAAACCAAACACAAAGCAATTCATCAATTCGAAGCCTTGCATCAGCATCTTCAAGAAGATAGCGATGCAAGGATTTCCACCACCTCCTCCACAAGAGAATTTTACTGAGGAGGGTTTGCCTTTTTCAAGAAGCAAAATCTTACTCAAAGTTGAATTTCAGTTTTTTTTTTTTTTAGGTTAATTTCAACTTAATATTTTATGCGTATTACTGTCGTTTTTTGCATATCGTGTGTGTGTGTAACTTATAAAGAAGATTGTATATTATTTTAAAAGCTATATTAATATTACTATTTTTAACGAAAGATTTTGTTTTTGAAGGCTCTCCGATACACCAAAAGTTTCAATCGTCTCTTTAAAAGAAAAAAAAATACAAACGACGACGCTTAAATTTGGAGTAAATCAAGTTAAGATATTTACAAAAATTTCACTTAGCATATCTCATGCCTTAAATATTCATAATTTACAAAAATCTAGATGGTAACCTGTGGCAGATCGAGAATTTTTTTGGGGAGGGGCTAAATTTTTATAAAAGCTTATTTCACCCAGTTAAAATATACCATAAATCGAAATTTTAGTCTAAACCAACGTGCATGCTTTTGGGAGGGGCTAAGTAATAAAATATGATCATTTCAGCTATTTAAAGTGTATAATTAAGCAGAATTTTACACTTTATAATTCTCTTTTTTTTTTTGGGGGGGGGGGGGCTTAGTGAGTTGAAGCCCCCTAGCCTCTCCCCTGGATACGCTACTGATGGTAACTATGCAGAGTATTTGAGGCATTAAACGATTACTGGTAAACAAAATTAAACAAAGTTACTTAGAAAAAATTCTTAAAAATGTAAAAACAGAAATTTTCAAATATTTTAATGAGGTTTGGGACAAAAACGAGGCTCTGTCCTACAAATTTCAAATTTTTTATGCAAACTCGTTGCCTCCAATAGCATTTTTTTTCTGCACCATCCATCGTCGAAAGCAGAAATAAAAGAAGAGAATTTTGCTAAAAATGAAAAAAAAAATGAGCATTTTACGATAATTTTTCTGCATTTTTGGCAAATCAAAGGATTGTCACATAAGCTTCTTTTTCCACATCATCGGGGAAAAAAACCTTATTCTAGCCCATATCTGTCACTCTATATTGCATTAGGTTGTTCGGAAGGTAATTTCGTTTTTTCCCAACAGAGAGGACTTAATTGTATTTTTCTACAGCCAACTTCACACTTAAGCCGCCTGATCATTGTAAGAAAGTGTTGAAAAAAGTTCGATTGATTCTACGCAATAGTTTTTCGTTGGTACACTTTCAAATATGGAAGCTGAAAAGCAGCACTTTCGACATGCGTTGCTTTTTCTCTATCGAAAAGTTTAAAATACTATTTAAGTAAGAAAAAAAAATATCCAGTGTGTATCGAGAGGATATATTCATAGACCGCCAGTGCCAAAAATGGTTTTCAAACTTCTTATCAGGCCATTTTGATGTTGAAGACGTGCCATGTTCTAGAAGGCCAATTGAAGCTGATGAATACACAGTCAATGAAAACCGGCAAAGATCTCTGTAAGATTAAATTTGTGGTATTCGACTATTCATGATCATTTGAAACGCCTCAAAGCTCGACATACGGGTTTCTCATGTTCTTAAATAAAGCCAAACCATTCTTGTTCTCATTCTTAAACTTACTTGTTCCGAACAAACCATTATAATACTGTAAACTTTGACCTCGCTGTGGCAGTAGTTAAATAACTCGAAAAAACCCAAATTTTTTGCATTTTGACTCTTTAGCCAAAGAAGCAGTTTTAAAAAGCTTTAACTGAATTACAAAGTTGATGTTTTTTAAATTACCCTAAAATCACGTGTTACTTTTTTATGATCGGGTTGAATAAAATCCATTTTAGAGAATTCTCTCTAATTACGATGCTCAACCCTTTCAGATTGTGCGTCCTCAATCGAGGACACAAAAATTTACCTTTACTATCTTACAGGATCAATGTCCAAATTTATGCACATTAATAAAAATCCAGTTTTCTGAAATCCTCTTAAATTTAATAATCAGGATTTATTTTATTTTGTTTTTTAAAATTACAAATTTAACCTCTATCAAAAGAAAAATTATTCAATTCAAATAGATTCTTTAATTGAGTCTGAAAGCGTTAAACTAGCTTTGAATAAAAAAAATAATGATTTTTACTCATTTTGAATAATTAGTTAATTTTACTGTTTTGAGAATGCTTAGATGTGCATGAATGTAAGAAAAGAATTAAGAATAGTATTTTCTACTTATTCTACAAAATTCACCTTTCATTCTCCTTACCTGTTCGCAGAGTATATACATTTTGTGTAAACAGTATTTGCTTACCCCGTGAGCCATTTCCTTTCCAGTTCGATTTATAGCTCCGGCCGCTTTATTAGTGCTGCTGTGTTAGTTCCCGTAGTGTCAGTGTGATTGAAATCTACGCCTTCCCAATTACCTGCACCAAGTGATAAGTGTTCCAAACTCCTAAATCTAATTAGATTTCCTTCGGGAGAAAACGAGGGAAATGTTATCCGAGAAAGATTGAGAATCAAGTGTTTAGCGGATCCGTGATAAATTTCAGCCTTTTTTTTTTTTTTTTTTTTTTAACATTTTCGCTTTTAGAAAGTTAAAAAAAAATCCTCTCATTGAAATTAATTAACCGTGTAGTTATTAGTACAATTTACAGGCACGATAAATGGTTTACGGAAGGTTCATTGTTTAAATTCTATAAATTTTTTATTTGGGTTTGTCTCATTTCCGCAAAATCTTTCCAACACTTCCTCTCTGCCTACGTTACTTCATGCATTTAACAATACCATACGTGTTTTTCTTTATTTCTTTTCAAGTATTTCGATATCTACTGTCGGTTTTCCTAGTCTTGAGAAATATCATTACTGAGCCGTTTCCTTTTGAAGTAGTGTCAAGTTAAAAAGGTTTCCCCCAAAATTCTTTCAAAAATTTCACCATTTTGTCAATACGTTACATATAGGGTGTTCCAACACGCTTTTGGTATTTATTTATTGGAGAGAAGTGGGCAATGTAAATTGTAAAAAAGTTCAAAATAATGTAGGAAGAAAGACTACGTTAAGAAAAAATTCTACTCGTTAATTTTCAAAAAGTTACACTTTTAAATTTGTATACCAACTCGCACAAAACAAAATTCCAAATACTGAAATGTGCCCCATACTTGTGGTGATGGACAAAATTTCACCCTTTATTTATAAAACGGCTCAGCGATATCTTCATACAAATATGATTAGGGGTTATACATGAATTTCAATGTGAACGTTTTATGTAAAAAAAAATATTTTCTAAGTAATTTCAGCATGACCCCTTAAATGCATGATCCGACGTGATTATTTTTTTAATTCGAAAGCCATTGAAAAGTGGCTTAAGTCAGTTTATAGTTATCTTCATGTCTCTGACATATTTTAGGATATAATTCTCAAATTTCACCCCATCAGTGTATGGGGTACATTTTACTAAGATTATTATTATTGTAGTATAGAAACTTAAAAAGAGGAACTTTTTGAAATTTTTCGAAAGGACTTTTTTCTTAATGTAGTCTTTTTTACTTACCTTATTTTAAAGATTTTTTCAATTTACATTGTCCACTTACCTCTAACAGATACCGAATAAACTTGTTATCATCTTTTTGGGACACACTTTCTATCAATATGTGCAGGACAAAATTAGCAGATTTTAAAAGCCGGAACGTGTTCCAATTCATTTTATCAGCAGTTTGCAGTTAGCTGTATTCAAAATGAAGTTTTAAATGTAATTCGTTTAAATGAATTAACTCAGTGAATTAAGCATTATTAATTTTAATACAATGAAATAGATGACAATTAAAATTGAGAAAAAGGTAGATTATTAAGGAGCGATTGTTTAAGTATATAAAAATGTTTAGATCTTAATATAATTAAAAAAATATAAATATATAATAATTCTGTTATTTTTTTAATTACACTGTCTGCCAGTGGCGGATAGAAACATTTTGTGGGAGAGAAGCCAATTTTTTAAAAGAGTAAATTTTATGTAAGCAAAATTTACAATAAAACAAAATGTTACCCTAAATATCTGATAATGTAAAACGATAAAATTAAAATGAATGAAAAGCAAAATGTCTTTTTTTCCGGGGAGGGGAGCTGAAAACTTTTAGCCCTTCACTTGTATCATCCACTACTGTGTATACAATTATATTGCTTAATTATTTTGTGAATCATTCTCAAATATGAATATTTATCAGTAATTAAGACATATACATGCATAGTTCATTATAAGAATTTAATTAGATACCCAACACTTTTATTTTTGCAGTAAATTTGTTTTTCCAAATTTTTTCCTTCAAGAAAATGTACGTGTTTTTTAATGCAATATGTCAAACCATATAATGTATTTGCCTGGCATATAACCAGAAAATGAAAATTTGGTGGTTTTAACTGAAAGGTAGAATTTTTCCCAAAGAAGCCTGTTTATTATTTTGTTGACAGAATTTCAATTTTCGGGTGGTCGAAATTTGTTGCAAGTTTCTGAATAAATGATAACGATAATAATTAAAAATTTAAAAAAATCTTCTCATCTTTTTCGTGCAATTTCACTTTTTTTATTAACTTTGTTCGAAACCTTGTAATCCCAATTAGAGTATAATTTTTTTTTTCCAGTTAAGCATTGACTTTAAATATTAACTCAATTCAAGCCTCTGTATTATTATGTGTCCTGTTAAATTACTTTTGCAGAATCCCTAGGAGGACAACACACCAATAATCAGTGGTGTAGGAAAGAGGAGGGCTCAAGGGGCTTGACTCCCCCCCTCCCCAGCCTAGACATTTATAGAAGATCAGAAAATATCCCCAGATCAGTCCATTATGGCGTATTTTTCAGTATATAAAACTGATTTTCTCTATCCAACACTGATCCCCTTCCAAATTTATCGAACTGCTACGCTCCTGCCAACAACATTTCGACGAGTTTAGAAAGCATCTGCAATGGGAAACCACAACTGCCCTCCCCCCCACTTATCGCTAATTCTTTTTTCCTTTTTGTCTCGGCCCACAAAAGCTTTGTTAAGATATTCACGTTCACACGTCGACAAGCCACTCTTCGGGCATTCGAACCTGCCTCCAGTTTATTTCCCCCTTCTACGGTATTCTAATTAAATTAACATGTGTTGTGAGCCCATAAACCTGTCCCGTAATGAGTTAGGAGAGCCTGTTTGGTGTGCTCTGCCCGGATAAAGAAGCCCCGATTAAGATTTTAAGTAAGGATTCTGAATTAATGGGAGTGGCAGCAGTGTGTTGCGTTAAGTCTCTGCACTTACGTGATGAAAATGATGAATGATTGAGAATAAACGTTTGTGTTGTAAGCAAATTTTAAAACATGGGAGTTGTGCTCTTGCAGGTACTTTGAGAATTAACTGTAATCTGCTTGGTATTTAATGTGATCAGGGACAACGTTTCTGTATCAGAAATCACAATCTGTATAAAGTCTTATATCCGGATATCCGAAATTTGGAATTCCGAACGTTTTGCTAACCGTATTTTCCTTTCTTTAAAAAAAACATTTTTTTAAAATCAACTTTTTAAAATAAAAAATTTCCTAGTGAAAATTTAATTTCCATTCTTTGCAAACTGTTTAGCAGAAACAAGATTTTTCGACTCTTCTCCTTTCACCCCCTTACTTTTATAAATTTCTTTTATAAAGTGGGGTATTCTATTTTTTTTCTCTCCTAGTTCTTATCATAGATGTTCTTATCTTGCCTCTAGAAACGGCAACATGTACCCTCTTCCGAAAAAAGTAAGAGGGAATAAAAATTAAAAATAACACATGTTTTTCTGTAATTCTAATTTCTTTTACTTTCCATGAACTTTAGTTTGTTGAGGTTTGTCAAGGTATTTGTGTTTAAAAATGGGCATAACCAACAACTACTAAAAAAAGAAAAAAAAGAAAGAAAGTAAAAGAAAAGGAAAACATTTATAATTATATAAAAAACCTTTTGAATCATTCATCTGCCCATAATTTAAGTTCACAGGAATATCCAGTTTTCTGTTTGTTCCCGAAATGTCGACTTTTCGTTAATTGCACAATTAAATGGCTCACGCTAAATTGCACATAAGCAATAATTCAATATTTTCTTTATTTTATTCTTAGTAAAATTTATATATATTTTTCCTCTCTAAATTTTTACCTTCCTTTGTTTTATTGTTGTAATAGCCACAGAATGTTGAATTTCTTTTTATTTAGGGCTCTTGTAGCATCTATTTGAATCCCAATGTTTAGCACACTAGACTTTGGCCCACGAGGTCTCACTTGGTAAATAAATCAAACTTTTTTTTAGCTCTTACAGCTCTGCTTTAGCTACGTAGGTTTGTGTACAACATTTAAGGCCTGTGTCTCTGTTATTATTCTTTTCCGGATTAAAAAAAAAAAAAATTCTTTTCTGTTTTATGCGTACTCTTGCTCGATGGATTAATAGGATATCTTTATTACGTAAGTTTAGTTGTTTTATATTGTATGTATATATATATATATGTATATATATATATATTGTAAAAGAAGACATTCTCTACTTTTTGATACGCGATTAATTCAAAACCACTGGCTGTTTTCTTCTTTGCCATTTTAATACTCTCCATTGTTCCGTTAAAATTATAAATCAAAGTTCCATTTCATGATGTGATCATTTGACATTTGTGTCAAGTGCCAACAAAAAGGGCTTGTGTATACCTTTCTCCGTGCCTGGTTCGGAATTATTGCGTTTCATTTCCTCACTGGCTACAACTATCCAAAGGGGATTTCTTTTCAGAAAGGTCAAGTGATCTTTTGTACGCCGGATAGTAATTCTGACTACTGTTCAGCTAACTCTATTATTTGCCTTTACTTTTTTTTTTTTTGTTCTAAAAGGAGCTGCCAATGTGTCGGTCACGCAAGACTGCTAAAATGGTATAAAATGTGAAAAGACATAAGTTGCTACGACAACTGATTTTATGTGGCATTTATTGCGCCACACAGCTAAGAATTTCCTTTTCTTTCGCTCAGTTTCAATTGCAAAACTCGGGGTATTGATTTTGAAGTAATAAACACTACTAAAGTTAATTGCATTAGTGAGTAGTAGAAAAATTGTAACTGTATGTACTGTCTTCTTGATTTGAAGAAAGTTTGTGTTAAAGAAATTTAAAAAGCACTATTTTTTTCCCATTAGTTTCCGATCCCCCCCCTCCCCCCATTTCTGTTGTTTTTGTGTTCTTTAATTTATTTTATTTCGACAAATGAAAAATTTCAACAAATACAATAATCTACCAGAAACATTTGCTTTTAGCTGTTTCATTTTTTATTAAATATATTTGTTAAAGGTACAGTGCTAATTTTATGAGCATAAAATTAAGATTTCTAGATTATTGTTTCCATAAATCGGAAAGGCTTTTCAACCATAAAAATGATTTTCGTGAACTCATTACTGCTGCTGTGGCTGTTTTATTTTTTAACTTTAGAAAACTGTGAAGTTTGCGATTAATTTTCAAATTATATGTTAAGACCATGGCTACACACATACAAACACACACATCAACAAACAAAAATACAAGACAGAGAGAGAGAGTGCAAGTTTTTAGAAGTGGTTTAAATGTTTATGGAGCCCCCCCCCCCCTGCTCTTCAAAGTCTTAAACAAAAGAGAAGTCACAGCCAGTATGTATCCAATCAAAACTCTTTTTTATGGCTGCAGACCCGTATGTACGTCATGGTTGCATTCTCCGGCGAGACACAAAGCCGCGTGTTAGTGTCATGTAAGAGTATGAGTTAACCGTGTGAAAATGCTTGGACCTGCTGTGTTCTTGTTTATACTATGAGAATTAGTTATATGTTTCAGCGCAGTGTCTCTGAGAAGTTGATATGTGTAAATTACAATGAAGCACTAAATAGTTTTTTTTTAATTCCAATATATTCACGAATTAATTGTTTGTGCTTTCATTAATACATTATCGCATTACTTGAAACTATTAATAAATAAATTAAAAATTATTACTAACGTAAAAAAATTTCAAACAGTTGAAAATTTTCAAGGTGTTATTTTAGATGAATATCTTTATAGTTAATACACCGACAATTTTATAGGTTTATATTTATTTGATAATCCGAATTCTTCCAAGTTTTCTTACTATAGGATAAAACAAACATAACTGTTGCTTTTCTGCTCATTTGTATCAAAATCACCAGTATCCAACAAGGGGATGAAATGCACAATTCCAAGAACTGCATGAGATACTAAGTGGGCTTTATCAATCATACCTGGTATCGTTATCGCTCCAGGGCATATGTTTATCATTATCATCACAACATAATCATTTACAGCTCAACCTTTATTTCAAAATCATAATCAACACCATCGCTCAAGTTAATAACAAATGAGCTTACAAAAAAAGAATCAGCACAAACATAAAATAACTCAAGCACAAATCACTTTATCACGCACGCTTACCAAGATAGCAAAACTCAAAACCCATCTTTCTCCCAAAAATTTTGCGCCCATTAACTGGCGAAACGCATTAGCCGCCTTCCATGCTACAAGTTGCAAGTCATCTCTGGCTGGAGAAGGCTTCCTCCCGGCATTTATTTTTGGGCGAAGGACTCTTAATCAGATTACCTTGTGTTATGCATCCATCCTGAAGGTTGTAATTAAAGGAGGTAAAAATTACCACGGTCGCCATAGTAACAAGGAGGACGGGGAGTCGATTAAGGATTTTGATTAAGGATGCAGTAGTAATTAATCTCGCTGAAAGAATGAATGAAAAAGGTGAAACACGCAGGGAGAAGATAAAGCACACACAAAAGAAAAGAGTTTCTTTTATCTTAAATTTATTTTGTTTATTTTAACACATTGAGAGTATACGAATAAGGAAACCTGAAAGATTTTTCTAGTACAACTGCTTAGAGTTATCTAATTTGGTTTGTTTTGCTTTCTATTGTGAAAATATTAATCAAAAGGACTATCTATAATTTCATGCATTGAAACATACAACAGCAACTTCATAGGTTGATTGTTAGTATACAGATATTGTCCGTCTGTTTTTCATGGATTAATGGGGGCTAGCCACTTCTGCTTTTTACAGTATTTTGCACCAATATCAAGTTCAGATTAGACCGACAGCGGTAGCACCTGCCAAGAGTGTTGATTTCTACCACAAACTCACGAAGATCTCATTTCTACCTCATTCAGGAGTCGATAGATGGCAGCACTACCGATCATTCGCGACGCTTCTTACTTTTGAAACACGTACCAAGCAGAAAACCCAAGGCTTAGTTTTGCCACCCTCAGAGGTATCGCTTTGCTTGGGAACTTGGAGGACATTGCGATCATGACGGATTTAACGTGTCCCAGTCGCCATTAGTGAGTACGGCTGTCTTTGGTCCCATGATCGAACCCGCAACCCTGCAGCCACAAGAATGACGCCTCTCCCAACTGGTCTACCGCGGCCTATGCAGATATTATGTTGTACAGTGATTGTTATTATTCACATATGTTAGCTTCGACAATTACAAGGTGAAAAAACAGGCAATCGTTATACATCGTAATTTTCCAGTCTCAATTGGTAAAACATGCATGTTTACACTCGCACTCTTATTCAGTTTTCTTATAATATAATTTACCTTGTTTTCCATCATCTTCAAATATTGTTTGATATGTAACCAGATTTAAAGCTGCAATGTAGCCGTTTTAATTTTTGTCAAAAGTAACAGTATCTTCCACACTGAGAAAGATCTTAAGTGTCACAAAATGCACATTTCCAAATTCGCGAGTTATGGCGCGTCAATCATTTCTAGTATTATTATCGCTCTAGGGCATGTTTATCACTGTCATCACAAAACAATCATGTTTCTCTGGATTGTATCGCAAATATGAACCTTTATTACAAAACTATAATCAACAATATCACTCAAGATAATAAACGAATGCGCTTGAAAAAAAGAATGATAGTAATAATTTTAAAAAATCTGAAATTTTTCCAGATTTTTTTACGCACGCGGCTGGAAGAATTTCAGTTTTTTTTTTTAAAATCTATTCAATCAATTCTGCCATATAGAGGAAAATGATAACTGTAAGTGCTCATATAGACTCCTGTTCGCATCATTTTGTTGCTGAAAATTGCATCCATTGTGTTTCGCCCCTAGTGGTAAAATGTTTTGGATGAGTGCGCATTGGAAAATCTGAAGTATCCATTTCAGTTATGAAATCTGATCCTTCATCGGAATTTAATTCTATGTTAATATCTCCTACTAAAACAGTCTTACAATCATCCTCCTTCAATAACGTTTCGAATATAGCGTCTAATTTATCTTCATGAGACATTCGAGGATTAGCGTATGTAACTGCAAATTTCAAGTTATCTTGAATATGCGCAATGACCATTTGAACACCAATGATTTGGCTCGTGTAGGCACGAGTAAAGTGCTTCATATTCTTTTTATAAAGTGATTTTTATAAAGTTTTCCTCTATAAAAATCATAATTCCAGATGGCTTTCTGTTTTGGAAACCACTGTTTATCCGTTCGACCCAAGTGAATCCTGGTATTTGAAAATCATCTGAAGGGATAGTCCATGTTTCCGTTAGCAATATCAAATCACTCTGCAGAAAACATGAATCAAACGGAAAAGTGACCACGGCTAGTGAAAAGTGACCACGGCACAAAAATCCCGTGCTCGAAAGAAATAGCACCCGAGTGCTAATATTTTTTACAAAACCACTGTTTATCCGTTCGACCCAAGTGAATCCTGGTATTTGAAAATCATCTGAAGGGATAGTCCATGTTTCCGTTAGCAATATCAAATCACTCTGCAGAAAACATGAATCAAACGAAAAAGTGACCACGGCTAGTGAAAAGTGACCACGGCACAAAAATCCCGTGCTCGAAAGAAATAGCACCCGAGTGCTAATATTTTTTACAAATATAAAATAAACTCTCGCGCAAACCAATTTATCAGGCACATTTCTCAAGATAATGCAAAGCTCAAAACGCTTCTTCCTCACGAAAATTTTGCGCCCATTAGCTGGCGAAACGCATTAGCCGCCTTCCTTGCTGCAAGTCACAAGTCATCTCTGGCTGGAGAAGGTTTCCTCTTTGGCATTTATTTTTTGGAGAAAAGGCTCTCTTAATCAGATTACCTTACTGTTATGCATCCATCCTGAAGGCTGTAATTAAAGGAGGTGAAAATTACTACGGTCGCCATGGCAACAAGGAAGACGGGGAGTCGATTAAAGATGCAGTTGTAATTAATCTCGCGAGGAAGTAGAAATACGCACACGTGTCCAGTTAAAACAAAGAGAGTATATAATTTTTTAAGGACTAGCTCTTTTTTTTTTTTGTTGTTCGCCAATATCTTTTTTTTTTTTTGTTACTTTAATATTTTTAATAAGTAATAATTAAACCTGAAGGGTTTTCTCAGCGGAGAACACTTAGATTATTTTATTACGGATTGCTCCATGATATTAATGTTTCAAACCAGAATCCAAATGCTTTAATTAAAAACGTGCTAGCGATTTAATTACGCTGAAAATAACTATTCTAATTAAACTGATATTAAATAGAAACAAACAGGAGTTCGGTGGAAAAAATTAAGATTGAAAACACTAATTCTGTGGTATGTTTAGATTTTTTTAAAATAATTATTATTATTAATGGAGATAAATGGTCCTTATACTATTAGATACCAACCCAATAAAACCATTGGAAAGCGTATTGTACGAGTATTATTGAGTCAAAAACAAACGTGGCTTGATGGCTAGTTGTACACTACAATATTTACAAATAAAATGCAATTTAATATGGAGTTCTCTGGTAAATATATTTATTTAATTCCCCCAATATTTTCAAACTTTTCTGGTTATGCACGGAATGAAAAAAATAAAATCGTTGGGCGCGTGAAATTTCTATCAAGTCAACCGCTCTATCATAATAAATGCTATTTACATATTTACTCAGGTTACGCTACGCCCAACGATTTTATCTTTTTGTCTGATCGGTGCCCTAGATTGATGAAGGGACTGTTTTGATGACTGGTACCTAGGACCTACCGAATTGTTTTTTAGCTTTTAGTACATTATCTACATCATTATTATCTTTATTTTAAATAAAACCGTTTAACTTTAAATTTTTTTTTACTTAATTTATTTTCAAGTTTTTAGTTTTTAATTTTGTCAAATATCAGATAAAACTGAAGGTGTGTAATGTTTGACGCCAAGTTCGGAGATTTTCACCAAATATCACCGAAATTAGCGCTATTTGATGATACAGAATGTATTAAATTGTATTGTCATCAGCACTAAAGGTGTGTACCAAATATCAAATCTATCTGTCAACAGGAAGTAGGTCAAATTTCAATTACTAAATTTGACCAAACAAACGGGGCAAGCTAAATAAAACCGTTTAAAAAAGCAATGCAACTGCTAAATGCGTGCATTAAAAATCGCGATATCTGCCACATTGATGAGGTAGAGAAATTCCACAAAATAGATAATTTCAGGCAATGCGCGGGACACAAAGTATCATTCATCATACATCACTGGCACCATCATCGTTTTACGGCGCGATAATTATTATCATGATCAGCATTAAAATTCAATCATCATCAGCTGCATTGCATCCAAATAATAGATCTTCATTCCAAATCCAAAATCAACACTGTCACTCGAGTTAACAAATGGGCGTGAAGAATGAGCAAATAAGAAATAAACGCCCGCACAAGTCAGTTTATCACGCGCATTTTCCGAGATAACGAAACTCCAAACCCATCCTCCTGCCGAAAATTTTGTGACCCTTCTCTTTCCCCATTAGCCCTTTAACGCGCAGTGTTCCCGCTCTGGGAACACCAAACTCTGACGTTTTGACTGTAGCCAGTCACGAAGAATAGATTTGATTTCTATAAAAATAGTTGCGGGTGACATAGCTCCACGAGAATCCTTTACTTTTTAAGCACGTCATTTCCCGTCAAAAAATGGTCACGACTATTTTTAACAGCACTGACATCTGCTGAAAAGTGGAAGACTGCGAGAACAGCTGAATAGATGGCCCAATGCTGAAAAAAGGGCAGCAGTTGCCATCGCTCGACTTAACTAGCAGCAAGATGGCGGACGATCGAAACGTTCATCGCGTGCCACAGATCTAGAGACCCTTTTTTATACGACAGCTGGCTGTGCGCGGCACGCCATCGATCGTCCACCATCTTGCTGGTAGTTAAGTCGAGCGTGGCAACTGCTGCCCTTTTTTCAGCATTGGGAAAGGCTTGCGCCTCAAAGGGTTAATAGGAGAAACACATTAGCCGCCTTCCTTGCAAGTCGCAAGTCATCTCTGGCTGGAGAAGGCTTCCCCTTGGCATATATTTTTGGAGAAAAGACTCCACATCAGATTACTTTGTGTTATGCTTCCTTCCTGAAGTCTGTAACTGAAGAAGGTAAAAATTACCACGGTCGCCATAGTAACAAGGAAGACGGGAGTCGATTAAGGATGTCAGTTGGAATTAATCACATGAGACTTAAAGACAAGGAAAGTGAAACACGCATAGGAGCCCTATGCAAAAGAGAAAGAGACCTGTTGTTCACTAATTTGTTTAGTTGAGCATATTTAATGTTTTTTAAAATAAATATATACAGATAAGAGCCCTGGCAGTTTTTACAGATTTTTTAGTGACATTGCCTAGAACAAGGCATTTAAATTTTTTTTTGCTTTTTTTTTCTACTCTTACTAGTCTTCGTATCGTAAAATGATAATTATGGAACACTACTTCTTCCTAAAATAAATAAATGTATTAAAAATATGCATAAAATGATACGTATAGAAAAATACGATCGTTTCGAAAGTTCGTTGTGTCTTCTTCAGTCAAAGCCCTTTGTCTCACAAAACAGTGGGAACTGAGTTCCCACTGTTCGGGACAATTGCAATGATGTGAACTTTCAACTGACTGTGTGTCATTTATGAGCTTTTAAAATTCACCCGAGGAATGGCGGTAGTATCGTTTTAGCGAACATGCGCTCCTTCACTAACGTAACTTGAAACGCATTAGCTAAAAACTCATTATTATTGAATTATTACGTTGTTGCAGCAAATGGGCGAAAATTGGAATACGATTAGAATTTTTTTGCTCATTTCCAAAAATGCATCATAGATTAATTTTAATTGTAAAACTCTTCAACAACGTGTTCTAAAATTTAACTGACTGCCTTTGTTATTTCCTGAATAACAGTTTTAACCCTTTAACGCTCAGTGTTCCCGGTCTGGGAACACCAAACTCGGACGTTTTGACTGTTGCCAGTCACGAAGAATAGATTTGATTTCTATAAAAATAGTTGCGGGTGACATAGCTCCACGAGAATCCTTTACTTTTTAGCACGTCATTTCCCGTAAAAATATGGTCACGGTTATTTTTAACAGCACTGACATATGCTGAAAAATGGAAGAACGCGAGAACAGCTGGATAGATTGCCCAATGCTGATAAAAGGGCAGCTGTTGGCACAGCCAGCTGTCGTCAGAAAAGGGTCTCTAGATCTGTGGCACGCGATGAACGTTTCGATCGTCCGCCATCTTGCTGGTAGTTAAGTTGAGCGATGTCAACGGCTGCCCTTTTTTCAGCATTGGGAAAGGGTTGCGCCTCAAAGGGTTAATGGGACCCTATCCCCAGAGAAAGACTCTATAGTAGATTAGAGTGTAAAATTTTATTTATTTATTTATTTTTGCTTACATTTACAGTTCTTAGAAAAGTTGGTGATTTGAAAAGATTTTGTTGGATCCAGACAGAGGGAAAGTACAGTTATTCGAGAAACACAGAATGTCATAATTTAAAAATGAACATGAAAACGATTCCGTAATAAAATTAAATAAGATCCGGAACTCCGGCCTTAGCCCAGCATAGGAAGGATAGACTTTCAATTGCAAGAATGTTAGATGAAGCCCTTTAGAGGGGGCTAAAACCTACCCAGTTAGGCCAGTGACAGATACAGTTCCTGTATAAAGTTAAGTGTATGATAATACACGTGTTGAAAATATTGACTCGGGAAAAGAAGAAAAAAAAGTTCTTACGGGTGTGTTTCTTAACTGTTAGCATTGCCTTTTTTTTTTTTTTTTTTTAATAATGTCACACTGGGAGAGGCAACCGCAAAGATTATGTCACGCAAAATCTTACATCGGAGAAACAAAATGTCGGTTGCCAGGACGACAAAGGGGTACACAAGACGGAAAGAATCGAGTTGTCACGAAAATGCGTCCGTCACACTACGCACAATGTCGGTGTGTATTTGATATTTTCGGAACTTTATAAAAAAAATTATATGCTTAAAATAAATCTATTGGTATTAACAGGTGGTTTGTTGCATTGAAAGCTAACTCACACTGAATCCACTTATCATCTGCTTCATAGATACAGGGTGTTCTATAATGGACCAAGAAAGTTTTAGGAGAAATAGGGCGTGTCAGAAGAATTGATATTTGCATAGAATGCAGCGGCGAAAGCGTTGTGTTTGTTCACCTGTTAGAAATCGCTTTTAAAAGTTAAAGCAAGTTATTAACTTACTAAATTAGAGCAAGTAAAAAATATACCACTCTACGTTCGTTTCGATTGTACGAAAGGTCCACCCTACTTCAGCTATAAAAAGCTTCACCATCCACTCAAGCAGGAAGGTTAGAACTGAAAGTAAAAGCAACTTAAGTTGTCAATCGATAGAATAAACAAGTAAGAAAGCCAGGGAGAATAAAAGCGAGACGAGTGGGTGAAGAAGGAGAAGATATTAGCAAATAGAGGATCGTGAGTTAAATAAGAATTATTAATAACAATAAATAATAATAAATAACTCTTAGTTACTAAATAATAATAGTGATGTTAGGCGTAGTTAGATGTATATCTATTGAATTATTATATGCCTCGTATACCATGCAATATTTATTAATTTTTTTTTCTCTCTTATTTAACTTTCGAAATCTGGCAACTGGTAATGATTCATCATTTTTTGGCAACAGTTTGAATATTCTTTACTCTGTCTTCATGCTTTCGGCTATTTTGCTTTCATTTTTGATTTTTATAACAAGGTAGGCCCTGTAATTACATATTTAGCTTTCTTTGTGCTAAGTAACTACATCGAAATCATGTTATTTTGTTTTTATTTTGGTAGTAAGAATTCGATTTTGGGGGCCTGACGAGCATAGCCGATGCTTACTATCCCTGTTTATTTCTGTCAATTCAATTTCATTGTTCTATTGTTCCGAATGATTTGCTTCAATTTGCTCAGGTACACTCAATTTAGTTGTTATGTGCTGTTTTAATGGATATCTGTCTGCTACTGCTCTAATTAGGATACGATTTATACATTCCATAGTTATTTTTTAATATCTTAAGTGAAGAGTGATCGATGCTTTTATTTGTAAGTTTAGCTATTTTACTATTACATAATATAATTATAAGAACACTGGAACAGAACAATACCATTTTTTCTTGATGTCTTTTTTTTTCTAAGAATCCTAATGGTTCTTCGGGTTCTGTTTTCTATAAAACCTTTTCTATTACTTTACCACTTCATGCTGCCTCTAATCATCTTTTCCAGCAAAAATTTACTGTTTTTTACGTTTAAGTGTTCTGTTACTATTAATTTTTTTTTCGGATTCATATTCTCTTTTCGATCTTTAGTTTTTGGTCAAGGTTTAGAGTGGGCGCAATTTAGATTATTCTGCCAGAGGTGCAAAATCATCAAGCTACGCTCCTACTCCTACACTCCTGCTTACAAGGCGCCCCCATAATAAAATAACCTACATCTCTGGCCCTCGGAGCGGTCAGGCCTATAGTCAGTAGCTGACCCGGCCACTGGTAGAAAAAAAGAAATTTTCATGAGTATTGAAAACATAAACTAAAGTAGCTTTTTTTTCCTAGTAGCTTTTTTGCGAACCTTCATTCAATACGATTAAAAACTGTGTAGGTTTATAAAGAATACCACTGAGTACAATTTGATTTATAAAGATATCTTCAAGTAATCAAATCGAGGGTGATGATATGATGATTTAAAAGTTGCTAATGAAACATATAACTTACCTCAGGAACTATATTCATTTAACATTCAAAACAAAAAAGAAAGTGCAAGAAAAAATTCAAAATTCAAGCAATTCTTTCTTAAAATTCGATGCGTTCTAATCAGCATAAATTTTCAGTGCTTCCATTATTATTGCTGAGAAGAAAAAAAGTATATTTAAAAAAAGAAATTACGTAAGATGGGGGTGGGTGGAATTGCAGTTTACTGATTAAAAAAGAAGTACCACCACCTTCCTCTATAAATTATTTTGTTCTCCGCTCGCGTAAAGGTGCGTGCGTTTTCCCCAAAAAACAAACGGGAAGTTTTGCGACCTCTTTCGAACTCATTTAGCTCGCAAAGACATTAATTTCCATACGGGTCGCAAGTCACCATTATGCAGTAGCAACGTCTTCTCGCATCTATTTTCCTCCGCGGGTCTCTAATTAGATTAACGTGTGTTGAGCTCTCTCCGCCACCCAAGTCTCTAATTAGAGTACAGAACCGGGAACCGCAGTTGCCATAGGAACCAGAGAACGAAGAGTCAATTTAGCACTTCGATTAAGGAGATGCTCGTGGAAATGGTTTTGGCGAGACCAAGCGGTGTATCGAGATTGGCGGTTGGTATAATGGTTGCCCGACCGCCGGACCAGCGGTAAACGAGATCGGGGCGTTTAATCGGTGATCGCCTAAACTGGAGGGGGTAATTTCATGGTTTGGGCCGAATCATGCGGAAGTTTGAAAATTAAGTGTAAATAGTGATTAATTGATAATTAACTATCATTAAAAATCTATTTATTTAGCACCCAGGGTTAGTTAAGGTAAATTTATGGTTTCGAGAAAGCACTTGTTTGGTAAATAGTTTAGGCGCTTGGAATATTTTAAAATAGTACTCGAATTCTAGCGATATTTAATCTTCCGCTAAACGGAATACACTTATAGTTTAAGCCTGTTTAAGAGAAAATTTAAAAATTCAGTTGAAACTTGACGCGTGAACTTAAAGAATGTAAACATATTCTTTATTTAAACAAAATTCGTCGCAATAATTTTTAATCCTAGCGATTGTGAGGTAAAATCCCGTCCACTTCATTGTAGTTTTTACTGTAATGCATCTATAATTTAAATTATTAAAATACTTAGGTATCATAAAGTATATTTTTATTTTAAAGCATAGAAGTAATTTGAGCTTATTTTTTAAAAATTACTAATCTTCCTATCAAAAGTTTATTTTTTTTTATATAATTTTAAAGCTGTGTGAAAATTTCACCGTGAAAAAAAACTTTACATAATTTGCCCATTTTTAATACGCACAGAGGGTTAATATGCAGGGTGGTTAAAGTTCCACTTTGAAACCGTTAGAAAATAAAAAATACTAGACTAAATGTTGTAAAAATTGGTAATCATGCAAAGGTGGCCATGGGAATTTATTACCCGCTGAAAAAAAAAAAAAAGTTTAAAAATTTACCACCAGGGGGGTAACAGCACTGTATGAAATATTGGTAAACAAAATAAGACAAGAAGAAATACAAACATTACATTAGAAACGATTACAAACATTTTAAACCGATGTTTTCATGTCTTATTTCCTTTACCAACATTGCATACAGCGCCATTTTCCAACTGGTGGTGAGTTTTTAAACTTATTATTTTTTTTTTTCGTGGATAATAAACTCCTCTGACGTCCTTTACACGATTACCAAAGATGATAATATTTGGTCCCGCAGTTTTTCGTTTCTGACCATTTCAAAATGGAACTTTAATTATAACCACTCTGTAGTATTGCGTGTCATAAAATATTTTTAGGTAAGAAAATTTTTCCTGGACATTTTCTTTAATTCCTAATTACTAAAAAGGGAAAATGTTTTATTTACCTAGTTGCTAAAATTATGTCAATCATTGTAGATCTGAATGTTTTGTATAGTTTACCTGTAAATTCACTTTCACAGTTATAATCATTTCACAGCAAAGTAACACGTTTTACAGGTTGGTTCAGTGTAACAGTCGTTTTCAACTTTCAGATCTAGATGTTGAGTTCTATTCTTCTGTAAATTCTATTTCTCTGCATTCAACAGTATTTCTATTCATTCAACAACAATATAGTCTGCAATTCGGTGTTTGTTGGTTTTATTTTATTCGTTTCACTAATTATCATAAAATTTTTAGATAAGGATATTTAGTTTATCCTGTGAATTCACTTTTGCTGCTTCAGGGGCGTAGTCAAGGGGGGAGGTTAGGGGGTCATAACCCCCCCCCATGAGGAATTTTTTGCCATACAAAATGTATATTCTTCATTACATTATCACACACACGTATACATATATAGGAGTTATAGTAGTCGTAACCCACCCCCCATGAAAAATTTCTGGCTAAGCCCCTGCTGCTACTATATCCATTTCACAGCAAAGTTACATGTTTTACGGGTTAATAAATTTATTGTTGTAGTTATCTTAGTGCTATAGTCATTTCCTGCTTTAAAAAGTAGATTTGAGTATCTTCTTTTCTTGTAATTCTACACATATCTTATTCGTTTATTACACCAAACATTATTTATTTTATTGAGTATTATTATTACTATTTTGTCTTACTGTTGTCATATTTTGATGTCTTATTGATGTCAATAATCGGTCTTTTACTATATCCGAATAGTTAAATTAAGGTATGAGACTACCCAAAAAATCCTTGTTGTGTGAAAAATTTCGGGAGGGGGGATTTGCTTATTTTATAGGTTACAGGATTAGGATTCCAAAACACTTTTACTTTTGTTTCTACGATAACTAGAAGCTAAGTTATACAAGAAATAATGAACCAGAAGGATTGTATTTTGTACTGGATTAAAAGCTTTAATCGCGTTTGCCGAAGAACTCAGGTATTCGTAAATTTCTTTCACGATAAATGTCATATTTCATAACGTATTTAAGATATTGACTTGAAAATTTGCCAGAATATTTTGATTATTGCTAGCTGTGTTATGCTAGCATAGTTATAGTAGTATATTATAGCTACAATATGATATTTCTGTATTTCTTTATTGATTTTATTGTTCCATTGTTTTCTTAAAAAATAATTTTAAGAAAAATTACTGAGTTTTCATGTTCGAATTGAAATATTAGAAATCTTGTAGATCTTTTGGTTCGTAACAGAGATAAATTTGCTAGTTATGTACTGTATAAATATGATTAAAAAATATATTTTAGAATCGTTTACAGGAGGTGTGGCTTATATGCAAATTCTTACCAAAATTTCGCCGAAATTTGCCATTATTTCAAAGTTTACATATAATTTCATTAAAACTGCATTTAAATTTTTTATTTTATGCCCCATTTTAATTAAAAACATGGACTGTTCATTAAAATTTTACATCTGTCTATTCTAAAAAAGTAGCTCTCGCTGCTGCTGTCAAAATTTTGTCATGCTATCTCCTTAAAACCGTGGGGAATTGAATTTAGGTGAAGGTATCCACGTACTCGAAATACTCCGAGGAAGCTATTCCGCTGGCTTAAATTTCGAAATCCGCATTATTTTAGAAGATATTAATAAAAATTGAAAAAATGAGCATCATGGTTCCCAGCTTTGGCAATTTTCGCCAGCATAAAATCATTCACGCCTTTGCAACAAAACAAAAAAATCTGAAGTTCCTCCATTGACTTTCCGTGCATTTGATATTTACCAATTGAATAAATAAATTTCATTCAAATGAATTGGATCTAGTGTTCAGGCACTATTGCATTTAAAATGATTTGAGTGTATAAGCCGCGATGTATAAGAAAACTTTTTTTGTAGCCCTGTGAAAAACTGTAATGCGTACACTCACTGAAATTTATGCAGTATGTAAGACAGTGATTTGTAATATGCGTACCAAATTTGATCTGTTTCGAGTGCACCAGTTAGACACTAGCTCTATTTAAATGAGTTGCGCCATTAGCCCGTAATATATAAAAATTACTTATTGCAAGCCTGCGAACAAACTATCAGCTCTATGCATTTCATGAGACCGTAACCCATAATATACATACTCAATTCGAGCTCAATCGAATGCACCCCGTAGACACAAGCGCACTTTTAGGAATTTCCATCCATACGCCATAATGTAAGAAGCCCTCATTTCTTGCCCTGTCAAAAAACTATTCATTTCCAAAGTCAAAGTTTCATTTTCAAAGTCAAAGAGAAATGATGAGAAACTGTACGCATATGTTAGTCGCCAAATATGAAAACCTGCCATGAGTGGTAAATACGCAAGGTGTTCCGTAGGTTTTACATTTATAAAAATACAAGCTGAAGTATCCGCCGTTGACGGGTTAGTACTGAATGGAAATTTCCAAAAAGCAAGAACTTTCGTCAGCATTGTAGGAGTACACAGAATGGATGTAGTATGTTGCCAAAGTAAAGAAAGCGAAGTTATAATTTTGATGTATTGTTAAAATATTACAGGTTAGAGAGTAACTAAGTAATATCATTTCATTCGCTTTAGTCGTAATTATGTGATGCGCGAACGAATATTTACGCATATTGAAATAATTTTAGCAAAATCGCAAAATCTTATCAATATGTTTGAAAAATTGGAATCCTAGAATTTAAGTTGAGTGACAACCTATCATCTCACCAAATTTCCTTTCATTCCCTGCAGTCTTTATTTCGTGGTGCTGGAACAAAATTTCAGCATTTTAAAACGATTTTCACAAAATCTCAAAATGTAATCAAAATATTTTTAAAATTCAACGCCTATAAATTAAGATTAGATACTACCTATCATATCACCAAATTTCGTATCATTCGTATTAGTCGTTATTACGTGATGCTTGAAGAAATATAAACGCATTTTGAGAGAATTTTCACAAAATCTCAAAATCTAATAAAAATGTTTAAAAAAATTGAACACCTATAGTTTATGTTGAGCAACCATCTATCATATGACCAAATTTCATATCATTCGCTTTAGTCGTTATTACGGAATGCGTGAACAAAGATTCACTCAGTTTTAAACGATTTTCGCAAAATCTCGAAATCTGATCGATTTTTTTTTATTAGATGCTTATAGTTTAAGGTGAGTGACCACCTATCATTTCAACAAATATCATTTTTTCACTTTTGCAGTTATTACGTGATGTGCGAACACAAATTTACGCAGTTTGAAACGATTTTCGCAAAATCTCAAAATCTAACCAAGATTTTTAAAAACTTCGACGTCAATGTTTCAATTTGAATTACCACCTATCATGATACCAAATTTCATTTCAATCGCTTCAGTCGTTTTTACTTGATGATCGAACACATATTTATGCAGTTTGAAACAATTTTTGCAAAATCTCAAAATCTAATCAAGATTTTTATTAAAATTTGATGCCAATGTTTCAAGTTGAATTACCACCTATCATGATATCAAATTTCATTTCAATCGCTTCAGTCGTTTTTACTTGATGGTCGATCACAAATTTATGCAGTTTGAAACGATTTTCGCAAAAGCTCAAAATTTAATCAAGATTTTAAAAAAATTCGAAGCCAATGTTTCAAGTTGAGTGACCACCAATCAGGATACCAAATTTCATTTCAATCGCTTCAGTCGTTTTTACGTGATGCTCGAACACGAAATTTACGCAGTTTAAAACGATTTTTGCAAAATCTCAAAATCTAATCCAGATTTTTTTTTAAATCGGCGCCTATGCTCTAAGTTGAGTGACAACCAATCATGATACCAAATTTCATTTCAATTGCTTCAGTCGTTTACACGTGATGCTCAAACACGTGTAATCGACAATTTACGCAGTACGCAAACAATTTACGCAGTTTGAAAGGATTTTCGCAAAATCTCAAAATCCAATCAAGATTTTTTAAAAACTCGACGCCTATGTTTTAAGTTGAGTGACCACCTATCATGACACCAAATTTCATATCATTGGCTTCAGTCGTTTTTACGTGATGCTTGAACAAAAAAAAGCGTCACGGACAGAATGACAGAACGACAGATAGACAAACTTTTTTTTGAGGGTCGCACCGGATTCCCAGGTGCTTGAAACAGATAGAAATCGCAAAATTTTTGAATTCCAAGAAATGTACAGACAAAAGTTTAATTTTATAGATTGTGAAGTTTTTTTGATTTTTAGCTATTTAATGTGTAGCTTGGTAATTTTCTATCTGATCCAATCTTCGGATTTTGACTGTGAAGATTAGGCCCTTTTACGAGTAAGCCTTATTAGGTGCCGAATATCCCTTACGAAAAGCAAGCGTAGCGAGTCTAGGGGCCTTGGCCCCTAGGTTTTTTTTTTTTCTTTTTTTTTTTTTTCTTTTTTTTTTTTGAAGTGGAAGGTAGGCTCATACCTTAAGCTTTCCTGTAAATTCGCTTTCACTGTTATAAATATTTCTCAGCAAAGTAACATGCTTTACAGGTTGGCTCAATGCTGTATAGCGTCGGTAAAAAAAAAGTTTGACATAGAATGGGGAAATAATGAAAGGCAATTTAATTGTATGTCCTCCTCTCCCCCCCCCCCTCCGCCAAATAAATAAATAAAATAAAAATAAAACGAAAATAAAGAAATTAATATTTTTATCGAAATGTACGTGTAGATAATGATCATGCGATTAATTTAGGATGCTCGAACTTTGGCGCATGCAGGCGTGCGAACAGTCAACGAAAACCGGAGAAACTTAGAATGGTAGGATATTTTCCTTCTCAGAAAAAAAATCTGATTAAATTATAAAATAATTATTCAAAAAAATCAGGAAAATCTTGAAATATAATTCAGAAAATAATCTGAAGTCGTCATTTATGACAAATTTTTCACATACCGTTTGCCGAGAATGGTCCGTATATGACTTGCTACTGGTGCGTGGCAGTGGTGGATATTGAAGTTTTTTTTTTTTTTAATTTTTCTTAAAGGTCTAATAAAAGAAAAAAAGTAAGGAAGAAAAATAGAAAACAATGTTTTATTATGACATTTTGCTTTGTTGTACATTTTGTGTAGGTTAAATAAACTCTTTTTACACTTAGACCCTTCCAGAAAAAATTTCGATATCTCCCACTTATGCGCACCTGTATCAATTAATCTTATAAGCCTCATTATTTACTACCATATTTCCAAAAACACATGCAATGACCCCCCCCCCCCACACACACACACACACACTGTTAGCATCATCATTATTATTAGCAGATTAAAAATGTCACCTATTTTTTCTCCGGCACTGCAGTGATTTCCTCTTTTTAGATCTATTTGTTGGGTTCCTTTTTGCAGGGAATTCTATTTCCCTGATGAGTTCATCCGGCAGTACTATATTCTGCAGTTCAGTGGTCATTGGTTTTATTTTATTCACTGCTTTAGTTATCTTAAACTTTTTATATCCGAATATTCAGCTTAGCTTTCCTGTAAATTCACTTTTACTGCTATATTTATTTTACAATAAAGTAACTTGTTTTACAGGTTGATATATTCACTGGTGTTGTAGTTATCGTAGTGCTGTAGTCATTTCCAGCTTCTATATGTAGGTGTTGAGTATCTTTTTCGATTCTATATATCTGATTCGTTCATTTAACTAAACATAATTTATTCTAATTATTATTATTTTTTCGTCTTATTGATGTCAATAATTCCAAAAGTTTTTCGCATCCGAATCAGATTAAGCTTTCCTGTAAATTCACTTTTACTGTTACATTCACATCACAGCAAAATAATCTGTTTTACAGGTTGATAGTTTGGAAAAAAAAAAAAAAAAAAAAAAAAAAAACGTTTGAAAGTTTTAAAATCTTATGGCAGCCGTGTTTTGTTCAGGAAAGAAACCAATTGAAGAGCAGTGTGTGGTTTAAGTGGTACTATTAAATATGTTATTTAAAGATTGCACTTGTCCTACTTGTTTTAACATTCATACTTATCTAAAAGTTGTACTTCATTGTCGTACTATTTAAATGATTGATAAGTGAATTCTTATAAAATTTAAAAGAACACACATTCAACGACTTCTGAAGCACTAGCGCATTTTCGTACAATTTATGTTGGAATTAAAATATATATATATATATTAGACGACTGTGATGCATGAAAACGTATTCTTATTAGCTGGACTTTTGTTGGTAAATTGAAAATTAAATTAATTAATTCAAATTAATGTAATTTTTAAAAATAGTAAAAGATTAGTAATTAAAAATAAATTCTAAAATAATAAGTTTAAAATAATAACTTGTTTCCATTTCTTATTTATAAAATAGTAGATAATAATGATAATAATTGCTTTTATTTCAAAGAATATTTTTGGCAGGGGAGACTGGAGCCTGTATTTTAATATTTTTCACATTTTTATCAATATTTACAAAACTTAAGAGGATGCGCATTTGAGTTAGACATCTCAAAACTTTTGTAATTATTTGCATACACTCAATTTCGGAATAACAGTTGACACGTGAGTAATGTTTTAACGTATATACATCAGTGCATATAGTTACAATTGTCCCCACTCCTGGGCTAATTATAACAGCTCCGCGGGTAAGTTATAACATATACATTTTTGTTACGCAAAATGCAAATATATGTGGAATAACATTTCTAGTTGTATTTCTTAAAGCTAACATGGTACTGAAAAAATTGAGAGACAGTGTTAAGTAATACGTAGAATTGATTACGGTAAATAATTAAGTGTTCCTATACCGATGATTAATTTTAAAAATGCATTGAAATAAATTATTAGCGTTATAAAGGCAAGCTATTCAGAAAAACAATTTGAGCATTCCTATTTGCATTCACCTTTTATTTACTTCACATGGCGGCATTTTTTGCAGGTGATACAAGTATTAACACCAAGATACAAGTGACACTTTCATGCCATCGTGAAGTTATGATTTAATGACGCTGAAATTTGTAATATTATAAACTAGAGGCTTTGCACAGTGATATAAGGATGAAAATATAAGACATTGATGAGTTATTTATGCATTTACTAGCTGTTACCCGCGAGAAATGAAGCATGTCAATAACAAAGCAATGAAGCAATAGCAGATATGTTTGCAGTATAGACAAAAGTGACTGTATTTAAATATTATTTCTTTTTTTCTTATTTTAAATGGAGTAAAATATCATGGTAGTATACTTCATTTAAAATAAGAGAGTATGCAGAGTTATTAAATTTAGATTTTTTCATGCATTTGGCAAATAGAGACAGTTACATATTATAATTATTTGCCAACAATATTTGCGAACTATTTTGAGTGTTCTTGTAAAAGAAGTATTTATGCTGATTGTATGCATTTTAGACTATGTTAATCAAGAATAGTGCAGCTTTCTAATAGTGAAAACGTTTTAGAGTCGGTTCTGTAGTTACAGAGATACACATAGAGCGGAATAACACTCAAAATATTAGAATTATTTTGAGTGTTCCTGTAAAAGAACTATTTATACTACATGCATGAATTTTAACCTATAATACTCAGGAATAGTGTAGCTTTCTATCACTAAAAAAGTTTTGGAATCGGTTCTAGTTACAGAAATACACATAGGGCGTAATATAATTCTTATGAGTATCCTTGTGAAAGAACAATTTGTGATATATGCAAAAAAGATAGCCTATAATACTCAGGGCCCTACCAGTGGCTGAGAGGTTCTGCTGTCGAAACTGGAAGGCGGGAGGTGCCAGGTTAAAACGGGTCGCGCCTGTCGACCTAGCAGTTCGGAGTTTTCCGTGGTTTTCTCCGAAACCTCGCGTAAATACGGGCTGGGACCTCTTAAAAAGTTCCCGACAGAGGGGATTCCCCATACAGGCCTAGGACTCTAGTGCAGTCCAATCGGCCTTAATCCACAAACAAATAATAATACTCAGGAATAGTATAACTTTCAATAGATGAAACAAGTTCTATAATTGGTTCAGTAACTACAAAATGCCCATCGAGCGTAATGCTTTAGAATTATTTTGAGTGTCTTTGTGAAAGAATTATGCTTTATGCATGAAAGGTTTCTTGTATATTAATCCAGGGTATAAGCTATCCTCATTCCAAATTTTATCCAAATTCGTTCTGCCGTTTTTGAGTGATTCAGTCTCAAACATCCAAACCCACAAACGTACACATTTACATTATTGGTAGGATTTGGAAATTTATGAACTTTAAGAAACACATTTGGAGTTTTCTTTCTTATGCTTTTTAATTTGGCGTAAAAGTAATGTAATTTCCATGCCTGTTCATATTTTTCAAATGCCCGCGATTCTGCAAATAGAATTTCTGCTTTATTTCAAAAGCATAAATCATTTTGTGCGGGCGAAACTTGCCAAGCATGACCAACTAAACACGGTTTTTAATTAATCGTTTAAAAAGTAATTAAAATTTCTAAATTCTAAACCTCAACATTACCGAAGTCATGGGCTTATATGCTCAAATTTTCAAAGATCTGCGTTCTGTAGATTTGTCTGGGGAACATTCATTTCTATTATTATAGATAGACAGATTTGGTGTAAAATTGGCATAATTTTCTTGGTATTTAATGTTTTTCAAATGCAGGCGATTCTTCATTGAAGTAATAGCATTCCTGTTAGCTCTAAACATGAATCATTTGAAACGGGCGAAACTCGCCAAACGTGGACGTAAAAACAGTTTTTAATTAATAATTAAAAAAGTAACTAGAAATCTAAAATTCTAAGTAGCCTAAAGCCTGGTCCCATCTATCTATGTACCAAAACTCATCATAATCGATTCAGCAGTTTAGGCTTGAAAACATAACAAACAAACAAACCAACTCATTTTCGCTTTTATAATATTAGATGGGATGCCTTACATGATTAGTACTAGAAGCAAAAAGTTTTTACTCTGGAGCAATAAAAACGCCTTTTTCACTATAGCACGCTGATATCTCAGCTGAATTTTTCGCAGTTTCTGTTCTTGAATTGTTAAAGGGTACTCTACCATGCTAACTTATCTTGACAGTTGTAAGAACTATAGTATGGATTGAATGTGAAATATTAATCTGATTCGCATTACATTTGATCCCAGTCTCCCTAGACTAAATTTACATGGTGCTTAGTTGAATCCAGTAGTAAACGAACAACTAATATTTTTACTCCTTTTAATACTGAATTATTTAACTAATATGTTTTACAAAAATTTGTACCAATCCTTTTCATAATGAGTTTATCGAATCGAAATTACACTGAATTTCGTTACTTCAAAAAATATTTATAGAAATATCTTTGTTCTCAACACTTGGAAAACGCCACCCGTCATCGATGAGTTTGTAAAAATATTAAAGGTTTAACGATCATATATGACGGTTAAAATATAAAGAGTGTGAAGTTAAATGGTCATAAATTATGATTTTACAATAGAAATTCAGTGTAAGAATAAAAAATCTCTTCGCTTAGTTTGAAAGAAAGCGTGTGGCGGAAGCTGATTTTGATCCCGCAAATTCGCGTGGTAGATTGAAGAATTATCGTAACGGGCAAAAAGTACCCAGCAAACACACACACAGGTTCTCTGAACGTCTATTAACGTTCAGAAGACGTTTTCTGAACGTTAATAGACGTTCAGAGAACCTGTGTGTGTTTGCTGGGTAACCACTTGACCGGCCTTCAGTTGTTGAGTGCTTGGAGGCGATCTCATGCTACCACATTACTCCTTTCCCCCATACCCTCTCTCCCCTAGAGAGTCAGTCGGAGGCTGACGAACGATGTTCCGAGCGTAATGGAATTTGCCACGCGTTGTGGACTTTGTTTCGTCTGCCACGCGATATGGGCGTCGTTGCCGCTTGTTTTCGATTTTGAAACAGCGAACAAGAGATGGAACCGACCGTGCCGGAGCGGGGTCGCCGCGACTGAAGAAAGAGAGAGGAGAAAGCAAGAGGGGTCTGGGTAGTGGTTTTCGTGACGTCACAGGAAAGGATGGGATTTGGAACAGTTTGCATTGAGTTCAATGGAAGAAATGGAATTAATAATGCCAATAAATACGAGTAGCATAATTTTTTATGACGCATTGAAATAGCATTTTCGTTTTACAACACTTTGTTTTTAAATAATAGTGAATCAACAATATTTTTTGTCAGAAATTAATGAAATAAATTGGTACTGAATTTAAAGCAGTTTCAGCATTGTATGCAGTATGTTTTGCATTTCGGGCTAGCAAATACATTCTAAATAATATAATGGTTACGCAATGTTATCATTTATCTAAAATAATATGTATATGGATTAAATTTATACGTTGTATAAGCATAAAGTCATATTTTTAAGTAAGTAAAAGTAAATATATTTTTAAGTAAAAATAATAATTTTTATTAATTTTACTTAAAAACTGAAATACATTATTTAGTTTTGCTTCGTTTTAATAAGCTTTTTGAAAGAATTGATGTTAAAAATATCCAGATTCATAATAGTCATCTTAAGCCATTTCGTGACGTCACAAGAGAGGATGGGATTTCAAAGAGTTTGTATTGAATTCTATGGAAGAAATCTGATCAATAATGTCAATAAACACTAGTAGCACGAGGAATATAATCAGAAATTTCCACAATTAATATTTTAAAAACTTGTACAATACATACTATATATAATTATGTTATACAGACTCCTAATGTCAAATTTTCAAATTTTATTAGAAGCAATTAAAGCACAAAAAACAAGAAAATAAAAAGTAAAAGCTTTTACCCAAACCTTACAAATACTATAAAGTTTTTCATGAAAGCACTACAAGTGTTTGCTTTAATTTTTTCTAGATAAGACTTTCAAATATCACATTGAGACATTTGAAATATACATAATTAAATATTTTTAAAAATTAGTGAGTATAACTCTTAAATATGTAAAACTGCCTAAATGCTCTCAGGGGTTTTCATGTAAAATATATTGCAGTAATACATATACTTTTTTGTTATTGTTTTTAGCATTGCAGTAATACATTTTCTTTTTTGAGTTAATTTCCAAATCTGTGTTCATACTTAATTTCAGAATTTTCAACAAATTCCGATAAACCGTTTAGTTGGAAATATTTCTTTAATAAATACCTTCTATATTTTTGTTTTTCTAAGTATCCAGCAAATAGATTTCTCTCTCTCTTTTTTTTTTTTTTTTTTTTTTTTTTAATAAATAAATCAACCATGAGATCCGCATTGAACCTTAAGCTACTTGGTATGTGCAGTGGAAGGGGATCTGCGTTTAATTTATAATTAAAGGTGAAATTTTCTTAACATAGAATTGCCATGAAACTTGATACATTTCTTAATTACAAAAGAATTTATATTTTCCTTTGCATTATTTTTTTCGGTTTCCTCAATATCTTTTTCCTAAACGTTTTCTCTTCTTTTAGTAGGATCAGTTCTTTCTTGTTTTTTGGCAATATCGGATATATAGGCTGGTAAGCTCGAAAAAATGCGCGGGATAGCATTCGGTTCTAATTTATAATGCTTTCTTTTTACAGTTAAAAGTGCCCCATCTGATTTTAAAATAGCATCGTCTTTTAAAAGATCTTCATCTCGAAAATGCTCAATACAAACATACGTATTTTTTCCTGGGGACCAATTTTTTCTTGGAATATTTTTAGTCCATTCGGCCCGCTTTTCTTCGTTTTTTGGGAAAAGTGAAAACTTTTACATTTTCTCCTCTTTTGTAATTAGCTTTACTTACAGCCTGGGACGCAGCAAACGGAAGCATAGTGATTGCTAGAACAAAAGAACAGAAATCAATAAAACTAAATACGCAAAATACGGCAATTTTATATTTTTATGTACTCTATAGCTTAATAACTATTATCAAGTATGTCGTATTAAGAATAGAGATTGCTGACTTACCATTAGTATCCATAAAAGGCACAAAACATCTTAGTTTCTTCTACTTTTCCGTATGATTCTAATGCTTTTAACGGAGAAAAGTCCATCCTCTCTTGTGACGTCACAACACCTCCACGCGTTCAGTACCCAGGCTCGCCTTGTAATTGTCTACTCTCCCCCTCCCTTCCCGGGGGCTCCGGCCGGAGCCATCTGTCGATGAAGGCAAGAGGGAGAATGCGTGTTTGTTGCTCGGGTCTTCAATGAGAGGTAGCGTGTGACGGGAGCTGGTTTTGATCCCGCAAATTCCGCGAGTTAGATTAAGGCATTATCGGACCGGGCAAAAGGTACCCACTTGTCCGGCCTTCAATTGCCGAGGTTTACAGAAATGCTGTAATAAAACTGCATTACTCTTGAATACTTTTTAAAATTTGATTTCATTAAGATTATTACATTTTCACTGAATTAGCATTTACTAATCATAATCTTTTTAGAAATCTGTGGTAATCGTAAACTTAATTGATATCAACTTCTGTAGTCGAGCGAAGTCTGATATTTACCCGCTGAGGGGGGAAGGGGAAATTTCTGATATAGCTCCCCTCCCCATCCTCCCCCGGGAGATTGAAAGTGTGTATGGTGGAGTTAGCTGGAAGATGACTGTGTTTATAGCAAGAAAATCTTGCGTTGTTTAACTGACAGTACTGGAAGCCACTCAAAGTAAGGGTTTTCCCCCTACGCTATAAGACTTTTTTTTTTTTTGGCGAAGGCTAGTTAAGGCTAGCTAAACACGTAAGCTAAACAAAACGCAACAAAGCGTGCGCTTTACCGAATCTGTTAGTGATGAGTGACTATCATTCCGTGACAGCTCTTCACAGGCGTGGAAACGTTTGCGGCCGATGCGTTGCCTTTCCGTTTTTGAACGTAATCGAACGATCACTCTCCGCAACAGCAGCGCAGCAGGCGTGCTTGCTGTGACACACGCACACACACACAAAAGTGATACCGCTAAAAGCGTGCCGGATCTCTCTCCCCCCTCATCCCCCCGAACCCCGAAATAAAATCAATAGTAGCCTTTACCTTTTGGACCTTCGCCGAAGAAGGAACTTCCAGCCTTCCGTCTCAGGGTTTTGCGGAAGGAAAGGGTGGAAGAGAGAGAGAGAACCCCGAAAAGAATCGATTTCTGGCTGCTCAACCCCAAGCAGCAGATTTGGATTCCTCGTTGCTCTTCTCTCTTCACTGCGTCCCCGTCCCCCCACCTCACAACCCCTTCTGGGGTTTCACGTGCCTGTTTTGGAACGAGATGCTTCTTCGTCTCTCTCTCTCTCCTGTACCGATGGTCGGTGGTGGTGGTGGTGGCGGTGTGTGTGAAGGGGGTGGTGGTGGTAAGGGACCGAAATGGTGCTGGGTGATAATGGTTGCAGGGGATGACACTGAATTAAGTAGTCAGGAGTAGGCGTTTTCGGGGCGCGTAGCCCCGCTTATCGCGCCCCGAAAATTGATAAACGGTGCTGGCTGCCTGGCTCCTGGTCGAATCTTGAAAAGAGGGGGAGGGAAAAATTCATATCGCAGAAGGTTGGATGATGTAACGGGGTAATAAGCTTACGAATCTTTGGGAATGCCATCGAAAAATTATTTGAACATTTTGGAATGATTTAGTGGACGAGATTTTCTTTTCCTAAATGTGAGTGTTGTAGTATACGCGAGGTGAGGCAGAGCGACGACGCGTTTTTCGATATTTGTTAGCGTTACCGTCTTCGATTGCGGACGGAGTGCGAGCCATGAGAGAGACTTCTCTGTTTGCTTATAGGAATTCTTTTGATCTTTTTGAAAAAAAAAACATTTTAGCCGTAGGCAGTGGGAGAAGTGTCAACAAAAGAACTGGCGCTGTTGTTGTGCGGTCATTAGTTGCCTACCCTCAGATAATGTACGCCTACCTTAATAGTTTTAGGCTGTAACTAAATGCTCTCGAGCAGGGTTTCTCAAACTGCCCTCCATTAAGCAGTAAGTGCTCCTCGAAGGAAAAAAAAAACTTGTTGCTTCAGCCTCCAATTTACTAGTCTAAATTTGCACCCTCTCAAAAAAAAAAAAAAAAAAAAAAAATTGAACGTAACTCAAATTTCCTATGTCTGTTTCAGATACGAAGTATTGTTCTCAGTAAAAATGAATCATGCTTACGTATATATAACTTCCCATATTTCTGTCAAAAGTTGTGTTTTTCCAAAAGCTAATTAGTTATTGACAAACTAAAGTCTCTAAATGCTCCACCAGAGGAAATTGTATCGATTGAAAAGTAAGAATTCCTATACTAGAGCCAATGAGGGCAAGTATACCCACCTTGAGCATACCCGCCCCCGGAAAACTGTTGATAGAGAGTTTAACCCACCGTCCAGGACTAACTAGTCTCATCACTGAAAAGACCGGACAGTGTAGATTCCCCTTCTGTGATTAGTCTATTTTTGTTCCTTCGGTAGGAACCCAGACTAGCAACACTGGTCTCAATTGAGCTACACGTTCTGCTTTGTCTGTTCAATGAGGAGAGCAAACAATTTTAATCTGGATTTTATATTAAAAGGCGACAGAATTAAAAAAAAAGAATGACGAATCTTTGGTAAAGTATTTCGCTGTTGTTATAATCGTCCCTGCAGTGATGGCTTTTCTGGATCTGCCTATGTCTCAAACATTTCCAGGCAAGAAACGTTTTTGCAGAGTTGGGCAAAATACACTAAAAATGTATTTTCGATACAAAATACATTGATTCAAAATTCAAACGATTGAAAATACATGTATAAGCGATACCACTCAACTGCGTTTTTGAAACTGAGACAGTTTTTCATTTGGTGTGATCCCATTCTGGCATTTCATGTACACCAGAGTCAGTGACGCATTGACTGCCTTACGCATTTCTCCTTTGTCTCCGAAACGAATCAAATGGAGTTCTGATAGTTGTTGTTGTTTGTTATTGATCTCCTAGTTGGCATGACATTATCAAAGCAACTCCATAAGCCCCAAAACTTACAGAAAGTCTAAAAACAGAGGAGATTGGGAAAACACCTCGTCCAATTTAAAATCGATACAATTTTTAAAATATGCTCAGGTGAAGCCTGAGCAGTTTTACACTTGGTGCAAGTCTTAAAAACCTTCTGACCCTGCTCAAAAGAGAGAGACCTCAAGTGCCCACTGGCAAATCGCGAAAGACCAGTCTGCTGGCGTCTGTTGCCCTCAAAAAACACAGCACCACCAGGGCTTTTCCTAGAATACCAATGTTACTTCAGAGGAAGTTTCCACATTTCCCTATTCACACTCTTACTCTCAGAAAAAACCTCGCCGAAGGTGGAACAAGGTCTGGCTCAGGAGCAACAAGAGTAGCTACTTTTGCCAGAGTGCCTGTCTTCTTTTTGCCAGAGATACTAAAATGAGATGGTACCCATTGAACATGGACTTCAAAATTGATAGTAGTTTCCTTTATCATACACTGCTCGAAAAAAAAAAAAAAAAAAAAGATACCAAGAGGGAAACATTTGATTTTCATGAAACTTTTACAGCGTAACAAAAGAATACATGTAAGAAAGTGGTCACCCAAAATGTATGGCAAAATACAGCTGCATTTCATTAAAAAAGAAAAAAAGCTTGTAATGTACACTCTTAGACAAAAAAAAAAAAAAAAAAAAAAAAAAAAACCGACGCTCCGAGGAGATGTAATGCAAATTTTACACTAATTGCTGTGCATACAAGATTCGACCGAAAATGCAAAATTTGAAAATTTGGCAGCCAATAAATGAACGTGTGTCGCTGCAGCGCATCTTATCTGCGCAACTGTCTGGATATTTAAGAGGAGAATTTTCGATTCCAGGTCATAAATTCTTTGCTCATTTCATTCCTTGTACTCAGGTAGATAGCAACTATGCCTCGCATACAGGTACGCGAACTATATGCTCACATATCAGCATTTGAGAGCGATGTAGTTGGGCACAAAGAAGCCGGATGGTCTAATCGGCGAATCTCTCGACATTTGGGAAGGAGCGATGCCACTATTCGACGATGTTGGCAGGAATGGGTAAACCAAGGTCGAACACAGCGTCAAGAAGGAAGCGGTCGTCCTAGAGAAACGACAGATCGTAAGGACCGAACAATCGTCAGAGCGGCACTCACTGCCCCAGATGCATCATTATCATCGATTGTACGTTCAACTAGTGCTTCAGTGACCGCAAGTACCATTCACCGGCGGCTCACAGAAAGGGGGCTGAGGTCACGGCCCCCCTTGCGCCGACTACCATTGACCTCTGTACAACGACAAGCCCGTTTGCAGTGGTGTCGGGCTCATTCGAACTGGAATGTCACTGACTGGAGTAGAATAGTCTTCAGTGATGAGTCCCGTTTTGAACTGAGTCCCGATGCCCAGCGAAAACGTGTCTGGAGAAGCCCAGGACAGCGGGGGGATACCAACCTGACTGTCCTCCACTAAGCAGTAAGTGCTCCTCGAAGGAAAAAAGAAACTTGTTGCTTCAGCCTCCAATTTACTAGTCTAAATTTACACCCTCTCAAAAAAAAAAAAAAATCGAACGTAACTCAAATTTCCTATGTCTGTTTCAGATACGAAGTATTGTTCTCAGTAAACATGAATCATGCTTACGTATATATAACTTCTCATATATCTGTCAAAAGTTTGTTTTTCCAAAAGCTAATTAGTTATTGACAAACTAAAGTCTCTGAATGCTCCACCAGAGGAAAAGTGAGAATTTCTATACTAGAGCCAATGAGGGCAAGTATACCCACCTTGAGCATACCCGCCTCCGGAAAACTGTTGATAGAGAGTTTAACTCACCGTCCAGGACTAACTAGTCTCATCACTGAAAAGACCGGACAGTGTAGATTCCCCTTCTGGGATTAGTCTATTTTTGTTCCTTCGGTAGGAACCCAGACTAGCAACACTGGTCTCAATTGAGCTAACCGTTCTGCTTTGTCTGTTCAATGAGGAGAGCAAACAATTTTAATCTGGATTTTATATTAAAAGGCGACAGAATTTAAAAAAAAGAATGACAAATCTTTGGTAAAGTGTTTCGCTGTTGTTATAATCGTCCCGACGGCCCAAGTCTGGTTGTCGGCACAAGAAACAGGCCGACAACCAGAAGTGATCGTCTGGGGTGCCATTTCTTTTCATAGTAGGACCCTTTTGGTTGTCATCCGTGGCACCCTTACAGCACAGCGATACGTCGACGAAATTCTACGCCCCGTTGTCTTGCCCTTTATGTCACACCATCCTCGGCTTACATTTCAGCAAGATAAACGCCCGTCACCACACTGCACATGTTTCTACTGCTTGTCTTCGTGCTTGCTGAACGCTACCTTGGCCAGCAAGGTCGCCGGATCTCTCTCCAATTGACAAATTGAGCAAGTTTGGAGCATTATGGGCTGGGCCCTCCAACCAGCTCGGTATTTGGACGATCTAACGCGCCAGTTGGACAGAATTTGCCACGATATCCCTCAGGAGGACATCCGCTACCTCTATCAATCAACAGCGAACCGAATAACTGCTTGCATAAGGGCCAGAGGTGCACAAACTCGTTATTGACTTTTACATTTTGTGAAGCTCTGTCAGTTGAATAAATCATCCAATTTTCCTCAAATTGTAATCATCTGTTTTTCTGTACATGCACATCACATCTACAAATTTTCGTTCCATTCGGATAACTCCTTCTTGCTGCGTCGTTTTTTATGTCTAAGAGTGTAGTTAGTACTAAATAATTAAATGCTGATAATGTTGAGAGCACAAAAGCCACTGTCTCGTTGTGACAAGACAAGTACTGGGGCGTACAAATCCAGTAAACGTGTAGGTCGTAGAAGTCATTTCACACCTCGAAGAGCATGTTATGTCGTCTGCGCAATATCTTGACGCGCATTATCCTGCTGGAAAACATCATTATTGACCGTTGTCACAAATGGCATAACAACTAGCTGGCTTGATGTTATTGATGGATCAACTGTTGTAGCAAAGCTGCCAAACTTACCGATTTTTTCGGGGGATTTACCACCACTAATTTTTACCTAGCAATTCACACTTAAAATAACGCCGAAAATTTAATCCAAATCAAAACTCCTTAAAAATTGTGGTGGCAAATCTCCCGAAAAAATCGGGAAGGTTGGCAGCTATGGTTGTGTATTTTTTTTTTCTTATATGATCGCGTAAGGTACCTGAATGCCCTGTTGTAATCTACACGCTTAATTAAAGCAGTGTTTTCACTAGAGCGCGAGAACGCGAGAATCTCGCATTTTTTTTTTCTTTTTCTCGCATTAAAAAATTATTACTGCGAGAAATTCGCGTACCCTCCACATCGGTTTCTCAAAGAAAGAAAAAAAATGAACACAGAGTGTAAAAAATGGATTCTCAAGAACTAATGTCTATGAAAGAAAAAAAAGAAAGGGGCTGGGGGTTCCTGGGAACATTCTGATCCTGGGGGGATCTTAAACTGGGTTACTTTTATTGTATCTAACTGCGTTTGATTTAGACTTGGAGGTCTAGTTACACTCAATAAAAATAACTAAAAATCATAAATACCTTGATTTTGGGTATTTACCCGACAGAGGAATAAATACCCTACCCCTATACCCCAACTCAATTCTATAAGTGAAAAATTCTCACCTATTTTATAAAAATCTCACCCAGTTTTGTGGAAAGGGTGAGAAATTCTCTCCCATTTTTTTTTCTGCAGTGAAAACCCTGAATTAAAGGTGCGAAAATAACGATCAAAGACGGTGTGAAAGGAAAAACTGTCGGTTTCGACCCTTTTACATCGAAACCCACAATATTAACGCAAAAAATGCCTTTTAAGTACTCTTTTTCCCAGACTTCCACGCCCTGCTTCCTGTTTACCAAAATACTGATAACGTTCGCCCCTAATATTTCGCTCCGCTGTTTGATCGAAAAACGCTCCTAAAGGAGAAGTGCGCTTTCAAGTACGGAAAGGATCGAAAATTCACTCCGACTGATCGAATTCCGCTCGTTTGAATTAAGCGTGCAGGGTTTGTAAGGGAGTACATGCACTGGGCCTCAGTTAGAGCATAAAAAGACTAATGCAGGAAAGCAACAATGGACACAGAAGGAGAATCGCTGACGTCACGTCTTTACAACAATGGGAGCGAGCAGGTCAACCGTTGTCCATTTGTGTAAACGCAAAAGACATCACCCTGGAAAGTGTTCTATATTGGATACGTTCGGCATGACTTAGCTTCCTTGTTTATAGCTTTCTATTTTACAGGAATAATTATAAATTTAAATTCCCTAGCGCAGACGTGCAGCCAAAATACAGTCGCGTAAATGATAGTTAATTGCCACTGAAACTATGTTGAAGACAAAATTCCATGGAAACAAAATGAAACGAAGCCTTTGTTACCAAAAGTCTCTTAATGTTGTGCTGATAAAGAGAGAGAGAGAGAAAAAAAAAGACTTATTTCCTGAATAAAATGCTATAATTTTGTGTCAGAAAATTATATGTTCGTCTTCGTGCTTCTTGATAAAATAAAAATGCGTTCTACTTCCCGATTTTACGGTGCGTGTCGAAAACAAAGTAGAGTACTGAATATTTAAATCAATTTTAAGCCGTTTTTCTGTCATTGGCAAAATTATGCGTGCAACTCTTATGAAGTTGTAACTGGATGCATGGGTCATTTATTAAAAACTAGAAAGATGTTATAAGAAATACGCTTTTTAATATGTTTATCTTATTTGTACATACACAACTTCATAACGATTATTACATGTTCTTCCCGTCAGTGGTAAGGTTATTCGTATAGTCATGGGGAGAAACAACGCCACGGACAGAAGGGGAATCTCTGTACAGTTTTAAGCAAAGTGCAGTTATTTTTACTTTGATTGAGCTGTACAGTTTTAAGCAAATGAAACAACTTCACTAAGTACTGTCAACAATTTACGTATTTCACACTCATGTCCACCATTAAGGTCCCATAAAATCTGTAATAACTCAAGTGCTCAGTTTATTGAAACAAAATTTGGCACAGAAATACATTATAATGGGAAAGCAATGAAAAGAAGGTGAATTGCTAGTTAGTATACAGGTTATATTAAAAACGGTTCAAGCATGATTTTTTATATCTCGTGAAAGGTCCACCGACTATAGTGTATATCTAACGTACACTGATATACAAGCTTCATAACATGCCGTCATAGTGTTAAAGAGTGTTTATCATTTAGAGAGTGTCATCTTTATCAGATAGCTTTCGATGTGACCTGTATACTAACTAACAATTAATCTTTTTTTATATTTTTCTCTCATAATAGTGCGCATATTTCTGCGCCACAATTGTTTCAATAAACCGAGTATTTCTTCAGTTATTACAGTAGAACTTCTCGAATTTGGACTTCCCAATTCCGGAAATTCTATAACCCGGACGAAATTGGGCCTTTATAATAATAAATTTGTACCAAAAGTTTATTGAGACAACCAAAAGTTTATTGAGACTTTATTAAACATAAAAAATCTTCTTGATGTGCTTAATGTTTAATTTATTATTTTTTTTCTATTCAAGAAGGGAAAGACTATTTTATATATTTATTTAAAAAATTTTTTAGACACCTTTGCCTGATTATTACAATTTTTTTTATAATTCATATTACAGGATTTCTATTATCCGGAAATTCCTGTAATCCGGAATCGATAAAGTTTCAGATATTCCAGATTAAGGAAGCTCTACTGTACTTGTTTCGTGTTTGTGACCTTAATTTTGGACACCAATGTATGAGAGTCAGGTATTCTGTTAAGTGAATTTTATATATGGCGTCGAATCTATTTAACTTTTTGTGAAGGGATACTTGAACTCTTCTTGTAATTTGAACACTGAAAAAATGCAATAAGCAATTGATTGATCGTCACTGTAATTCTGAATGAGATTGTTTCATCATTTCAATATTTTTGCGTTATTTTAATTCAAGAATGGAATCTTAACAATAAATCCTATATCCCGATTTCGCACTGGAAAAAGCACAAGTCTGGCTCATATACAGGGTGTCCCAAAAATAGCGCCCAAACTCTGCACAGCCAGATTCCTCGTTGGAAGTACATAAAAATTGCCCAAAGAACCATAGCTGTACGGCTCGTAGTTTTCCAGAAAAGTGCGAGAAAAAAGCAGAAACGTCATTTCCTGTGCACGAAAAGAGCCTTTATCGGAATCCTGAACATAGTTTTTTTAGCATATGCTTTTATAAAATGATGCTCAAAATGTCCACCGTGCATATCGAGGCTTCCATGCGTGCGCAGTGTAATGACCAATTGCATACGTTGCATCAATCTGGTATCCACATAAATACGCACAGCATGAAGGGGAGGGACTAAATCACTATTTGTTGTAATTAAATTATTTATTTTGTTGTAATTCTTTCAAACGTTTTCATTGAAAGAAACTCTTTGTTGTAATTAGAACTCGATAAATCAATTCTTTTAAACGTTTTCATTGAAAGAAATCCATAGGTACCAGATCTAATGATTGTAGCGGCCTTAACACCGAGTCCCGCATATGTAATCCACTGTCCAATTTAATGTTTCTAACTAGTTTTCTTCGCACCGAATGTGACGTCATATTTTGTTTTTCATATTTTTCTCGAAAACTATGGATCGTACAGATACAGTTCTTTGGGCCATTTTTATATACTTCCAAGGAGGAATCTGGCTTTGCAGAGTTTGGGCGCTATTTTTGAGAAACCCTGTAGTTATGTGGAATGATATCTAAAACCTGTTGGCATTCTGTCCTCATCACAGTGGTGGATCCAAAAAGGACATCATAAGGGGAATGACGAAATCTTATCGAGATGGTTCAATTTTTTTTTTCTTTTAAATGCGTTCATTTTTTAATCTTTAACCCATGTCTGATTAGCTCTCTCTAATCATAAAAGAGGGGCCTCGGAAAAGATTCTTCTTGTTTTCCCGTTGTTTTTTTTCCCAAAATGGTTCAATGAACGTTCTGCTGGGGCCAGCGTTGCGCTTACGCTTTCACCGGAGTCTTCTTCTTGCCGCTTTTTTTAGGATGAGAGAGAACAAGTCTGACATCGGTACGCTTAAGTATGCTCAGTTTCAGGACGGTGACCCCGCCCCTCCACACACACTCACACACACACATACTTGTTGTTTATAATCTTGCAAGGTTGGTCAATTTATCTTGTTATTTGGATATTTTTATTAATTTAATTAATTTATTTATTTGTGTTGTATGTTGCATATGATCTTGTAAGATTTGTCATTTTATCTCTCTCGGAAAAAAAAATCTGTTATGTAGCAGTATGATATAGAATAAGATATTTGTTTTCGGAAATGTTTTATAATCGATACTTTTAAGGTATGATTCACCGCAGAATTTTTGGATTAGTGATGAAATTCCGTCTATTTATACACATATAAGTTCATATCCCCCCCCCAGAAAAATTTTCCTGGCTACGTGCCTGATTCACCGTATGGAAAAACTGTTGTAAGAAAAAGTCAGATGTGTGGCTTTTTACAGGGAATACTTTAACGGGATACTTCCATTTTTCATTTTCATTCTGTATTCATTTGTTCTATTTAGAATCTATCAATTTCATGCATTTTAGTGTTTTTAAATAAATTGAAAAGAATGCTTAATTTTTTTCTCTCTTTCTCTTTAGGTAAGTTTTCTCGCATCTTTTCTCATAGTTTAATTAATGCTCCCTGAGGTATTGGGAAGGTATGTACAAAAATGATTCTTTGTTCTAAAGGTATAGTCTAACATGTTTATTGTCTGCAGCCCGTGGAATCGAGATATGTAAGTTACAAAAGGGGACAAATATATACATTTTGTGTAAATATTTTTAAAATATATCAAAATATGTTTTAAAAAAGCTTTGTACTAGAATGTGTTAATATTCCCTTTAATTTTATATGAGTATTCTTAATATGTGTTAATTATTTTGTAACCGAAGTGCTTGAGTTAGGAAAGAGAAGAAAGTGATAAAACGTAAGCAAGGAAAGAAAATCTCAGAAATGAGGGAGCAGAAATTTTTCTTACACATCCAATGGAATCTAAGTTAATTAGTAGTTTAGAAGAATTTTTTAGGGGAACTTTATAGAACTTTTTTTTTTGTAGAACTTAAATATTTTTTATTTTTCGAAGTGTTTAAAGTAACGCAGACTGCAAACGCGCCAGTAATGTGTGAAATCAATTTAATTGAGATTTCAGCAAAAGGAAATAAAACGTGAAATTGTCAGCATTTGATATTTTATAGGCGATATTTTGACGTTCGCTTCTGAACTGCTGAAAGAATAGTAGCAATTCTTGAAGCTTTCTTCGTAAAAAGTTTGGAGGATTTAAATTGGTTACTTGAAATTTAAAAGTGAAGTATGGTTTTTAAGAAAATTAACATTCTTAATTTACATCTAGCAACTCTTATATCCATGATTCATATAGGGTAAAACATTATGGGTTATTCTTCCCGTATCGGAATAGAGTAAGTATTTCTGCCGTGGCGTAATTTTTTAAGTCTATTAAGTCTAAAATTATCTCTTAATTTTTAAATTCACAACATCAAAATGACATCCTTTTCGGTATCTAACATGAATTATTTAAAGCAAAAAAATAAATCTCATCTTCTTCATTGATCTACTCCATTGGAAATACACAAGAGTTTCTAAAGATGGCAATTCCGAAGAATCTTATAAACGGATGGATTCTCATAGTTTTATAGTTGCTTGCTGCCTCCTTTATATTATTTTAACATCTCTGTAAAAGTGATTTGTCGAATGGAGCGTATTTGTATACTATATGAACAAACAAATACACTTTCACATTTATATATTAGACTAATTCAATCTGAATATTAAAACTGCTCATTAAAAACACGACTTTTTTCTTCGATTTTTCATGTCTGTTCACAAATTTTATGAATAAACAGGGTTTCATAATTATAGTTTCCTTGTTCGGAGCTGTGTACAGCGAAAAGTACTTCTCAAACTACTACGAAATTACTGCCAAACTAGTACTACCAAATTTTCGGAAAATCTGAATGATATCATGGGAGAGAGATTTCTCTGGAGAAAAAAAAAAGGAAAAAAATCAGCACCAGATGGCGTTTTATAATATTATAATGTGAACAGAACAGACAGATACAGAAAATACTATAAATTTAAAATGACTTTTTTTTGTAATTAATGCATAGCATTTTCAATTTGGTTTCCTTTATTCGGAGCCACCATCTGAAACCATAGAATGTGTCAGATGATTGGAAGATCAGCGTTGCTGATATACCACTGTTGATCGCAGTGTATAAAAGGCTCCTTCCTATAAGGGCTCGTATAAAGGCATAAATAAGTATAAAGGCTCCTTTGCACTTATTTCTTTCGATGCTCTTCTTGGAGGATGAAACAATTTCATCTCCTGACCAACTTGTGATGAACGAGTCTTTCCCCGAACCTTTCTCTCATCCATTGTGGAGGTTCGGTAAAAAGTATAAACAAACGATCCATTCATTTCCTTCGCTCCATCCACTATTAATTTGGGGGACTCCAGATTGAGAATAATTGCGCACCTGCAACAACAACTGTGCACGTTAGGTGAAACCACCGAACTGGATGAAAATATGTAAACAAGGATGATCACTCTGGTTAACTTAACTCTGAGTGATATACTCTGGATCTACGTAAAAAATAATGCAATGTAAATCCCGCTTAACCCATTTATGCCTAGCGTCCCTTTTTTGGGACGGCATTTTCGCTATTAGTCGAAAACGTTATTTATTTTTCCTAGCCTTTATTCATGGGTATTGAGCCTCAACTCTACAAAATATTTTAAAATGACCAAGTAGGATGTTGATATTTCGATTTTTATGCATAATGCTTTTAAAAGAAATCATCCCCTGTTCAAGAAGTTGATATCAGAAATTTATCTATTATTTCTCTTATCACTAAAAATCGAAGAAAGTCGCAAAAATATCCAGGCACAAATGGGTTAAGGTACTATCTGTTCATTATCAGTCGCCAATCCTCTTCCGGGTCATACACCCAACGATCCTACTGTCTCAAATCTTGCCATCATTTTTGTTAGCCCCTTGGATATCATTGGACCTCCTGAAGTTCCTTTTAATGTCCGATATCGATGCCAAGCCTAGGGTACAGAATCGCCGTTTTGATAAAAGAGTTTCATGAGTACCGCACCGCACGATCTTCTGTAACAACCATTCTCGAGCGGTAAGAACAACGAAGGATATGTGAAGCAGATGTTTTATGTCTCTGCTTCGCAGTGCCGATCCTAGACCTTCGGCCGCCCACGTGCAAATTAAAATTGGCCGCCCCTTTTCTTACAAACCAACAAAATGTTTTAAAAAATGTATGGAAGTGTAAAAAGTATGGAATGGATAAAAATCAAGTTAAAGTTCGTATTTTATTTTCAGAAAAATACAATCTACAACTACAATAAGTATTTCTGATCTTTCAAAAAATTATAACAATATTTTTCGAGCTTTCTTACAGGCAAATTCATCTATAACACTTGAAATGTCTATTGACTCTCAGATGTCACTTTGAATTGAAATAATAGCCAAATCCGTAAGCATTTCTTGTGAGATTGTAGATCTTAACTAATTTTTAATCAAACTTAATTTTGAAAAGCTCCTTTCACCTGAAGCAACACTGATTGGTATAGTCAAAAATATTCTGAGTGCTATAGATAAATTGGAAAAATATGATGTTAAATCTTGACTTAATATATGATTCCAAAATTTCTAATGGCTTTAACCGGAAAATATTTGGAAACAGATCTCGAAAACATAGAATTCCAACTGCATTTTACTGTGAAATTCTTACCGTCCAAGTCCCTTTCTATTTTTCCATCTTTATTTATTTGTAGTTTAATGTCCAAATCCATACAACTTTTTTTTTTTCAAATTGTCATTATCTTCAGAGTTAAACGTTAGTAAGAAACTGAATATTGAAAAACAGCTTTCCACCAAATCGAAACGTTCACCTACTGAATTGAAATATTTCTAAAATTGTAAAATAAAAATTAATCTTAAACTTTTATTCAGAGTCTGTAACATCTTCATCATGTGATTCGTAGGGAAACACACGAGGTTTTTTCTTTCACGAATTTCAGGAAATTCGGGCTCTACATTAATTTCCTGTGCAATAATAGACGATTGATTGATAAATGTGGCAAAGCTTTCGTCATTTCTTTTCAAACTTAAATATGTTTTTAAATTTCTTAATGCTTCGACACATTCTGTTAAATCTATGTTCGATTGCTGCAACATTTTTGAAACAATATTTATTCTTTCTAGCAAATCCTGCCAAATCATTACTGAACATATAAATTTGAATGAACAATTTTTTCCGTGAGAGATTTAGCTTATAGCTTTGCTGCACGATCTTTTGCTTCATGTGGAAGTTGATTCAACGCAACGAGGATATTTTTAAGATCTGTTTGCAATGGTCGTAATGCAAGTATTCGACTCTCCCTGCGAGTATCGTTTAGCGGCATTAAATAAAAGTTTGTAATTGTATTCTTTAAAATGTCCTATCTGTATATCGAAGCTAAAAAATAGTTGTATAATTCTTGAATAACATAAAAAAATTGCAATCTCTCCACTTGATTTAGCAGCGTCGTTAATTACTAAGTTCAGACAATGTGCCGCGCACGGTGTAAAAAATGCCCTAGGATTAATATCTAATAGTCTTTTTTGCAGACCTATATTTTTTCCGCGCATGTTGGCGCCATTATCGTATCTTTGTCCCCGAATGCTTTGAACATCTAGATTTAAACTAGGAAGTACATCATCTAACACAAAATTGAACAAACCTTCCCCTGTGGTATCTTTAATTTGGTAAAATCCAACAAAATATTCGGAAATGACTGATTTGCTATCTGACATGTTCACGCATCGAATTATAAAGGTAATTTGTTCAGTGTGGCTAACGTCCGATGTGCTGTCCAATATAATAGAAAAATATCTGGACTTCTGTATTATTTTTATAATCTGTTTTTTAGTAGAATCAGCTAAAAGTGCAATAATTTCATTTTGAAAATGTTGACCTAAATAATAGGGCATGCGGGTATTTTTATCCTTAGAGTTTTGGACGTTATTTATAGGTTCAAGTAAAACAGGATCGAATTTGGCTATCATTTTCACCGCTTTTAAAAAGTTTCCATTTTTTTCCGTATAAGTTTGAACTACTACCTCTAAAAGCTAAGTTATGGCTAGCCAAGTATTGCGCAATAGCAATCATTCGTTCGATAATTGCTCTCCATCGTTACTTTTCCAAAGAAAATTTTTGTTCTCTATCTATTGTGCTATTGTTGCTTAGCTGTGTTTTGAGCTCCCAAAAAGTCTTAACACATTTCTAGGGATGGACGCGAGACGAAAAATTGGCGTCTCGCAAAATAGCCGAAAAGCTTTGTCTCGTATCGCAAAAATCCCTATATCGTAATGTTAAAAATGCTTGTCTCGTCTCGCAAAAAAGCTGTAAATCTCTGTCTCGTCTCGCAAAAAGTCGTCTCGCGTCCATCCCTACACATTTCATGTTTTGCACTATTCTCATGTCTAGAAAAATTGTCAGAGCAATGTTGCCAATCCCTATAACCAAGACTAATAAGCTGAATATTTTCTCCTTGAGACCCTCCAAATAATTTGCATGGAAAGCAAAATGCGGCATCTAATGAAACAGAATGTAAAAGCCAAGTTCGTCTAACTTTTTCACTATTTTTCAATAGTTGTAAACATACGAATAACTAAATCGTCTACCAGTTTCACTTGTAAGAAATTTAAAATTTTCACTTTCAGACATAAATTCAGTCTCAATTAAAAGTTCAATAGTTCTAAAAGTTAATTTGGAAGGCCAAGTACCAGCATCACTGACAGTAAAACCAGAGGTTGTACTTTCTTTGGATGTTCCAGGATGAGCCTCTGCGAGATCAGATTCTGCTATGTCTACATTCTCCAAAACCACGATCTCATTCGAAGAAAAAATTACGTTATCAGGAGGTGAATCCAAACTGTCGTTTGGCTCTTCTGTTGCTTGTATTTTTGCACTGCTGTCGTGGCGAACATCTTTGCATTCAGTCAAATTAGTAGAGTTAGATCTTAAAAAAAATTATATAAGGTCATTATTTTTTTATGTTGATTGATAATCATTTCGCCGCCCCTTAAGTTTGGCCGCCCACGTGCGGTGCACTATCTTGCCCCCCGCTAGGATCGGCACTGCTGCTTCGGAAGAACTTGCCAAGGCCTCGAACCTAATTTTTTTCATTCTGGTTTTCGTTCTGCCAAAAATAGTGGTTTTCGATCAATTCCGAACGAATAATTTCATTTTATGTATATTCTTATTGGGGTATAAAATTATAATTATGTCATAAACAAAAAATGTAATTCTATCAAAATTTAAAATATTTTATTCTTTTTTTAATTGGTAACTTGGTTACAGTTTATTGGTTACAGCATTCAGTATTGATAAGTTGATTACAGCAGCAAAATGACTGAAGATATATCGAACCCAAATAAACCGTTCCGATCAAAATAACGTTTTTTTCAGGCTTTCGGTTTCCGATTCAGTTCGGGTTCGAAGCCCAGGAATTTGCATCTAAATAATTGCAACATTGTGAAACGTCATCTAGTGGTGACTGTTTGGACCATTTTTTTTTCCACAGAAATTTTTCTACCATGTTCTTCCATTAAGGTTTCCTGCAAATTTGGCAACATTCCGACCAATAGATTTCGCTGTTTACCGATGTAAATAGGGAAACTAATTATGAACAGCACCCTGCATAGGCGCACCCACGGATATGGGGGCTCAAGGCCCTCCTAAAAGTAGAAAGTTAGAAATGAAAATATAAAATGAAAATTTTCGCTAATAATTTTTTTTTCTTTCGTTCTCTCTCTTTTTTAATTGTCTTCAAATTATTTCTAAAGTATTTTTCCCTAAAAAGGCATGAGTTTTTAAATAAATGCTTACAGTTAGTTTATGAAACATCGTTAAACTCGGTTACAACATTTCAGAAAAGATCAGAAGTATTAGGACTCTATAACGAGTAACATTGCTTGTGTTCTATGGGACAATCAAGTCGTACAGAATATTTTGACATTATAATTATTATATATTGACATTATATTGAGTTTAACTAATCGAGGTCACTACAACCGATTCAGCAGTATTTGCAGCCCAGCCCCCCCTAAACTAAAATCCTGGGTGCGCCACTGACACCCTGTATAGATCGAGGACGGGATGGCGAGGGCCAATAATTTTTGTCTGGACAAACACTTCTGACTAAATGCTTGTTCCATTTGCTGTAATTTTATTTTTATTTTTTGACTATTACAGTGATTTGTGGTTTCCTGGTTAGACATAATTAGTTTATTTTTAAAACTGCTCCAGAGAGAGATAACTTTATATTGATTTAATGTAGTTTTCTGTAGACTTGTCGGGTAATCGAGGTTTTACTTTAAATTCTGTTAATTCACTTTTGCCGTTGTATGGTCGGTTGTAATACCCGTAAAATTTTTCATATATTAAGGATAACAGCTATAATCAGAGTTTAAATTATTATAATATGAATATATAGATAAATTTATATAATTTTAGAGTTTATGATGACTTGATCTTAAATGGCTGGTAAGTTAAATTGCCTTAGCAGAATGTTTGATACTCGAGTCTCTTTCCCGAGGGAAATATTTCTCTAGTTTACTTTTCTCTGTCTTTCAATCCTTTGCGGTGTTTTGCCTGTGTGTCGCCAATCGATTTTTACTTACATTTATTCTTACCAGAGGGCAGCATATAAAGGTGAATGAGGGAAAGAAGCGCAAAATATTTAAATCGTTCTGCTGATGTCTTTATCCTTCGATATTCTTTTTCACCCTGTATAATTTTATCGATTCATATTTTAAATCAAAGTTCCAACAATTTATGTAGCACGGATATTGGCAGCTATAAATAAATAGGCATCATTGTTTGTAAATATAAAATGATTACGAAAACATATAAGTAATTTCGGCACGACATAGTTTTTTCTAAGTTATACTACAAATTCTTAAAAAAATGTTAGTTTCTTTGATTTTGAGATATTTTCTTGATAGTATAATACAGTTTTCTTTAATAAAAAAATAAAAAAATATTTAACTGTAAAATATGTTTTCTTATTTGTAAATTTTTTTTCCCTGTTTTTATATTTCTTGACTTTGCTTTCCTTTATGTTAAATGTTTCCGTAATTAAAAATATTAGAAATGACCGAAAAAAAAACAGATTTTTCCTTTGTATACTTTGTGATTGCAAAATTATTCTTTTGTTTTTCCGTCAAAAATTATTTAACATTTTATATTATTTAAATCTAAAATGTCCATCAAATAATTTCAAGACGTTTGTATTCGTTCGCTTTTGCTGTTTCTTTTTCTTCTGATGAGTTTATGAGTATGATTCTACACTGCTTTTCCAAAGTCGGACTACGTCCTGTAGATGTTGCTTCACTATTGATGGCATACATCAGCTAGATAACAAACTTTACAGGCTATTCTTCTCATAAATATTGTTTCGCTGTTTGCTTGTTTCTCTCAATCTCTTTCAGGTAAATACAAAGGCATAGCCGAGGAAGTATTTGGGATGGGTAATGAAATAAGTCGTGAGTACATAAACGGAATTTCTGCATAGCATAAAACTTATGCTAACTAATCCAAAAATTTCAGGGGGAGGGGGGACACCTTGCCATCCTGGACGAAATTACATGTTATCTAGACCATATATATTCTTAAATTGTTTTTCGTGGACTCCTGGGATGAAAACTGGTTGTAGACAATTTAAAAAGACGACGAAAGACCAAGAAACATGAAACAATAAAAAATATTTTTAAAGCAATAAACAAAACATCAAAACATGAAACTATTATTGTACTCTGTGATTCTTATATAAAATCTATGTTTATGTTTTTTTAATATCATATTGCTAAAAACTTATTTAATATTGACATTATAATTTTAATTTTTGTCAGAAGTTGACTTTTTTCATGTGTCTGTATTTTCACTGACTAGGTGGCAACACTGTGCATTTAACAACGCCAATTTTTATTGTGACATTGTTTTTGCAAGATTAGTGAGCCAGAAACTTAAGTTTCGAGAACGACATAAAACGCCTAGGCTTAAGATGGAGTGAGGTGTGTGTGTGGGGGGGGGGGGGGGGGTTAGTTCAAAAGTAAATCTTTTATCGAACTAAGTTTTAAAAAAGAAAAAAAAACTTAACTGTAAACAATAAGCATTAAGTATTAATAAGCAATAAGCATTAAGCATTAAGTATTTGTTAGGTTACCCCTCAGCCTCTAATACCTTAAATTTCGCTGCAGAACGGCATTTGTAAAATTTCTGATATTAAATCAAATTAATACGGCTGACTAATTTTTACGCATCTACTTATATGGATGCTCTATTTACCACCCAATGCCATTTATATAACAGTCTTCCTGCCTTATACTGAACAGAGTTTCACTTTGAATGGATCTCAAAAAGCCAATAAATTAATAATTAAAACACCTGTGTTATTTATTTAAGACATAACCTTAATTTCAAAAGACAAGTCTATTAGAAGAATTTACTGAATCAATATTTTCTTTTAAGTCTCTTATTTAGACTGTTCAACACTGTAAGCCATGTTTTACATTTTAAATTTAATACTTATCATTATGTATAAATCTGAAATGAGGAAAAGATGTCAAAGTAGTTCAGCCTGAAATTTTGCCCAGTTTTCCGGCACGGCTCTGACGACACATGACTGCCATGAAGAAAGCTTAAATAATTTAGAAATTATTCAAATAATCACTTTATCCGAAACTGAATTATTATTAATTATATTTAAATTATTGAGTGGGAAATTATGTGTCAAATTTGGGCAATTATAAGTCAGATATGGGGTAAATATGGGTCACCCCTTTTTTATAGTATTGCATAGCAAAAGTAAATAATATTCGAAACTACCATTATTCAGCACACAAACAAATTTTTTATTTATCTAATGCGTTTTATTTAAGAATTTTTTTTAATACTAAGATTATTTTTGAAGAAAGAATCACCGTTGTGCTCCCAATTCTGAAACAAAAGATGGGGACATTTTATAAATTCAGTGCTCCTTTCAAAATAACTGCTATTTATTCAACTAGAGCATTATTAACATTCATAAAATAAAGGAAACGTGATTGATTTCTTTTTAAATTGGGAAGAAATAACTGTTTTAATTAAAATTTTGTCCCCAAGTGTCGCTTTACATTTTGGAGACAAACTGAAAGAAGTTCTGAATTTGGGGATGTTTAGTCACCTTAATCATAATACACAGAAAAGTATTTCTGCTCTTCACGTACAGTATTAATTCCTTGTATCACCTTCTTCTAATCGTCTAAGGAGGAATTGTTTTGCAACTTTTTTATTCCAATTTCTTCTATTTTATTTTCATTGTCATTAGACATTCCTTTATCGCTTAACACTTCTAAATTAGCTCGTTTTGTATTTAGGGGATTGTCTATACCCGTTTGTATTTAGGGGATTGTCTACCTCCCAGTTAAAGTATGATATAATATTACAGTAAAGTATAACAGTTATAGTTCTTACTAATATTATTTATTCAAAAATAAATAAAAAATATCCCTCAATTATCAAAAAACATCACTGCCGAAGAATTACTCCAGTAAAATGGGGTATAAATTGACATACTTTAAAATTAATTTTAAAAATAATGAAAAAAAAATTATATGCATGTATGAAAAGTTTAAACCATATGCAAGTAAAAAACAGCAACAGCAAAATTGTTTTATCAAAAATGTTTCACTCACTTAAATCTAAAAAAAAAAAAAAAAATAATGGTTTTCAGAGACAATCTTTTCTGAAGATGTTTTTGTAGTGTGAGTAACCATTATTTGCCCAGGAAACAGGGTGACCCGTAATTCATCCATATGACCCTATTTGAGTTATGAACACATCACATAATTCTACAATACATCCGTACATGTAATTTGATGTACTTAATATTTAAATAATAGGTATTTGCACTTTTTAATTCACATCTTAACGGAAATCGAAATATGTTATTTCTTTTGTCTAGCAAGTTTTTTGAAATCGTGTATATGGACCAGGGATGTTATGAAATCACTGGTCTTTTGGATCAGTAACTAAATATTGTAATTTTTACCACTAATTTAAATTATCAAATTAAATTAAATAATTAAATATTTTAAAAACAAACTTAAATAAATTAATAAAAAGATTTTAAATACCAATAGTACTACAAACTCGTGTATCTAAATTAAATTTCATGACTTAATTTGCCAGTGCTACGAATTAAAAGACGGTAGACCCGCGGTTTAAAAAGCTCGCATCGTTTGGATTTGTTGCGAATTGTTATCTTAATACCATTTAGATATTTTGCCTAAAATGTAGCGAAGTAATAATAATAAATAAATAAATAAAATCGGGAAATGAGCTAGAATTTAGCTTTATTATTTTTACTTTTTTTGCCATCTCTTTTCTCTTGTTTAGCATTAATACTCATGAAATAACCTTATTTTACATAGAAGTCACGTTTTATTTCTTATATATTGTTTAATGAGGCCTTCCTTCGTAGTGTTAAAGTTACTATTGCTTCATCAGTTGCAGCTCTTTCTAAAATGCCTGTAAATATTGTTTCACATTTTCGGTTGTTCATCAACTGAATAACAAACTTTACAAGTTACGTAATATAAATATGTGCATCTATAGATGCCTTTAATTTTTATTTACAACATGAACAGTAATTTTTGATATTAGCGAAATTTTCTATATATGTATTAAGTATTATTTTAATTAACATTATTTTAATTGTGAACCCAATAAGATCATTTTTAATTTTACAAATGAATTTGTATATAAAATTTGCTTTTTGTTATGTTAATGTTTGTTTTATGTTTAATTTGATTAATTAATTAAAAGTGTGATACCATTCATCTAAAAAATTAGATATTTAATTAAACTCAATTAAATTAAATCGTTTTTAAAAATTAAAATTAGGACCCTTTTCAGATTCTCAAGCAGATTCTCAGATTGAAAATAGATCCCCCCAAAAAAACCTGTATGTAAAAAAAAAAGGCTATCACTCATTACTTGCTTTATTAAACTTTATTTATATCAGTATGCTGACAAAACAAAATATATTTTTTGTTCATTTTTGTTGTTGTTGTTGTTTCAAAGCTGACACACTACTAGGTAATGTTTTATAACTGTTGGTATTAATATTTTTAAAATGCTACCTGTTATTTAATTTCCTGTAATATCGTATATTTTTTGATAATTTTGATTAGGTAAAAAAAATCCTAATGCATCTTGCACGTGCTGTTTTCCCATTTTTTTTATTTTTAAGACCTGCAAAAAATTTCAACCCATAAATTTCTGATCGTCAATCAGCTGTAAACATATTTCAAGAGAAATTACTCTCATTATTTGCATTATATATATATTATTTGAGGGAAAATGGTGCCATTTGCTTTTCTAATTCAAGGTGCAATTGAATACGCTTTAGATAGCTCTGAAGACTTGAAGTCGTTCTTGGTTTTCTTGATTATTCCTATTCCTGGTATGATTTTTCTAAAGGGTGACTTAAATTAACATTAAGTAAAAAAGCTCAATTTTTAAAAATCTAACTACGGTATATTTTGAAAATTAAATAAACTGTTGAAAAAAATATTGCGAAATAAATAACATGAAATAAGTAAGTAAATAAATCTATATCAATCTGAAACCAATCTTCGTGCAGTGTTATCAAGGTTTCAATCAATAGTTTGAAAGAATTATTATTTCTTTTATTGGGTGATAAAATTTAGCAGTCTTTACTAACTACAAAGCTGCAAACAAGCATTTTACTTTGTTAAGGAAAAGTTAACGTGCATTAAAAATGCATTCTGTTAATCATTACGTAACCTGTAAAGTTTGTTATCCAGTTGATGAACAACTGGAATTGTGAAACAACATTTACAGGCATTTCATTTTGGAAAGAAAGATAGCCATCTCTACAATTCGAATAAAATAAACAAAATGGTTTTATATTAACAAAATAAATTAATAACATCCGTCATTATATAGGGTGCCTGGAAAATTAATTTTCTGACTTTATTTTCTCAGCTATTGATTTTAGGCAAATATTTTCAATCGCAAATATCTTTTAAATATGAAAATGTTTGTATTAAAGCTGTTGCTTTATTAGCACCGCAGGACTTTTGAGCAGATTTAAAAACAAATCAATGATGCTAAATACTCGAAAAATTTTATCTACTCTAAAAAATCCACACCAAATGCACTATGCACCTACATTATCAGCTGTAAACCTATATGCAACATGCAACTTTCAGAAATTATTCTTAAACACAAAAAATGCTTCCAAAACTGGGTTGAAGTATTATCTGTTTAGAGAAATATTGCAAAATGCCTTATGCTTAATATTTTATCTGGGTTGTTTTTAACTGTTATAGGTTCACCATTTGTAATCATGCATACGACAGCTTGTAAAGAGACATTGTAAAATTTTTCTTCTTTCTAGCGCAATTGGACTCTTTAAAAAGCTGTTTCCAATTGGCATAATTTTTTTAAAGAACAAGATTAAAGCATTTTCTTATCCAGCAATCATTTATTGTACAAATTCTCTAGAGTTGTGTTAAATAAAGTTTCGTTCATATAAAAGAAATAGCAGCTTTTTTTTTTTTTTAATTTCTTCACAAGACAGACGAAAAAAAAATTTTTTTTTCAATTCAGTTAGTTTTTTTTTTTAAGTTTAACGTCTTTTATTAGTTAAAAATGTTCCATATTTTAAATTCATTTACTTAAAAAATCTCTTACATTCGTATTTAATTAAGAATAAAATATCAATTTTAACCAATTGATTAAAGGCTAGTGTTTATGATTAAAAAGGTCTGTTGTTGGTAATTGTTTCAGTATTGTCTGTTGGGGACAAAACCGTATCATTATGTCGTATACAAGGAAATGAAATGCAAACACCATCCTTCAAGTAAAAAAAAAAGAAACACATTTTTCTACTTTAAGCAGAAATTTTGAAATTAAATAATTCCATCGATTTCTATGTCACAAAAACGCGTGCAAATTATTGTTTTGCGCGGGTTTATAATAAGGTTAAACTTACTGTAATCTAAATTATAATAAATTAAAAAGGGTTGAGTAAAAAATCATGCCTTCCACTCACCTCTGAAATATTCATCAATGTTAGACAGTTAATAGTATAGTTCTGTGAAGTCACAGCATGTATTCGTACTGCTCACACTATGACTTTTTTATTTGCTCGTCGCAAAGAGGTTGTGGCAACGGACAAATGGCGCCTTTTCGGGATGTCAAACAGTGATCATCATAGCGATCTGGACTTACTATCGTAGACATCGTTGCGATCTGAAACTACATTTTGCAACGTCACATGTTTGACACGAAGGGACGTCGCAGAAGGCGTGCTTTTACATAACATTTGTGATGTGACAAACATGACAAAACAGTGTCACCGAAGCGTCACTGCCATGATTTCTGTGAGAAGCTACGTCTCCTTGCCTAAAAATCGAATGAATTTTACGGTGAAGCACACAATATTTTAATATAGTTTTATGATAAAGCAACTTTTGAGCACATCGCTATTCCATCGTACGTGAACTAAAATAAATACATAAAAATAAATGAATGAATGAAAAACTTATTTCAGAGCGTTCAAAGTTTCCGAGCCATCTTCGAAATTTTTAAGCAATGAAATTGGAAGCGATCCAAAAAGGTGTAACATGTTCACCAGTGATTATCTCATCGTCGGAGGAAATTCTTCTTTAGCAGTATTAGTGCGGGGGTGCATCATTTGTGCGTACAAAGGAACTGTTTATTTTATTTTTGGGAAGAGATCGTGAATAGGTAATAGCACGCGTGCGCTCCGGAACACTCCTTTGTCTGCTCGTGAAATCATGAATGAAAATGTGTGAGAATTTACTTCCTGGTGCCTTGTTTGAAAGATACGTTAGCACGATTAAGTGCCAGATAAAAGTAACCGGTTGTTTCGCTTATATATATAAATTTTGATTTACCTTCTTATGAAATACTCATTCTTCGCGCTAAAAGAGCTTTCTAGCATTCTTCAGCTTCTTTGAAAAGGGTTCATCAAGGTGGCTACAGTTCAAGGAAATGATACAAAAATCATGGAATTTCGTAGAAATAACCAAAAATCAGGAAACTTTCGTTTTTGCCTTGTGAACGAGATCATTTTAGTTACTCGTGTGTCGTAGGTTCATTTTCCGGATCATACGGTACTCAACTGATACAGACATTTTACAAATCCGACACCAGGATGCGGGTCAAACGAGAATCTAGCAATACGAATGGGAATCCGAGACTAAAGTGATGAAGGCACTATACGAATTCGAAACCACATGTATTCAGACTCTTACTAAGATACGGATCATACAAGAAACCAGACGGAATCATGTAGACATGTGATTCAATCAAACATACGAATGCGAGTACGAAACACTCATTTCGGGTCAAAACTTCTGCATCTGGGCGATCCAGTAACGAGTTATATTCAAAAGTAGCGATTCGTTACTTCGAGCCAAATATAATAATACCTGTTGCTGAATCATTCACCTGTTGGGTAAGCATGATACGCAATGGCTATTTTCATGAAAGAATATAGTGTGCACATAATTAGGTATGGAAATTTGATAAAAATAATCGGGGAACTTTTTTTTTCTCTAGCCACTCTGTTCATGATTTAAGTGTGTTCTTTTCTCCTTGTCATTGATAGGCAACGATTACTGTGAAATGTATATATGCTGTAGAAAAATTATTCCACTATGTACCCTACTGAAAATGGTGTCTAATCATTAATTATTTCACAGTTATTTACAGGGTGACCGAAATATCTTCGAATTCTCTGTTTCCTGTAAATCAGGTCATGGCTATCCAGTGATTTAGGCGTCAGATTAGTAACTGGAATTGTTGTGAGTTCCACCACTCAAAACCTCCGTAACTTCACGCAACCCTGTGCATGTTTCTCAACGACACATTTGGTGACGTGAGCTGTCCTCTCCTGGCAAACAAACAATTGCTGTACATTTTAGATGTAAAAGAAAAAATTTGCTTCCTTCATTAAATTTAAGACTGATGAAACTTTTCTCCATGTTATCCAAAATAAGAGGTCCTCTAACACATCAGTAAAATATTTTCACTTACGTTCAAAAAATTATATTTGGTAGGGAAACACTATCAATACATAGTAAGTGATAGCTAGTAATCGGGAAAGAAATTAGTTGATTTTTTCATCCCCAGAAAAATTTAGTTGTGGACAGAAACAAGCTTAAGTATTCAAAGAGAAAAAGAAACTAGCCGTTGCATAAAGTTTACGAGGATATTTTGCTTAAAAAATGTTTAAGGAAACGGCCTTCAAATTAAAAAATAAAGTTTGAATATTATCTGTTCTATGATTGTGTGTTATTCCTCTATCCTTCACAATATTTTTCAATAAAGTATTCGGAATTTGACCGGCAGCAAAGAAATGACTACATTCTGAAATATCACTTAATTGTTATTGCCACTGGTTCCAACCTCCGCAAATTAGAAGAAAGCATACTATCTATTAATTGCATTTCGTTAAATAGGTACCGAATACTTACGGTTTGGATCGCAAAAACACTCAGATTTTTAAAGCAATGGGGCGCCCGTCTTCATCAAATAAGGACAACAACAAAAAATAATGAAAGAAAAGAAAAATTTATCTCATTGTCAAGTTTTTCTCAGAGATTCCAAGCGATGAAATTGGAATTGATCCAAAATCCAGTGAGAGATAGAGTAACATGTTCACAAATGATTATCTCGTCTTAAAGAAAATGTTTCTTAGCATCGTACGGTATATCGTTTAACTGTACTAAAGAAAGATCACGTTTTTGACTACCTGACTGAAAGTAAGTTGATAATGGAAGTACCTTGGCGATTGAGAGCCTTGTCTCCACTGTGTGAAGATGTGAATCTTGTGGTAGAAATCTTGTGGCAAAGATCGACTAAGAAGAAACCAAGACGACACATCCTAAATCTGTTGAGGTCCCAATAAACACGGCCAAGCGGAAACCTCTCCATATGACGAAGTCCTAGTTCAAAAAGCCTTAAAAATGACAGTGGATTAAAAATCAACTCCACCAGCAACTAAAAAAGAGACTTTTGATACTAAATTAAAGATAAGGCTACTCAAAAATTTTTAACCAAAAAATATTCCATTTTCATACTATTTTTAAATATTCAGCAACTTTTCTTTTAATCTATAGGCAATTCATTCGGCGATGAGGAGATGACAAGCTTTGTTCTTTATCATTATTACTATATTATTACTCTTTATCCCATGCCCAAAATCTTGTCAACTGTCGCCAAGTTTTGGGCAAAATACTGCAGAATTTGGCACTGGACACAAAAATATGTTTACAAAACTAAATCCAGCTTGGCGATTTCTTATATTTGGCAAGAAATCATCAAACCTTAATATTATTGAAATATCGTACTGCAATTTCAAATTAAACAAGTTTGAAGTTTATCAAAAATTTCATACAATTTAATAGGCTTACAAGCAAGTCATGTTCTGACCACATCAGGTTTTTTAAACACTGTGATGCGAACAATGCATTTAAAAAAAAACTACAGAAAAAAATGCTACTATTTTGACTACTAAAATTGAGAAAAGGTATTCTATTTTTTCTACTCTTTCATGCTGGTGAGGCTGCCAATACAACTATTTTGATCTCCTGATAGTGGTGGACACTTTAAATTCGAGTCAGATACGACGCTTAGCGGATGATCAACCGAGACAAGGCCGGAATGTCGAGTTGAAATTAAGCGATGAACCGGCAGAATGCCTTAAAAAAAAAAAAAAAAAAAAAAAAAGGCGCTCTTGTGCGAGAAAAGACCGCCAAGTTCTCAAGGCATGCACGGCTTGTCCACGACGAGGAAATTAGTAGGATCCGAGTTTGACAGGGGATTAACCCTTTGAGGCGCAACCCTTTCCCAATGCTGAGAAAAGGGCAGCCGTTGCCATCGCTCGACTTAAGTACCAGCAAGATGGCGGACGATCGAAACGTTCATCGCGTGCCACAGATCTAGAGACCCTTTTCTGACGACAGCTGGCCCTTTTTTCAGCATTGGGAAATCTATCCAGCAGTTCTCGCATTCTTCCATTTTTCAGCAGATGTGAGTGCTGTTAGGAATAATCGTGACAATTTTTTTTACGGGAAATGACGCTCTAAAAAGTAAAGGATTCTCTCGTGGAGCCATGTCACCCGCAACTATTTTTATAGAAATCAAACCTATTCTTCGTGACTGGCAACAGTCAAAACGTCAGAGTTTGGTGTTCCCAGAGCGGGAACACTGCGAGTTAAAGCGTTAAGAGAGTCAGGCGCGGCGGAAAAAGAAAATCATATGTATATGAAACATTTTCCAGCACCACGCTTACTTTGCCAAGACCTGACGATAGCGATTCACCATCTGAGTCCATCGTTTGCTTTCCAGCTCGGGTAATGTGGCCGTACGTTCCCGTTTTTGATCTGGACCTTCCAATTTTTAGGCAGCCTATCCTATTTTTCCTCCAGCACAAATTCGGAGTTGAAGTGATTCGTTTTGGGAAAAAGAACACCCTCACACCAATAATTTGGAATAGACATACTGTCGTATAATTGTTGAATGCATTTTATGTTTGTCCGGCACGCTAATGCACCCGCAGAAAGGATGTTTTTCCCGTATGACCAGAGAAAGAAGTCAATTGAAAGCTCCGCATTTCTCAAAGCCATGTTTCTCATTAAAGTAAATTTTCAGAAATTGTGTCGAAAACTTAATACTTTTTTTTAAATCCTCGCCATATATAATGAAGCAAATGCGTATCTTCCGAAAATATAATCATACCACATGAATGCATATAGTGCACATTTTTTTAGTGTTCATACGTTTATTCCTGTGTTTTTTTTTCTCCCCTTCCAGTGGCGGTTCGTCATAAGGAGCCAAATGTGACCGGTTACCACCGTTAATTCAAAACCTTTTTCAATTATGTAATGCATTTATTTTAAAAAATCACGAATATTATACTTATTTGAAAATTATCAGTTAAAAAGTCTAAAAAAGAAAAAAAAAAGCAAGATACGTAACGTCTCTCCCCCATCCTTCCCCTTTATTTTGGACGCTTAATGCAGGTTCCGTGTCTTTCTCCATGGATGGAGTTGACTGTTTGGAACAAAAGCTGTGTTGTAGCTTTGTTGGCTTGACTTGGCGCAGTCTTTAGGGCCGGCCACTGTACGGCTGCAGAATGCATTCTTCACTAAATGGGGCGGATTTCGCCAATACCCTAATTATTGTTGAAATAAGCTCTCTCATTTAGAAATCATTTTCCGTATCTGTGATCTTTCTTGTCACATTGTTTAATGTATATTGAATATATATTTTATAAGTTTAATTTTCTTGATTTGCAAAATTCCGTGTGTAAGTATAACGTTGTTAATTTTATTTTAATAAGACTGATTTTGAAGTAATGAAGACCTTTTAAAATTATGAATTAATAGCTTCGATGAATATAAATAAAAGAAAAATTTAAAGTATCGGAGAAAATGGATTTTCGGTTAATAGTAGAACAACGTTTCTAAAAGCAACATAGTAAAGTTATAAGACCGGCAAAATTTGACGGGTTTTGATAATCATTTTCCGTTTAAAGAATTTTCAATAATTAACCCCGTGCACACGAGAAATTAAATATTTTATGTACATACACTTTTTACCTATTAAACTCTTTTTTTGGTAAAAAGAGTTTAATTGGCAAGCCGTCCTTCCTATATTAAATAGAAACAACGGACAAATGTGCATTTTTTAAATACACATACCAAGTAGGGGAGAGGCGGGAGGGCACAGTGGGACAATTTTTACTCTTTTTGAAATAATTTCAGTTCTTTTCATTATAACTAAATATTAAATGCAGAACAATATTTTGAGAACTCTTAGCTTTCCTTGTAATTTTTTCCAGAATTTGTACGAGAGTAAGACATACGAAATCAGATGTATTATGCAACACATTACTATTACTACAATTAAAAAGAGGTTGAGATAGTCAACACAGAAGATATAAAAACAGATTTTAAATGACGAGCCTTAAAAATAGTTATAATGATGAAACAGATTTATAAAAGTTGCAAAATTCTTTGCTCAACAATATTTGATGAATTGAAAATAGTAAAATAACATCAAATTAAACACTAAACGGTAACAAAATGTTTGCAAAAGTTCATTTTATCATCGAATAAGTTCGAAAGTCTCGGGAATGAGAACTGTGTCAATCATTGCCCGATTTAGAGGTGTGGAAGCCTTGGGGCAAGGAAAAAGTGGCGCTCCCTTATCCCTTTTTCAAACAAAAGTTAAAGAATTTTTCCAACCACCTGTGTGGGGAAATAGGTTCATCGTTGACACAGCCTAGTGGTCCAGTGCAGGGCTCGATTTCGGGTGGAGGTAGATTTTATTTACTTCACCCTTTAACTCGCAGTGTTCTCTCTCTGGGAACACCAAACTCTGACGTTTTGACTGTTGCCAGTCACGAAGAATAGATTTGATTTCTATAAAAATAGTTGCGGGTGACGTAGCTCCAGGAGAGTCCTTTACTTTTTAGCACGTCATTTCCCGTAAAAAAAATTGTCACTTAGATTCTGCGTCAAAAAAGGGTCTCTAGATCTGTGGCACGCGATGAACGTTTCGATCGTCCGCCATCTTGCTGGTAGTTAAGTCGAGCGATGGCAACGGCTGCCCCTTTTTCAGCACTGGGAAAGGGTTGCGCCTCAAAGGGTTAAAAAATAATGTCTTATTTATTTCTTGTCTGGTGTTGAACTGTTAATATAAAGTCGATAGGGCTCGCAACGAATCGCATTCTGTGCCAGTAGTATGCGAAATGTGTGCAAGAACCAGTTGTTTTGTATCTGAAACCTTTGGGGATAAAAATCGTGATGTTACTTTTTAATTATTCAGTGTTCATAGGAAATTTTATGTAAAAATGTCTGCTGTGGGGGACGTGCTGCGTGGCTACAGCCCTGATTGCCCTCCCCTAAAACCACCGGTGCTCTGTGTCATTCTTCTCTCTATACCTCCACAAGTCATAGGTTTATATGCATTGGGGAACTGTCCCGCATAGGTCTTTGAATGAATGCTCCAGCAGTTTTTCATATCCTGCGATTCTGTCTTGTATATCCGAACGAAATTTTAAAGTGACTCGTCTGAAAGTGTTAAAGACGTATTAGTGTTAAGCGTGCCACAGATCTATAGTCTTAAGTTTTTAAGACTTTCAATGTTTGGAAGCTGCAAAAAAGTCGCTGATTTTAAGTTTTTTAAAAGTAGCCGATTTTTTATCAGGGTGCTTACCAGGTCAAAAAAATCACGGAAATCACCGAAAAGTCAGGAGACGGTAAAAAAATTCACGAAATTCAAGAAAATGTCACATAACAGTGGCGTTTGGCTACGGAGTTTTCCGAAAACTGTGAATTTGATCTTGCTTATTAACATCGATTTTTTTCTGGCTTCTATTTGTATTTTAATATGCAAGAAATCTAAACTATCAATCACATGTAGGTCAAGGATTGCTCGTCGAAGGTCACAAAAAAAGTCCTATGAAGGTCAAGACATCTTAAATCTGGTACACGTCCTATTTATATATCTATGTTACATTACAAGCTGAAACGTCCGACACAATCATATATGACCTAAACAAACGTGTCTGAATGTATGATAAAATATTTGAATTAATTTATCGATCATGAAATACAGGGTTATTGAATAGTTTTATCATTTGATATATAAAATCTGATACTGTGTTATAACTGCGTTTTATATACGTTAAATGTGTGATAAATAACATAACGAAATATTCTAAACGTGAGAGTAATTCTGTAAATAAGGTTAGTTTGTACTGTTCAAAGTGATATGCGTAAGAAACGTCACCGTTTAAAAAATTCTTTTTTTTTGAGGGGGGGGGGGATGTGTTTAAAACTTCACATTATAGCAAGGGTGGCTCCATTGAGGAGACCATGGGGCCGTGGCCCCCTCCAAAATTTCGTTTTACAACTTTAGATTCGCATATCTTACGATTTCATACGTTCAATTTGCATTTTGAACAATTTATAAACCTATTTAAAAAGTTCAATGGCCCCCTTCGAGAATTCAGACTGGAGCCACCCTTGCCTTATAGGTTATTATTATCCTTGTGAATCAAACCAATCCCTTTTCGTCTTTGTACGTTTTTCTGTTATGTAAAATTTTCCATCCAAGCAATGGAATACCTACTTAATCAAGTGTAATTTAACAAACAAGTGATAATTTAACACTTATCTTTAATTTATCGCACCATTTCCGATACACCTGTTTGTTTTAAACAAGTGTTAACAGTAAAAATAGCAAAACAAAATTTTCTTCGCTTTTTATTCATTCCGAATGTATCTACTACTTTCGAAAGTTTATTCCCAATCTTAATTCTTCTCTCTCCTAAGTGCGTTAAATAATCGCTCTACGTTTTCACTTTCTACCGTTTGGAGATGGATCCAACAGAGGGCGCTGACATTCCCTCCCGCGAATCTCTTGCTATCTCCCCGTTCTCGGCGTTGCTTGTCGTCTGCTTCCAAAACATAGAATTCGAAGACTGTGATTAGTCTCTTATCCCGTTTTCCCGCCTTTTTTTGGATTTCGAATATTTCAGAGATTTTGTGGTGCCTAAATAAAAAAAAGCCCTCGCGGTCGACAGCTAACTGCCTCTGGATTATGTGAGAGCTGGTGTACTTGAGTTCGGAATTTTTGGATTAACTTGCTTCTCGTGAGTGATAAAGCCCAAGAATGTAGTCCAGAGAAGAATGTGAAGGATTAAAGATCTGGTGTGAATCTGTGTATGTATAGCTCTTCCTTTGTTTGTGTTTAGGTGGAGTGGTATTGTTTTTTTTTCTCTCCGTAGTATATAGTTGTTTGAATATGAGGGATTGCTTGTTCAAAATGTTTGGAAAAAAGCGATGAATTTAGGGCCATATGTAAAAGTATGTTTTGAGACAGAAGGGTTCATCTAAATTATCGCGTTCTTATTTAAATTTTAAAAGTGGTAGGCGTAAGTTTACATAAAATTGCAGTTGAAAATTAAATGCATTCCTTACAATATCATAAATTTTTAGAGGTATTAAATAATTTTGATTTTCAAAAATAAGATACTGATTTTAAGTGCTCTAAGTAAAGCTTATAAATGTATACATTAAAATAAAGTTAATTTGGACTTCGTAATTTTAATTAGTTTTAAAAAATATTACCGCTCGAAAAAAAATTTTTAGTTAAATCATTCAAAAATTCATATCACTACAATGCTGGAATTTTTTAGAGTAATAAATTGTTTTAAACTGATTTTTATAAAAGTGAAAAATTTCTGTGTTTTAATGGAATGTTTTGAAAAGATGTAAGTAAACACCACATGTAAATAATGACATCGTGTAAAATCAACACCGTGTTCTCCATTCTACGAACAAATAAAATATTACGATGTATGATAAGCTGAAGTTACTTAGCTTGTATTATACATTGCACAATAGATTTTAAAGCCTTTTTGCGTTAATGCAATAAATTTATGCTTAGCATTTGTAATTTGCTACTTTGAGCCAAATGATTTATTTTTCAGTAACTATTAATTATAAGTCATTTATTGTACTGATTTGTTTCTTCCTTTATAAAGTAAATGCATATTAAGACTTCTTATACAAATCTTTCTTCTGTGGCACTTCATAAATAAGCGAATTCAATGAACAAATTAATCAAGTAGAAAAATTTTAAGAACTGTAAACAAAAGTTAAAATAAGGATTAAGGAAAACCTTAAAATAATGTTTCTGTTTAATGTTATCATACAGAGAACGGTGCAGACTAAATTTGCGTCTTTTTTACGACGCCTTCACAAAATTAAAATCGATTAAAACGGCCTTCATTGGCATTTTACCCTATATTTTAGTTTGTTTTATCAAAGTGATTTTTACAAAAATTGGTATGAAAATTCACAAAAATAGATATTGCAATTCACAAAAAATCCCGGGTTCAATAAAATTTCCACTCGCAAATGGACCCCGGAAAAAATTTCCTGGATCGAGTCCTGTCATAAATTAAAAATATATATCTTTAATGCTCTCTCGAAATAGTGTTTTTAATGAAAATATGCCTAATGTTTAAGTTTGGAAGACAACCGTAACTTTTAAAACTGATCAACAAATAATTAAACCATCTGAAAATGTATCACTTTTTATTTTTGAATTAAAAAGCCACTAGAATTAAAATTTAATCAGCTAGTACTATTTGGAACTTCAGCAAAGTATACTAAATGTACTACTAAGCTTATCAATAATTTTATCTATAATGTATCTGATTACTTATATTTCTTTCGTGTTGTATGTAGATAGACCAAAAGATAAGACGTGAGGAATGTAATTATCTTTAAGTTTTTCTAGCATATCGACAGACAGGATTGCGTGGGGAAAACCGCACTATTTAAATCAACGGTAGCAACAGGCTTTCCGTGAAAGTAATAGCTCAAAACGTGATTTTTGATTCCAATATAAGTTTTTCTTTTCAAATTTTTCTCTCGTTACCGAATAAGCACTAGAGTAATACTTTAAAGACTTTTGCATTAAAAATGGTACTTAATGTATACTATTTCATAAACTCATTGTTGTACGTTAACATTTTCTTTAACATGCCCAAATTTTCTTTATTTTCTTCTTTTTTTTTAACAATAATTCTCACTCATCATCCACAACATTTACAAACATTCATTGCATTTAGTTTTATTGGTTTTGGCATTCAAATCTAGTCTGCTTGTCAATACCAAGGTTCGTACCTTTCCTTCAATATCATGGTTTGATTGGAAACACAGAGAAGAAAAATGTATTGTAATATTTCTAAAGAAGCAGAATCCTATAAAAGCATTTTAAGTATCTCAGTGTAATAGTGAATGCTCTGAAATTAGAAGAGAATTTTCAAAATTTAAGTAGTATTATTTAATTACATCAATAAATGACATCAAATAATATAAAATTAATATGCTATGTAATATAATATATTTAGTAATGTTTATGTAACGTACGAGTTTTACTTTTTATCCCTAAGGAGTTTTCTCTCTTCTTCTTTTTAAAATTTTAACTTTGTTTCGTAAATCGGGAATTTCATACAATTTATTCATGATATCAATCAAGTATATAATTAAGTATGACCTCATAAAAATATCTTCTCAACTCATTTATTCTACAGGATTTCGAAAGTATTTTTTTTCAAGTTTATTTAATACACGTGTGTTGGAAATCAGTATAGATTAAGACATAAACAACGCCGATTTTTCAATTTTTGCTATTTTATAAATAAGACAGGTAAGGTCAGATAAATTCAGATAAACAAAAATCTGTAGTTTCATTGACAATAGATGTAAATGTTGACAATATCTTTGATGTGAAGGATTTCAAAAATGTTCATGGAACTAAAAAGTTCCCTCATACTTTCATTTCAACATTATTTACGATATCATCCATTATGTAAGATGCTTTAAAAGTTCTCTCAGTAGTCTTTAAAATGTGTTACAAAGAAGAATGGTTAAGAAAAATATAATGCATGTACCCCATCAATTTTTTTATAGGTCCAAAATGTAGGAGGTTGAAAAGATTAGGCATTCCACTCTTTGCAGATGTTCTTCGTAGTGTGTTCCCGAAAATAATATCTCTAAAATAAGTGTCATTTCTAAAATTAAAACTTTTTCTCTCTTTGTTGTTTTTAAACTTAAACAATTGCTATTCATGTAGAAAGTGATATTACAGTAAATCTTCGGGCGCACTGTTAAACCGAAACCTGCCTGTAACGAAAATATTTCATTTTCATTCAACAGACACCTGGATTTAGCGGCACATTCCCCTCGTTCAATTTGACGGTTATTGTGTGTAAACAAAGCAAATATTTATTCTCACAGTAGAAATCCATGAAAACTGCAAGTAATGTGACATCGTGAGACTAGATTATTGAAAAATTACATATTTGCTTTAAAAAAAAATCCATATTTTTAAATGAAAATACGTATTTTTTGAATATTAAAAAAATTAATTTCGATTTGAAAATAATAAGTTTTAAACAAATGTTAAAGCTTGTAATTTTCCGTTCTTACTTTATGTTTTTTTTTTTTTTTTTTTTTTTCATTTCAAGATATTTCATTCCTTAGGGAAAAAATATTCTAAAAAGTTGATCGAAATACTCTGATAGAAATTGAATTTTTCCTTCCCCTCTCTTCAGAGTAAATAAATAAAATGATCACTGCCTATCTTTCTAGAGACATTTTTTTTAACTACTACGGTCGTAAAATTTATGTTTAGAAGGTTATTTACTACCGTGCGTATGATTAAATTGTCTTATATTTGTCAATTGGGTTGACCAATGTCAAAATTTTAAAGGCTTTAGAAATAATGGAGAAACTGCTTACCGTTACCCTTAAAATTTCTCTAACCTTTCAAAAACGAGTATCCAGTATTTCGACACTCGGGTAGCGGCTGAAGAAGGCGAATGTTCAATATATCGACACTAGAAGTCAAATCCCGTTGTGGAGGCAATTACAAGGGGCGCTAGAAAAAAAAATTGACGAAAATATGTCTACACTCAATATATTTAATTTTGTCCATCTAAAATAAATAAGTTCATATTCAATTTTAATTTATACCCAAATCAAATTTCATGCTCTTCTGGAAACGCGCGAAAACTTTCGGCATTTGGAAGATTTTGTTTTGTGTACGCAGCCTTTCTTATATCCATTCAGACGATTTATTTGTAAAATAAATAAATAAATAAATAAACTATGTAATCTGGAAAAAATATTTTAAACGAATTAGAATCGCACTTTCCTTTCAAAGCCTGATGACCGTGATGATGACGACGTCATACCGATTGCAACAGCTCATTTTGTCACGCAAGTAATTCACTTTTTTTTTTTTTACTCTCGGAAATAAAATGGAGCTGAAAATAGCAAAAAATTGCTTAAAAATTAGGGAACCGGTGGATTTTCAGATCTTTAAAGTAGCACAGATTGCTTTTTATACATAATTATTAAAATTTTCAAGAGGATCATATAAACGGTGTAGATGTTATTACGCTTTTACTGCTTTTTAATCTTTTTCAAGTTATGGCGGTAAAATATTTATATTGAAGTGGTTTCCTGGAATGGTTACAGAGTGAGTTAGGGATCAGAGCAACTATATAGTAGGATTATCATCAGATTTTAGTGAGGCAATATTTGACTACGTCCACTCATTGGCGGATCTAGAGGGGTGAAGCACAGGGGCACATACCCCTCCCAGACGAACTAAGTTTATAATATAGAAGATTAACTCTTTTTATAAATTCAAATGAATTTATAAGAAAAAATCGAAAAAAGTAATTTTGTGTCCACTTCAGATTTTTTTTTCTTCTTCCGCCACTGCGTCTACTAGCGGAATAGGTTTAAATTACCCTATCTTCAAAACGTTAAAATTCATTACTTCAAACTGTAATAATAATAATAACAACAACATGCGACTATTAGAATGTCTTCATGGCCAATTCAATTTTAGAATGCTGTTTAAAAGAAATTAAACGATTTTCTCACTAAAAGTTACCACATGACATTATTTCATTCAAAAGCACTCTTATTTCTTCAGGTCCACTCAGGTTTTAAAATCAACCGTGGTATTGGGTTGAATTTTTCATTCTGTTTCTCCATTACCAATAATGAATGAAAATATAGCCTGTCAAAATTTTTCAAATTAAAAATTGGACGTATAAAGTAAAACGAAAATATTTCATACATTAAAAATGTAATTTAAAAAATATTTCTAATGATTAAAATCCGGGTAATTTGTTTACTAATGGTATTTTTGTTTTTCTGTTTTAGAACAGAACAGGTGCACAAACTGTATTTTTAATCCTGTTGCTTTTCCTATAGACTGCATCATCTTTTAGAAATAAAGTTTTACTTGAAATAAGTCTATTTTAGGTTACTTAAAATGTAAAGAAAATCATACTAATGGTCTGTTGTTAAATTGTAAATATGTCTATCTTAAATATTTCGATAATAAAAGACGTGTATAATTCCGCTAATAAATGTACTGAAACCCCCTTCTTTTTCTTGTGCATAAGCAGAAGTGTATACAAAAAAATTTAATATTTTGTAAATTATTTGTTCTGGCGGCCATATCACAGCATGAGACATATGATTTGTAACCATGGTTACGAAACGTTTTACCCCAGGGAGTTTTGGCCAAAAATCAAAACGTCAAATCTCGAGGACACTCCAGATTTTTGAGTTAAACCTTCACCCACCCTCCTTGTCCACTCTGCTCTGAAAACAAGAAACATCGATTATTGCTCAAATCCAGTGTACGACAATAAGAAAAAGGTTCTCACTGTCTTTAAAAAACTGTTTCGAAAGAAACGATGTCTGTCAAAAAATGTATGTGTGTACACATTTTTTTAAACGCGATTTTACGCTGAAATAAATAAGTAATCATAAGAGTTGAAATGTTATTTGGCATCTGATTTAGGAATCGAAAAATTGTATGGCATTTATTTTTCTTTGTTCTTTTCTGAAGTGTCTAAAAAATAAAATAAAAGAGATAGAAACATATAGTCAATTAATCAATAAATAATGTTCACCAATTAATTTCCTTTTATGTAAGTATTTTAGTTATCAAAAAATGTGGTACAAAGTAAACTAGAAGGCAGTTAATTTTATGTCGTGGCCACTCACAGAGTTTTTCTCCAAAAAAACGATTGCGGTAAATATACAGTTGTTACTGGGAGTTTTTTAACAATACAAGATATTGTAGTGATTTAATGTCAATTAAAAATAGTGTATGAGAGAGAACTTAGAACGCCGATGATAATGGGCTTTCATTTCCAACGGTGTTAAAACAGGGGGCAAATCAAGTTTAGAAAGTAGCGTATTTTAAATTAAATTTCATTGTATGTCAGTTACTTCAGAATATCACTCTCCCAACTGAGAAATCTTAATTCATAAGCATTTGCCCCAGCGACTATTTGGCCGTATTCCAAAGCATTGACATGGTTATAGGGTTTCTAAGTTAGCTTTCTTGGGCGTGCTGCCACTCAGGCAGCACAACCTCCGAACGTCTATTAGCTTTATTTTTAGCGTTTTGTTAAAACTAAATTAAAAAATGATAAATTTCTTCTTTTCAAAAACTAATATTAATTTTTGTTTATCAATTTTATTTTCACATTTAATATGCTAAGCAGGGTCGGCATGGTTTAAACCAATTTTTTTTTCTCTAAAAAAAAACAAATGTTTGTTTGTTTTTTGAGAATAATTTAAAATTACGAATACTACAGATAGAATAAGTTATGATATATTTTTAAATGATCCATATAAGTATCAACAATAAGTTTTTATATCAATCTAATAGGTACCTTAATGTTTCATAATTACTAAAAATTATTAATTAAACTTAATTATAGGCTGAATTTTAAAAAATAGAAGTTTTGTGTTTTAACAACTTATTTCTAAACCTTAAAAATATCATTTTGAACAACTTATCACCATTATTACTGATGAATCTAAGAGCAATATTCTATGTTTTATGTAGCAAACAATTACTATTGTATTATATGGTATACTAAATTTAAAAAATATAATCTCTAAATAAAATATTAAAATATAATGATTTCAATGTCTAAATACGTTGCAATCATTGTTTATTTACTAATTTTAGTTATTTTCAGAGGGAATATTAATTGTTATTTGAACATTTTATAAATGATTTTATTTATAAATATGTATACATATAATTATAAAAGGATTTTTTAAAAACTATGATTTAAACAAAAAATAACCTGGTTCAGACAAAAAAAATATTTAAACAACAACAAAAAAAAAAAAAAAAAAAAAAAAAAAAAAAAAAAAAAACGATTTTTTTCCCCAACCCTGATGTTACGTTGAAATATTTTGAATTAAACTTTCATTGCATAATAATTCGTGCATTGGTTTTACAGGCATAGTCGGGTTCTGGCATTCAGCGCGTTTGTAAATCTAACAATGTGGAGTTTTTGGTGGTTTTGAATGACGTGATGGAACGTGAATAGGCTTCAGAATCCCCAAGTCCTCCGGCAAAGGAATCCGCCATTCCTTAGACAGCGCTCTTGTAGGTTTGGCCTAACCGCTAGCAACCACAACTATGGTCGTTGTCATGCAACCTCTTAAAAGTGTGACTTCAAAAATAATTGAATTGATTTTAGATTTGGTTCAGTTGATTTGGTTGCTGTTTTACACGATTTTTGTTTGGATGCTGAACGACACACAATTGTGCGTTAGCATCGACGACTTGGCTCAAAATCTACGTCTTAGTCATTAAGTATCCTTGATAATATTTTATTTAGCATAGCTCCATTTTCACTTTTTATGTCTTTTTTCCCTCGCTTACCTCTTACAAGAGTCATTTTCGACGCTTGACAAATCTTCTGGCTTACAGTACGTGACAAAGAATGTTTATTTTAGTGTCATTTGTCACTCCACTCTTTACAATTAGATCTGATATTTCCTGATCATAACTTATTTTTTCTCAAAATTTTTAAAAAGTACTAAACTTACTCTGGGATATGAAAAGTAACATCGCAAATGCTTTATCTTTAATGAACACACCATTAATTACTATACACGGTTAGCACAAATGTATTCCTGGATCTTATGTGCTGCATACACTCAAGAATAAGGCGAGAAATTTTGGTCAAGATTTTTATTAAAAAGTCGGTGGGTCGGTATACATACGATTAGTTAAAAGAAAAAAAAGAAAAAAATCCAACATACATCGATATTGGAATGAGTGAGTTTAATATCCCGACTGCTGTCTTGAATTTTTTTCCGCTTAATTACCTCCTCGATACTTTAATGTTTTATTAATTTGTTAAATACATTAAGCAAATCTTTACAAATGAATTTACCACCCATAAGTTTTCGATGAAAGGCTTTTTTCTTTGAGCTACATTTTTATGCTCGGCTCATACTCGGTTTGTAGCTTAATTTTTCAACTATTATATGTTAGGTTCAGCTTATACTCGAGTATATAGGATACTGATGTTTTCAAAACTGTTACACATAATACAATAAGTGACACACGGAATAAAAAAAAACTATGCCTTTTTCACAGTTACAAATGTTTTATGTAAGACCCTTTTGTTGTACGACTAACATTTAGTCTGTAATAAAGCTCGTTCCTTACGTTTTGTAGTGTCACACTGCTAATGATTTCTCTAATAAACACTGCAAGAAGTTAGAAAACGCATTTGTGGAACATTAAGAATCATTGACAGCATATAATACTATACTAAATATGTGAAACGAACTTGATTACAGATTGAATGTTTAGGGTCTTAACATCGAACATTTGTAACTGGAATATACATGATTTTCTTTCATTTCATATGTCATTTATTACAATACGTGAAACAGTTCCGAAAATATGGGTTATTCATTTTTGCTAACCATACATTGAATTATAAATCCGTACAGAAAATTTAAAAGTCACTGTAGTGATGCCTCTACAAAAAATAAACTCTCTGAACGTAAACTTCACCTTGCGTAATGTATTCAAATTCGAGCTTCCTCTCTGGCGGCTGCATCCTTATAGAAACACTGGACTTGGGAAGGGGAGATAAAAAGAAAAAATATCCAAAATATCTTTTCCCTGACTCCAGTTTTCGCTTTTTTGTTTCTTTTTCTTTCTTCTCCTTCTTTCTTCATAAATGAACGGTATCGATTTTTATGTCATGTGAAAAGCGGAAAAAAAAAATTAGAAAGAAATGGAGAATCGATAAAGTATGGATCGACGTTACAAATTTAGTATTTAAAAAAATATACCGCTAAAAATAAATAAATAAAAGTCATTATACTTGCTGTTTTTGCTTTGTAAACCCTTCAAGTTACAAGTTACATTTTAACAGTATTTGTGCATTAGATGTAATTGCATACTTGTATTGCGAAAGTTAACAAAAATGTCTCTATTTCTTATTTTTATTTTTTAATCGCATGTTCGTTGTGATTGAGCTAACTTTCAATTGAACGAATGAAAAATTTTAAAAAGTAACATTCATTATAATATATAAAAATATATAATAGATGTTCCCGTAATGGGAGCTTTGGCGCTTAATGGGTTAATAAAGGCTCAAAAACTGTTGAATAAATGTTGAAATTGTTTATACATTTCGAATTATCCATTTCCATTATTAAATTCGTTGGGTTTTTTTTTTTTTTTTTTCATGCAAAGCGCTACCTAGTGGATTTCCCTCCCCCTCCCCCCCGAAATTACTTAAGCACATCTTATATGTAGTCTATATAATTTGGTTACAATCCCTTCACCGTTTTAACTGTAGAACCCTATTTATATTGGGAAGTTTAAATAAAACCACTCTGTGTGTATCATTTTTTTCAGAAAAATCCAAAGAAACCAGTGGTTATTTAGTCAATTTTAGAGTAATAGGAAGGCGGGCTGAATTTTAGTCTAGTGGAGGCATATTAATTTTTAGGATTGTGCAAATAAAGGTCGAATTCTTGAATGGTAGTGGACGTAATTTCTGGAGTAATAATAACAAAAGTTGGAATTTTAAAATAGTGGTGGACGTATGCCAATTTTCAAAGTAGCCGAGGAACTGGAGAAAGTCGAATATCGTTGAGGGGATGCTCATTTATGAGAGAATGCCCATTTTTTTCACAGCAAATGGAACAAATGAATATTTTTTTGAAGAATAGTGGATTCATGTTAATTTTAACAATAATGCAAATAAATGTGGAATTGTGAGCCAATTTCTGAAATAACATAAACAAACGTTGAGTTGTGGAGTTGTAGTAGAGAACTTGTGCTGATTCTCGGAAAAGTTCAGATGAGTGTTGGATGTTATCCAGTAGTAGTGAACAGATGCCAATTTTTAGCGTAATTGAAATAAGTGTAGAGTTTTTGTACAAATGTGAATATTTCATTCGAACATACGTTAATTTTTTTTTTCGTTTTATTAAAGTAAAGTACGCTAGGATTATCTGCCAAGTGGAGGAATGTCTTAGACAGAGGACTTTTTAATGGTTTCTAAAGCGTATTTACATTACATTTGGAGAAAACTGCCCAAAACACAGAATGTTAGATCGGCAGTGTCTTATCTACTCGACCGGTGGTCGGCCTGTTAATTTTAAAATAGCAGTGTTATAGATAAACTATGGATCGACGCTACTCATTTAATATTTTAAAATAGGGGAAGTTGGAGTACAATGGAACAAAATTTACTTTTTTTTTTCCTGTTCACAAATTTGCATGTACAAAAATAAAATTAATGGACACAACCTACTCCTTTCTAGATCTAAGTGAATTTTTATGAGTTTGTAAATAATAGCTTTTTTATATTTAAAAACTTACAAAATGTAAATATCTATCAGTGTTTCACTGTACCCCATATACCGGGGTACAACGAAATACTTAATAACACTTCACAAACACTTAAATAATATGAGTCAAAATAATTTCAGCATAAATGTTTTATGAATAGTTATAATAAACATTAGTGAGACATAAATATGAAATTTAAATGGGAAAAAAATAATTAAACTGTTGTAGCTTAAAATAAAAACATAATACTTTTATTAGAGGTTAGCAAATAGTTTTTCATTTTGTATTAAATTCACTTAAATTAAAAAATTATCATTTCAATTTTTCTTTCTGTATCACCTGAAGGAATAGGAGGTGGTAGTTTTGATACAATTTGAGTTTTTTTTTAAATGTATGTTTTCGAAGAACGGTCAGATTTGAAGCTTGGAAAGTCGTTTGACGTACAGAACTTCGCATTCCGTTTGATTTAAGTTTATTATATCCCCAACAGAGTACATTTCTTAACTTTTAAGTTCGCCTTCCTTGATTAAAACACATTCATTTAGAGCAATACTGCTTGTGCCATACATGCTATGTGAGAATAGCTCATAATCTGTACTGTTTGGACTGTTAGTTGAAAGACAGTCTGGATTGTCACCATCTTCAGAGTCTGAAGAAGATAGAGAGGATACGATTTAAAAACAATTCCTTGTTAAGTTTGTGTGCTCTATTTAGATTTCAATCTAAATATTCAATAGTACAATCTTTATTTTAAGTGAATGCATTCACCCTAGGTACAATGAAACATGCTACATTGTACCCCTTCTACAAGTATTTCATTGTACCCCAAATAGAGGCTACAAACTAAATAAATTTTACTAATTCCTAATAATTTTTTTTTCAATTCTGCCTTTTAAAGCATGAAGACCACATTATAGTGATCACAATATTTGAACAATATGATTATACATATAATTATACATATGAAAACATGAAGGTAAAACAAAATTACTTTTTGTAACGAAATTTACTTTCAGTGGTAAAAATTCACTAATTTTCTCTATCTCTTGTTCTAAAAAATGCAATTGTTTCCAAATGTCATCAGTAACTTAACATAGATCAGTAACTTACATAAGAATATGTATTTGTATAATAGGTGTGTGAGTTTCAACTTCTTGTGAGAAATCCTTTTAATTTTAGATAGCATGTTTCATTGTACCCCAACTTCCCCTACTATAAAAAGTACATAAATGGAAATCACTACACTTTTTTATTGTTTTGTAGAAACGCCCCTACAACTTAAATTATTTATTCATTAGATAAAATATTGTGTGTGTGTGTGTGTATTGTGTTAAGGCGAACCTGCACAAGGAGTGTCTGCCTCAGGGGGAAGGGGTACATTATGGAGGACTTTTTAAGTGGCTTTAACGCGTATTCACGTTACATTTCGAGAAAACTATCCTAAATTCCAGACCGTTAGATCAACAGTCGTACGATAAGCCGGATCCCTGTTCCTTCTTACTTCAGCCTTCTATTATATTCAGTGTCTTATGCACTGGGCAACGGTGGGGCCCATGGCCGATGAAATTATATACAAGACATAAAAATTACTTTCGAGGTCATCACATATGTTGTATTTGGAACATCTTGTAAGATTTTTGAGGGCTCTGAGATTGCTTGTTCTACTAAGTAGGCGCGAGACTAGAAGCTAACATTTTTTTCTTTTCTTTTCTTCTTCTTCTTCTTATTATTATTGATACCGGGTGTCCAGAAAAGGACTTCCTGATTTCAAAATTAAATATCTCGAAAACAAAGATCGACAGAGGAATGCAGTAACCGGTATGTTTATTGTGAAAGCTGTAAGAATTTTATACAGCAGTTTGAAATAATAGTTACAAAGCTGCAAACAGATGGCGCTGTACGCTGTACAGCTCATTATCGGCATACATAAAGGAAATAATCGTATGAAAGCATTCTTTCAAAAAATCACATCACAATGCTTTCAAAATGTTCACCATTGGCACTACAGAGGTGGCGCAAACGAAGAATGAAATTTGCCATCACATTTCGTAGTGTCTCAACAGAAATGGATTCACATGCTACACAGATCGCCGATTCAAGCTCGTCGAGCGTGGCGGGATGCTTCGGGTAGACATGTCTTTCAATGTGCCCCCACAAAAAATAGTCACAGGGAGTCAAATCCGGCGAATATGTAGGCCAATCCATGCCTGCATCAGTAAATTTGGGATATTCTAAAGCAATGACTCGATTCCCGAAGTATTCATCAAGAAAGCGAAACACTTGTTCGGTACGATGTGGTCGGGCTCCATCTTGCATAAACCATTCAGTACGTGGTCGATCCTCTAACACTTGCTGTGTGGCGAAAAATTGTTCCAAAATCGCAACGTAACGTTTACTAGTGACCGTTTCTCGAATGAAAAAAGGGCCAATAATGCCTCTGCTGCATACTGCAGCCCACACAGTAACATTAGGAGAATACAGGGGTTTCGCTTCACACCAATATGGATTTTCGGAACCCCAAAATCGCCAGTTCCGTTTATTCACGAATCCATTCAGGTGGAAGTGTGCTTCATCTGTATACCAGATGCAGCCAACATCAAATCCTTCATTATCAATCATTGTGAGCATCTGATTAGCAAAGTCAACCCTTTGTTGCACAGCTCGTACGGGTATGGCCTGGTGAGTTCGAATTTTGAATGGAAACATGTGTAGGCTCTTTCTCAGTATTTTATGCGTTTTGGAACGCTTCAAACCAGTCTCAGATGCAATTCTACGGACGGATGACATTGGATTTTGCTGAATAATTCCAGAAACTGTGGCGACATTTGCAGGCGTAACTGCAATTTGTTTGCGGCCAACATTCCCCACTAGATCACCAGTTACGCTGCCTGTTCGTTGAAATTTGGCGAAGAGCGTACGAATGGTTTTCTCATCGGGTCCTTTTGGAACATTAAATCGTGCTTGAAAACTGCGCCTTGTTGCCGTAGGACTCTCTTTTAACCTGTAGTACTCTAGCACCAGAAAAACGCGCTGTTCAATGGAGTACATGGTTTTAATCTCTTCCTTCGGTACGCTAACCTCCTTTTACGCTTCAATAGTGGAACTGATCGCTCTGGGCTTCGGATCACTATTTATACTAGGCATTACGTATGGCGATTACAGCGCCATCTGTTGGCAGCTTTTGCAACTATTATTTCAAACTGCTGTATAAAATTCTTACAGCTTTCACAATAAACATACCGTTTACTGCATTCCTCTATCGATCTTTGTTTTCGAGATATTTAATTTTGAAATCAGGGAGTCCTTTTCTGGACACCCAGTAAGTCAAACATATGAAGTTAGCTAATAAACAGAGGCGAACAAACTTCAATTTTAAAGTGATTTTAACATTTCAGAATCTTAATGGCATTGCAGATCGAATTTAATATTTAAAAAGTAGTTATTTAATATTTAAAAAATAGGCGAGTGAATCAAACAAATGTCATGTGCCAATAATGGCCCATCGGCCAGAGTTCGTGCATTCCTGATTTAAATGAAAGATTTTTTTTTAAATAAATTGATTTGAATCAATTGCACACCTACAAACTCTTCCGATTTTATTGGAAGATTTTCCACCACAATTTTTAAATAGTTCTATTTTGCATTAAAATTTTTGATTTATGCTAGGCTTAAATTGCTCAGTAAAAATTAGTGGTGCAAAATCCTCTGATAAAATCGGAAGAGTTGTCAGCTATCCAATTGATTTAAATAATTAACGCCCTGGTTATAAATTCACAAAATTGAAGAATCTACAAAGTGGTCATACCTCCTCTTGATCCAGCTTAAACTAAATTTAATATTAATTTCTCTCGTACTTCTTCCCGTAAAATCAAAATATAACGAAATATTACTTTAGAAATATTACCATTTGCTGAAATTAGCTATGATTTCATTTTATAAATTGTTTTCACCTTCATAAATGTTTCCACCAAAGTTAACCAATTCCGTCTGAAATTACTTATTGAACCACTTAAACAAAACAACAAAAAAAAATCTGAATAATTACAGTAAAACACGTCGCTGAAAAGTGATTATGCTTGTAACTCTCGTGTTTTAGACCGAAGTTATCTTACTTGGTCCATTAGGATGAAAGCAAAGATTGCCCGATATGATGACGGTATCGCCACATGTTTGACAATTTTCTCTGCCAGAATACTTTTTTTTTCGTCTTTACAAAAAAGGGGGGAACATTTAATGTCATCTTTCAGAAGCCATCTCTGCTATCTAAAAGAGAGAGAAAATGTTGAGAGGGATTTCTTCTCAGCCTCTTTCCCTACATATCCAAATCTATTTTACTCTCTCTCCCTGTTACCGCTCCGACATCCTTTCGCCTTTTCTCCCACACACCCCACTCACCCTTCCTTCCCCTTATTCTCTGTTTCTCTTTTTTTCTGTAGCTTTCAGCTCTTCTGGCAAAATCGATACTGTCCATTTGGCGAAAAATAAAAGGAACAAAAAAAAGGGACAAGCCAGGGATATTCGCGGATTCCTGAAAACAATTTGGCGCCGATTTTCACCTTCGGCTATTTTTAAAAATATCTGACCAGCGATCGCTATTCAAATGGCCATAGCCGGATGTTAAAGTCGCGCTATTTTTGAGTACTGCACTGTCCTAACTAAAATTACCTTTCATTTCGTGGACGCAGCTGAAACTACAAGGAATTTCTTTTTATTGTGCTTTTCACCCAAACAAATTCGACAAAGAATTTCGGCTAAATTCTTCGGAATTTGTTACATGCGCCTTTTAAGGACACATGGAACATAAAAAGGCTCGAATTTTCAATTATCGGCCTAAAACATTGAGCAGACTGGAAACGATTCCATACATGTATAATTTGTGTAGGTTCAGAATACATAAACACTAAAAATATGGCTTTTGAAATGTAAACATACGTGGTTTGGCTAAAGCTTTAGTTTTTTCTGCCTTTTTCTCAAATTTTTTTAATACTTTGGTACACTTTTCCAAAAATCTGTTTCAGGTAAACAGTTGAAACTTTCCAAAGTTTTTTAACTAACTTGTTTCTTTATAAAGTACCTAACAAGTAAAAAAATTTTGAAACTAATAACTTTTTTGTTTGTTTAATTTTTAAGAGTTTTAAAGTTTTTCAGTAAAATATTTTTAATTTTATTTCTTTTCAGCCAAAAGGAAAATCGCTTCTTACTATTTTCAGGCAGTATGCTTTCTAATACTGTACCAAATTTTAAGGTGATAAACTCAATAGTTTTTTAGAAAAGTGTACCAAATTACAATACTATTCAAAAATTTTCGTTCTTTTTAATTAGTTCTTATAAACTAATTCATGAATCAAATTGATATTTTTTAAATTTTATATATGGTCTATAATGTGCGCAAAAAATTTCATATGTAAAACTATTTTTAAATAAAATACATGATGTTAAATCTTTTGCTCTTTTTACTGGTCGAGATGTACCATGTGTCCTTAAGCTGATGTTTCCTTTGATTTCTTATCAAACCTACGTTTTTAAAGGTCTGGTCTTGCTTTTTAGTTTGGAAATTCCTGCTATTGCTTCAGAATTTCTGGCATATACTTTTTGAGCTAATACTTCTCTCCCTTCTGAACAGGTTGGTGTAGTCAAGATTATTAGTTTGAAAAATCTATTACTTTGGAATTTCTAACTTCCGCTTTTTAAGCAAATGTTTCCTTTGGTTCTGAACAGACCAATGTTTTTAAAGTCTGGTAAAGCTTGTTTGGAAATTCTAGTTCATCCTTTGGATTTTTTAGAATACGTTTTTTAAACTATTGCTTCTTTGAGTTTTGAATAGACAAAGTCCGTCTAGCTTATTACTTTTGAAATTCTAGCTAATGAAGTTTAGGTTAACATGAACTTCAAGACCTGCTCTGTATGGTACTTTCAGAAAGTACGTTTATTTGGAAATTTTGTGTGATGCTGTGCGATTTTTGGCGTGGTTTGTGAAGTTTAATCTCTTTCATATCTTCGAGTGCCGATATTCTCAAGGACTCCCGAAATTTATAGTTTAAGAATTTAGAACATGCGTGATTTCATGGTGTGATAAGAATTGTTTGAATATACGCGAATATGCACGGGTGTGTGATTTCTGAAATCCATAGGGCAAACCTGCGCCCTCGAGATCTTCACAGACCGATATTGTCAAGCTTTGGAAATTCTAGCTAATGAACTTCAGATTAGCATAAACCTCAAGATCTGCTCTGTACGGTACTTTCAGAAAGTACGTTTATTTGGAAATTGTGTGTGATGCTGTGCGATTTTTGGCATCAGTTTGTGAAGTTTAATACCTTTCAGATCTTCGAGGACCGATATTCTCAAGGACTCCCGAAATTTATAGTTTAAGAATTCTTATAATATGCATGATTTCATGTGTGATAAGAATTGTTTGAATATACGCGATTATGCACGGCAGTGTGATTTCTGAAATCTAATTGGCAAACCTGCATCATTTTACACAACAGATAGCAATACAAAAATATTTTTAACTTAAATACGTAGATAGTTTTTTTTTTTTTTAAATAGATGGTAACAGTACTCAAATACATGTGTTTGTGATTTGCATTGTGCAATCTTAACTCACTTTTTTTACGTATGTTCAAAGAAAACTTTAGAAATATTTATTTATGTTACGAATCAAGTTTAATAAAATTCTCCTTTAGTTTTTAAACCATATAGTTTTAATGATCCCTGCTTACTAGAAAACACACATTCAGTCACACTAGCCCTAAATGTTGGCTTTTCCTAGAAATTTAACTTTTTTTTTTCTTTCTATATATTGCTATGAAAAGAAATAATTTTGATTTGATGTAATTTGATTTTGATGTTAAGGCGCTGCACAGGGGCATGACTTAAACGGAGGACTTTTCAGGGTGCCCTAACGCGTATTCACGTTACGTCGGAGAAAGTCTGGAGTTTTGGGCAACTCCAGACCGTTAGTCGACAGCCGCGCAGTAGGCGAGAACCCTGGGCCTTCACACTTCGGGCAATAATATTGAAAGCAATGTACCAAAGGACATTGTTTATTACTACAGTATTCTATTGCTTTTAAATCACAATAACATGAGGTTCCTTATTTTTAACTTTTCTTTCTCTCTCTCTCTCTCTCTCTCTCCTTTTTTTTTTTTTTTTTTTGGACTGTGTGCATCAACTTAAAATACTTCTTGATTAAAACTTTCGTTAACTATAGTTAACGTTACTCCATTGCAAGCCTATACTCTTGTTTATCTGCATCATCGTTTTTCCTTTAAACCTACTTGTCCATTATATGAAATAAAGGTTGGAGGGGAGGGAGTTCTCAAAGGCCTTGTGATATCGCTGAAAATGCCCAAGTATCCAAGATTTGACGTTCTTATTTTTTAGGCTTTCGCCAGAAATGTGGTGTAGAGTATACGCCGTGTAACCATGGTTACCGATCTTTTGCTTCGATATGATCTTGTAATCGAATCAGGGCGTATTCGTAGAGTGGAGAGGGGGGGGGGGGAGAAGAAAATGCATAGTCGATGAAGAATTTTTTTGAGGGTTTTTCTTTATTCTGGGGAATTTTGTAAATGTTTGAAGAGTGAGTATCTCTATCTCAAGAGGTTGGGTAACTTACCACGATTAAACATGGATAAACTGTTAGCTTTTTTTATAATTGAAATATTTATAATTGAAATATTTGTATTACTTAATCACTTTCCTTCGTTTTCTAGAACAGTGTTTCTGTTGGACTTTTCAATAATCAAGTATTTCTCGCAACGGTTTATTTAAAAAAAAAACAAGTGGATGTATTTGAAGAATAAAGTTGGGTTATTTTTTCTTCTCCTACTTTGAAAGGAGTGCGCGCAATTTAATGTTGCATTTATCATTTTTAATCAATGCAAATTGAGGCCTTCTGAGCTACTCTTTAGCAGGCATAGACGTCTATTTGTTATTTTTATCAGAAGCACAAAGTGCATGTATATAGCACCGACGCAACAAGTATAATGCAGGGTTCCAGCTCGGAGAATTCATTCAAAGTCAGTGCTCGGAGCTTTTCAAGTTGAGCAAACGTTTTTTATTCGACCAGATATCATTCGCTGTAGTCGTTTTTATGTGAAGCACGAACAAGGCATCGTTACATACAGACGGACACTTTTAATGAAGATTTTTTTGGATTCTTCAGTTCTTTAAACGGATTAAAAATTCAGAGCAATGTACAGACAAAAGTCGTATTTTTATAGGGAAGGCGTTTTCTAAAGTTGTAACACTTAGTTCATCCGAATAATTCAACTCAAGTAAAAAAAAAAAAAAAAAAAAAAAAAATAGATTTTAAGGTGTACACGTTAAATGTTTCGCAATGTACTTAAGGCAAAAAGAATACTGAAAAATGTTAACAAATTGAGATCTACACTCGAGTGTCAATCGGTTCGTCATTTTCGGTGAAACGAACTGGCCTGAGAGTTCCTTGATATTGAATTTTAACTCTATATATACTTACTCGCGTATCACGCAGCTTTAAATGTGCCATACATAAACAAATTTTACTAAATGTTGTTTATTTACAAATAAAACCTATTTTCAGGTATTAATATAACAGTTAGGTAAGGTTTTATTGGGTAAGTCTAAAATTTTATGTCAACAATGTTGTTTTCTTATCTAGAACATTCTTTTAAGTATGCTTTTTATTATAATTTCTCTTTTAATATAAATTCTTAATGCATTTAAATAGTTCCTTCATTATAAATAAAAACTGTTAGAACTTTATAATTAAAAAATATTATTAAAACATATGTCTTCCAAGTATTTTTTTAAAAAATCATGAAAAGTACCAAAAACTCTCGGACCACAGGATAAGATATGCGGTTCAAATACCTCAGACCGCATAATGTTAAAAATAGTCTTTAGAATTAAAACTTGTCATTAGTTAACATTACACTGATTTTATAGCTGAGTCATGTACCTGATTTTTAAACTCGTGTGGATACTTTTCTAGCATAATGTACGATGCCTAGTGGACAAATGCATCGGCGTCGGTAGAAAATTTTGCAGGGAAGGGGGGGGGGGGAGGCTACGTCCACATATGGTTACTACGTTGGAAATCACACACAAAAAAAAACGTGAAACAAACGGCATACAAAAATCCAGGGGAGGCACGAGCCCCCCTCTTGCCCCGTGCTGCCGACGCCCATGGGCAAAATGACATGTGTACTGTCCCAAAGCAGAACGGGATACTTTGTTTCCTTATATGTTTGCCATTTTAACCTCTACCTGCCTATTTTGGAGAAGCTTTTTTTTTTCCCCAGATTGTCGATTGGGTTCCGTATTGTAACAAATCTTTTTCTTGTCACCCGAAAAAGTTAACAGCCTTGCATTTAAAAGAAGTCAATGTTCCTGTTGCGAGCTATTTTTATTGCTTGTCGAATACAATGTGGTTTACTTAAATAGTTAAATCATTTTCAGGCACGAAGTGTGTGGGGCTTGCTTTCCCAAAAGTTAAAGTCCTTTAAACCTTAAATATTTTATCAGAAACACAGCGTAAAACAGGCAGGTGCACAAAAATTTGCTGCCTATTATGCACTTTTGTATAGAAATATAGCAGAGGGTCGGATCTAGCTCATCTGACAGCAGACCTCTTCAAATCTTTGAAAAAGCAGTCGATGAAGTTCTGTGAAGTGATAATTTTCCGAAAAAAATACAGTCGGCTCTCGTTTTTTCGAACCTGTAGGAACCATTCAAATAAGTTCGTAAAATTGAGATCGCAACTGTTCGTTAACCCTTTGATGCGCAACCATTTCTCAATATATACAAAGTACTGCCGTTGCCGTCGCACGATTTAACTACCAGCAAGATGGCGGTCGATTGAATTGCCCGTGCGTTCCACAACGCTAAAGAACATTTTTGACACAGCCGGCTCTATCAAAAATGTTGCGAAGGCGACGGCTAAACTTTTGTCGATATTGGGCAGTCTATCTAGATGTCCTCCTTAAGTGTTTAATTGAAATGAAATGTATTCTTCGTGAATCAGAACAGCCAAAATCTCAGGGTTGTGTCCTCATAGCGAGGACACCGCGGGTTTAACCCTTTAACGCGCAGTGAACCCCGTAACCCGCTCTGGGAACACCTAACTCTGACGTTTTGACTGTTGCCAGTCACGAAGAATAGATTTGATTTCTATAAAAATTGTGCAGGTGACATAGCTCCACGAGAATCCTTTACTTTTTAGTACGTCATTTCCCTTAAAAAAATTGTCGCAATTATTTTTAACAGCACTGACATCTGCTGAAAAATGGAAGAATGCGAGGACAGCTGGATAGATTGCCCAATGTTGAAAAAAGGGCAGCCGTTGACATCGCTCGACTTAACTACCAGCAAGATGGCGGACGATCGAAACGTTCATCGCGTGCCACAGATCTAGAGACCCTTTTTTAGGGTCTCTAGATTTAAGGGGCAGCTGGCTGTGCCGGCACAGCCAGCTGCACGCGATGAACGTTTCGATCGTCCGCCATCTTGCTAGTAGTTAAGTCGAGCGATGTCAACGGCTGTCCTTTTTTCAGCATTGGGAAAGGTTTGTGCCTCAAAGGGTTAAGGGTTATAAGAGAGTTCGTAAAAACGAGCGTTTATTGTATTATCATAGGTCAACAGTTTTACATCTGAAAGTAAATTTGTTTCTCGATTCCATCATTTAAAAAACAAAACAAATAAATAAAATCATTCTAGAACTTCGAGGAATGCGTTTGCTCTTCGTAGTGTGCCTTATTACTAGTTTCGCAAACCTTCCCATCTGCATCTGTAATTAGCGCAGGAAACACTTCCGCTTATATATAGATGCTGCTGGGTTTCTCTCTCTCTCTCTCTCTGTGCCCGTCTTCCCTCCTTTTCAAATGATTTCAGCAAATCTTCGCTTCAGCTCCCACTCAGTGATACGCTTAATGATCTGCGAAACTCTTTCCGCATGTTTCGAACGTGGTTATTTGGGGTTACAACTCTTGGCGACCGTAGAGAAGGAGGAGGCGGAGGTGAGCTGGAGATTCGTTCCGGTGCATGCCGATCGATTTATCCCATCATTAGAAGTGTCGGCATGACCCGGCAGATGGCAGCACTACAAAATGGGAGCGCGCCCACAGGAGCATTAATGATGCTTGAAGCGACTGCATGATACTGTACACTGTAAATAAAAATTGATATCGAGTAGTGGCACTTTTACCAGTTAGTAAACGCCAGCGGTTGCTATCAGAGAATGCCAGAAATATGCATAACGCATATCAGATTTTGTCAATATGTTGTGCTGTAGATATCATGAGTGAAAAAGATGAGAAATTACTCGAATAAAGAAAGAAGTGTAGCAGAACGTTCATCCTAATTGCAGAGGAAATTTTGAAGCTGTATGCTTAAGTATATTAATAAATAACATAGTCTCTAATACTCCCCTGTTTATCTAATTGTTATCTATATATATATATATATATATATATGCGTATGTATATTAGGGAAGGGGGTTATAATTACTACTGGTTTTATACTTACAGTAAGACCTGTCTTAAAAAAAATCAGAACATTTTTCTTCTGAAGTCAGGTATGTGCTGTATACGAGTATATTTTAATAATGAGTAATCAGTTAATTGGACCGTTTGACTAGGAACTAATTCCATTAAACAAATCAATTCCACACACTTAGTAAAGGGTACTCGTAAGAGAGATTTATCCACTTTATTTCAATTACAGTGGGTAATGGGACGTGCTTCGGAACAGTGCTTTGATAAATCTCTATATATAAAGTAAGATGTCCTGACTGACTGACGATCATCGCCCAGCCAAACCTACTGGAGATACAGACATGAAATTTTAGAAGCTTGTAGTTTCTGTACTCAAGGTGTCATTTAAGAAGCGATTTTTAAAAATTCGAACCCAGACAGGGGTGGAGGCTCGAAACTTTCTTGTCAAGTTATAATCATATCTCAAGGAAAAAAGAGATAGTCATTAAATAATTGCTTTAAAATGTAACTTACAGAAATATCTAAAAATCATACTCGGGGTTTTTTTTTGGAATTCGCACCAAAACGGGGGTAAAGGGCCAAAACTTTCTTTAACGCTCTTTTCACGTTTCCTTTTATATCTCAGAAATAAAAAGAGATAGGAGCGAAATTCTTGCTTTAAAATGTAACTAAAAGAAACACCTAAAAATCGTTTTCAGGATTTTTTAGAATTTGCACCCAAACTGGGTAAGGGAGCCAAGGCGTTCTTTTCACATTTTCCTTCGTATCTCAAAAGAAGAAAGAGATGCCGCAAAATTCTTGGTTTAAAATGTAACTAAGGGAAATACCTAAAAATCTTTTTCGGGGTTTTTTTAGAATTCGCATCCAAACGAAGGTAAGGGTCTAAAACGTTCTTTAACGTTCTTTTCACATTTCGTTTTATATCTCAGAACTAAAAAGAGATAGGAACAAAATTTTTTGCTTTAAAATGTAAGTAACAGAAACACCTAAAAATCATTTTCAGGGTTTTTTAGAATTTGCACCCAAACTGGGTAAGGGGCCAAAACGTGAAGCCCACCATTTGTGATAAACAAGAAAATTCACTCAAAAACAATAAACAATATTTATTATGAATAATGAATGACCAATAGTTTTTAAATTATGAAATTTTTCTTTAAAAATTAATTAATAACAGCATAATTGGATAGCCATTAAAGATCCGCCGAAATGAAACAAATCTGGATCATTTTCTTTCGCTCTGATGGATACAGATGCGGATTGGTATTATTATTATTATTGTTGTTGTTGTTGTTTTCTCGCTCAGGCGGATATGAAAATGGTTGCGGATTTTTTTTTTCTTCGTATATCTACCGATACGGATATCCTAAACACCCCAATTTTAATGCAAATGGAAAGAAACGGATAAGAAATCGCTGAAATTCATGTTACTTTCCAAGGTATACAACTGCATTAAGAAAATTCAGAATTAAATGCCAGAACCTACGCACTTCTGGATCAAGACCTGATAATAACTGTTTTAAGGAGAGTTTTTATGGTCTTTTATTACATTCCCCGTTGTCAGCTGGCTCCCACTAACTGCCATGTATCAGCACTGGGATGACCACACCACGCCATGCATCAGGTTTCCCTTCCACGCACCACACTCCACTTATGCGCCCGCAACGAGAAAACTATCCGGGTGAAATATTGCGTCAGCCTGCACACGCGTTTGTTTATGTCCGTAAACAACCAGCCGTTTTAATGTCGTCCCTCTCTCTCGGAGATAATTCAAAAGGAGACGTGTGTGTGTGTGTGTCTGTTTTTTGTTTATAAAGGAGAGACTTCCATACGCCGAGAGAGAAGAGAGAGAGAGAGTTAGAGTTGATGAACCTAACTAATTCATGACGGCAATTATGTTGAGTACCCTGAAAAGCCGTTTCTCCATCCGATGCCTCTTTGTTGACAGCTCGGTACATTTGCAAATTGGTTCTACTTTAATAACGTAATTGCCGGTCTCAAAAAAGGAAGGAGACCCAACTTATACGGGAGGCCTTTCAGTTTATGTTTTGTTTTTTAACTCCCAACTTTCTTTGAAGATTCCAAACTGGCTGCGGCGAGACGTGTGCCGTTGCGCTTGTTAAAAGTCTCGAAACTGCCCGGGCAATTTATAGTTCACTTTTCGGAATGATTTAGACGAGCGTGAAAATGGTTTGTGTATTTATTTATTTTTTATTTTGTTTTAGTTAGGAATGGGAAGTACAAGCATGTATGTAATTTTCGCATTAGGAAGGATTAACCCTTTCTCGCCGACTGTCTCGCATACGTGCCAGCAAGAAATTCACTCTTTTCCGGCCGGCTGTCTGTCGTGCCAAAGCGTTTTCTCGTTCGCCCGCCGCACATTTGTAATGGAACTTTTTAAAAATTCGTTAGCATATTTAGTTCTCAAATATATAACATTACAGTCATAAATATATACTAAAAATACAATGTGTAGAAAATTTATTTAAACAATAAATAAATAAATTAAATAGCTGTAAATAAAGATTATACAGGGTGTCCCAAAAAGGTGGTAACGGGGCTTTAATTCTTCATCTATTAGAGATAAGTGTGCAGTGTAAATTCAAAAAATTATATGCAAAAGGTTGGCCAGTCCTGTTATATCCTACTATTTAGTTACGCTGATCACTGACTCTCTAACAAATCCGGGAAACCTGCTCCAAGATAAAACTTTTACCGCCATTACTCCAAGATTAAAAAGTTCAAAAAGATTAAAAAGTACAAAAAGATTAATATAACATCTACACCGTTTGTACGATCCGCTTGAAATTTTTCATTATGTATAAAAATGTAGAAAACAACCTGCACTACTTTAAAAAATTTGAAAATCTTCCCGTTCCCTCATTTTTAAGCGATTTTTTGCTATTTTCAGCTCCATTTTATTTCAGAGACTAAAAAAAGGGAATCATTTGCGTGACAAAATTAGGCTCTGTTAGTGACAATGACGTCATATTTGGAGTTGCGAGTTCAGGCTTGGAAGGGAAAGTTGCGATTTTAGTTCGTTCTAAACAATTTTTGGATAACATAGTTTAATTTTTTTTTTCATTAAAATGATCGTCTGCTTCAAGCATTGATATAAGAGGGGCTGTGTACACAAACGAAATCTTTCAAATGCGAAAAGCTTCCGCGTGTTTCCAGAAGAGCATGAAATTCAATTTGGGTATATATAACTGAGAGTGAAAATGAAACTATTTATTTTAGCTGGACGAAGATATATTGAGTGTAGGCATATTTTCGTTAAATGTTGTTTCTAGCGCCCGTTGTAATTGCCTCCACAACGGGCTTTGGCTTCTAGTATATAGGGTGTACCAAAAAGGTGGTAACCGGCTTTCTTTATCTCGGGCCTCTTGAGAGATACGTGATACGTGGGCAGTGTAAATTGAAAAAATGTTCAAAATAAGGTCGGAAGATTCCGTTGAGAAAAAGTTCCTCTCGTTTATTTACAAAAAGTTAGTTTTTAAATTTGCATACGACCCTCCGTACGAAAACATTTTCAATTAGTAAAATGTGCCCCATACACTCATGAGATGACATACAAAATTTGAGAATTATACTTTAAAAAGTGTCTGGAATATGAAGATAAACATATAACGTTGGCTTAAACCACCTTTCCCATGGCTCTCGAAGGGAAAAAATTACATCGAATGATCGCATTTCAGGGGTCGTACAGAAATTGCGAAAGACTCTTTTTACCACTCTATCAATAAACGTTTATATTCAAAATCATATGTAGTCCCCGACCATCTTTCTTTAACGCGCAGTGTTCCCGCTCTCGGAACACCAAACTTTGACGTTTTGACTGTTGCCAGTCACGAAGAATAGATTTGATTTCTATAAAAATAGTTGCGAGTGACATATAGCTCCACGAGAATCCTTTACTTGTCATTTCCCGTAAAAAAATTGTCACGATTATTTTTAACAGCACTGACATCTGCTGAAAAATGGAAGAATGCGAGAACAGCTGGATAGATTGCCCAATGCTGAAAAAAGGGCAGCCGTTGCCATCGCTCGACTTAACTACCAGAAGGATGGCGGATGATCGAAACGTTCATCGCGTGCCACAGATCTAGAGACCCTTTTTTGACGCAGATGGCTGTGCCGGCACAGGCGATTTTTTTTGTATCGCTGAGGCTACTAATGCTACTATTTTTGCCTCCTGACACTGGAGGACAGCTTTTTTTTTTTTTTTTTTTTTTTGGTTTCAGTGTGTCGCGTTGTTTATAAAGAGTCATTCTGGGTTTTTTTTTTTTTTTTCGAGTCTCTTGTGCAATTTGTTTAACTGAATTTGTATGCCAAGATCGTAATTCAGATTTTGTTCCCTACACTCTCCGGGCAATATCGCAATTTTTCGGCCGTGTTATACGAATTCGTCTTACATGAATGTTCGTAATTAATGTTCTATTTGTGTTATTTTGGGCCTTTTTTTAAAGAAAAAGTGCTGTTTTCTTTTGTATCAGCAAAGCCTGCCTTTTATTAAAGACTTTGTGTATACTTAAGAACCCATATCCATTTGTATAATATGTAAAAATAATGCAAAACTTTCAAGTATTTTCATTATTTTTCGAATGCTATTGAAAAAAAGGAAGAAAAGGAAAACTCTTCGAAATTAAGCATGAAATAGTTAATCTTACACGTGTCTAGAACCCACCACAGATTTAAGAAGCCGGAGCTACGCACTGCGAAATCACTTTTTAAACTCAAAACGACTTTCTACACCATTTCTTTTACTCACGAACTTCCTTGTTATGACACAGCTGCGTACACAAATCAACGTGATCAGCAACATCCAGTATTGGTTCATTTTGTTAGTACGCCAACTCTGTTATCAGTTTTATGGTGCAAATTTCTTTAAATTATTTATTTGGGAACAACAACAACAAAAAAAAAATAGCCCAATATTGTTTTGTCTGGTGAACTCGCATTTATGCCACCTAACCCTTTCGTCCAGTTCATCTGTTTGCTAGACTCACATCAGCATTATTCCTTCTTAACCTTTTGAGGCGCAACCCTTTCCCAATGTTGAAAAGAGGGCATCGCTCGATTTAACTACCAGCAAGATGGCGGACGATCGAAACAGATCTAGAGACCCTTCTTTTGACGACAGCTGGCTGTGGCACGCGATGAATGTTTCGATCGTCCGCCATCTTGCTGGTAGTTAAGTCGAGCGATGGCAACGGCTGCCCTTTTTTCAACATTGGGCAATCTATCCAGCTGTTCTCGCATTCTTCCATTTTTCAGCAGATGTCAGTGCCGTTAAAAATAATCGTGAACATTTTTTTACGGGAAATACCGTGCTAAAAAGTAAAGGATTCTCGTGGAGCTATGTCATTTTTATAGAAATCAAATCTATTCTTCGTGACTGGCAACAGTCAAAACGTCAGAGTTGGGTGTTCCCAGAGCGGGAACACCGCGTGTTAAAGGGTTAAAGCGCTAACTTGAGGCAGCGGCGGATTAATGCAATTTTGTCGAGGGGGCGGTAGAAGATTGACTTATAAATCCTTTTTTTTTTTTTTTTTTGAGGGTAAAATAAAATCTTTTATATTAATTTTTTTTTTCTCGGGTGGTATGGTCGCCCCCCCCTTTTATAATCAATCGTTGACTTAACCCTTTAGCGCGCGATGTCCTCGCTGTGAAGACGCAACTCTGATATTTTGGTTGTTTTGATTCACGAATAAATTTGATTTTAATCAAGTACTTAAGGAGGACATCTAGATAGACTGCCCAATGTCGAAAAAGTGCAGCCGTTGCCGTCGCACTGATGCAACTGTCTGTGCGGCGCTGCACAGCCAACTGTGCCAGAAATGTTCTTTAGCTCTGTGGCACGCAAAGGGCGATTCGATCGACCGCCATCTTGCTGGTAGTTAAATCGTGCGAAAGCAACAGCTGCACTTTTTCGACATTGGGAATCGCCTGCGCTTCAGAGGGTTAAATGTTTCGTGTAGCATGAAATTTACCTTTTTAAATACGCGCAAATTAAATTTTCCAACTCTGCCCGTGAATGTATTGAAATGAAAAAGTTGCTTGAGTTGAGTGGCGCATCTGAACTCGTCAGTGGAAAAAATTGGCTTATGGTATGTTAAAAGTTGGCCAACCCTGTTACAAATAATGATGACACAAACGTGTGTCGCACATAAAAGCTGCAAATTTCTATCTCATATCCATTGGTAGTCATTGTGTTCAATAAAGAAGAATCCTTGCATAAGCCCGTACTGCTGAGAAGTACTGATGAGCTGAGAAGTTGAGCCGCACGAGTTACTTTGCTGAAGTCTCAACCAGAGGACATCGTCTATAATTCTTTGGCATGACCATTCCGTTGACAATAGCTACAATTATGTCTTTAACCACGCCATTCTATCACTATCTATACGGGTCCGGATTCAATTCCCGGCACGGGCTCGGGCTGTTATTTTGTCAAATCCCTTCATAGGAGACAACGCTAGGTGCTCCCATAATAAAGAGACCAGTAATTCCGGCCTCTGTAGTGGCCAATGCCTATACGGCAAGTGCCTACCTTTAGAAATTCTTTATCCACAAGAGGCTAAGTGCTCATTTCCATATAGAGCTCAATATGGATGTCTAGTAAAGTTTCTGTCAACATGAATCCATAAAGTTGGCCAATTAAAAAGATGCTATTGAAAGTAAATGAGGCAAGCACTCATAATTCATTGGACAGACCATCTAGATATCAATCAGCAGGACAATTTAAAATGCTATTTATAGTTATTTGGGAAATGGATCACGCATCTGGAAGTACTCTAAATGATTTAATGTACCAATTAAAACCAAATGCGGAGTGAAAGAAAATGGTTTATCAATCAATGTGACAATGTAGAGTAGTTTAAGTGATTTGAGTAGTCTTTTCTAATGAGTTCTGGAAATGTGTTATTTATGTCTGGAAATCCATGAATTCACTAAAACAAAATATTTCAGGTTTATATATATACATAAATGTTGCGGTAAATGCAATAAATCCAGGAATTATGCATAATCAGCGGTGTCATTTTGTCAGTATGATAAATGGTTGGCTATTTATCAATGTAACTGGTTATTTTTAAGATCGCTGGTAGTGCATTTTTTTTTTCAAGACACCCCACCCTTCTCCAACCCACACACAAATAAGGTTCTTCCCCCCCCCCGTAGATTACAAACTTAAAAGGAAAGAAATCAGTAGGTCGAACCACAACTGTGGAAGTCACCTCGAAAATTCGCTACCAGTGGCGTTTCGTCACAGTCCTCACTCGGCGTAAATATTTCTCTGATTTTTTTAGCTATCGTAATTAAATTTTGGATGTCGACAACAGATATGTACCTGCAACATCAAACTGTATCCCCCTATTTTATTATCATCAATTTTCCGAATTGCCTCTCACTATAGAAGCAAATTTAAGGACATATTCACGTCAAAAACGTAAGTGAGTACGATCAGCACTGTATGTTTCCCTTTGCTCTCGCTTCCAGTTGTCTTTTCATACCTCCATCCTCAAAAAATTAATAAATAAATATCAATAAAAATTAAATTGAATTAAATTATGAATAATCACTGGCAATTTCGTATAATCCCTGAATTTATTACGTTTACATAAAATACACTGCTGGCCATCGTAAATGCAACACCCTGAAGGAAGCATGCAAATAATATGAAATTTACAACATGCATTAGCTGAGGTGAGATATGCAAATGATTAGAATTTCAGCGCAGACGCACATCAAGCGCGCCTGTGGCGCCACCTCAAAGCGCTATTTAAGGCTTGGAGATTTCGACGGTTTCAAGTACAGCAATTGTGTTTTTCTTGCTTTTTTTTCAAAAAAACGATAAATTATGCCTCGTAGGAAACAACGATCATCTTTTGATCAAGTATCCGAGTTTGACAGAGGAAGGATAGTGGCATACCGAGATTGTGGGTTATCTTTCAGGGAAATCGGTCGTCGTATTGGACGAAACCAAACAACTGTGATGCGGATATGTGATCGTTGGGTGCAGGAGGGTACGACGGACAGACGTGATCGACCGCATCGACCTCAGTGCACCACGTCACGTGATGACAGGCAGATTGTACGCATGGCAGTGACGGACCGCTCAGTCACATCACGAACCATATCACAGCAGATTCAGTCTGTAACGCATCATCCAGTGTCTGCGCGTACCATTCGACGTCGTTTACAGCAGAATGGTCTGTCCGCAAGACGTCCGTTGCTTTGTCTACCTCTGACGCGGAACCACAGACGTCTCCGCCGCCAATGGTGCGATGAAAGAAGGATGTGGACGACAGAATGGAATGAAATTCTCTTTACTGACGAGTCACGCTTCTGTATGCAACACCACGACGGTCGGATTCGAGTCTGGAGACACCGTGGAGAGAGGATGCTGAACAGCTGCATTATGCACCGTCACACTGGTCCTGCACCGGGTATTATGGTATGGGGCGGTATCGGATATCTCTCTCGCACTCCTCTAGTACGCATTGCCGGTACTTTAACCAGCCAGCGCTACATCTCCGAGGTGTTGGAGCCAGTTGTCCTTTCTTACCTTCAGGGCTTGCCAACAGCCATATTTCAGCAGGATAATGCACGGCCACACGTGGCACGCATTGTCCAAGGGTTCTTCGTCAATCACCAGATTGAATTGCTTCCCTGGCCGGCGCGCTCTCCGGATCTTTCGCCGATAGAAAACATGTGGTCCATGGTTGCTCAACGACTGACCCAGAGTTCATCCCCAGCTGTCACACCAGATCAACTTTGGCAACGTGTGGAAGCTGCTTGGTCTGCTGTACCCCAAGAACACATTCAAAGTCTCTTTGAATCAATGCCGAGGCGTGTGGCAGCTGTGATCTCCAACAACGGCGGCTACTCTGGGTACTGATTTTGGCAGGAACCACGCTTCATAGAATGCTGTAAATTTAATCATTTGTTACTTGGTCAACATGTTATCTACACAATAAATTTTGTTGTGATATCTCTTGTTTTTCTTGGTGTTGCAATTTGGGTGGCCAGCAGTGTATATAGTTTTCTTAGAAATTCACAGTATCATTATGATTAGGATATAAATTAACCAATGTTGTGTGTAAAGTAAAAAGAAGTGATTTAATTAATGTTATGTAAATTTTAAAACCTTCATAGATTTTAGAGACGTTCTTCATTAAACTTTCGTCACCTCACCAGTGATATATTTCCATTTTATTGACTAGTACTCAATGTCAAGTTTGTGCATCAATAGTCAGTGGGTTCTAACAGTTATGTCAGAATCGAGCTAGATCTGATTTTTAAGAAGTTGCAAGCAGGCCGAAGCGAAACAAGCAAACACGACTTTTATTATTTGTTAGTACTGCTCAGTAGAGATGAGTTCGGGCTCATTTTTTGAAGCCCGAGCCCGAAGACTTTTAATCCGAGCCCGAGCAATATTATTAAAGTTGGAGCCCGAGCCCGCCCGAGCCCGAAATTTCAGCTAAAGGCAAATAAAATTAACTACTTCATTAATAGGATACAATAATTTTTGGAGCTTCACACATCTTCTAGTCCCCCGTGCGCTATTTTTTGAAATAAGTACGTCTATTTATCCCATGAATCACTTTTTAAAATCTGTTTCAAGGATTATAAAAAGTGATTCATGGAAAACAAAGGAGAATCGTTCAACAAAGGAGAAATTTTTCACGAGCCCGAACGCAATCGTGAATTACAGAGCCCGAGCCCGAGTCGGGCCCGGGCTCGGGCTCGGGCTTTCGGGCTCGGGCTGAGCCCGTCTCATCTCTACTGCTCAGTAGAAGCGGCATGCAGGAAAGCGAAGATTAACGTGAACCCTAGAGCACTGGCTGTCCAAGGAAGTTGATGGAACTATTGCCCTATCTCTATCAGCAGCACACTCGAACATAAAAATTGTTGGGTTTAGAGAGTTCAATCCACTACTGAACTGAGGTTTAGTCTGATCGCTTATATGTTTAAAATAGCACAGCGATGGATTTTTTTAAATCCATATTCTTTGGCAAATTCTGCGTGTACAGACAAAATGCTTTGCAATACTTATCTCTCTCCCTTGCAGAATTTCTAGGTTCGTTTGTGGCTCCAGAATGACTCCAGATTTTTTTTTTTCCAAATTATTTTTTCGCTGTTGAGCATCGTGCAGGCCAACTTCTTTTCAAATTTTCCACATATTATTTCCAGTCATCAAAAGTACTCACAGGAATTACTTTTAATGCAGCTAAAAACCTTTAATTTACTTCGAGGAGAATAGTCAGCAAGTACGGCAAACTTTGGCTCCTAAGTTTTAGTTTTCGGTGGAGGAAAAAATCAGACATTGTTTAAGAACAAAATTCAAAATCAGAAATGCATAAATCTTAATACTTTAAGATATATCTATGACTTTTATATCGAACAAATTTGAAATACATTCAATCAGTGGCGTAGCCAGAAATTTTTCAGGGGAGGGGTGGGTGTACTACTACTGCAACTCACAAATATGTATACGTGTGTGTGATAAGGGAGTGAAGAATGTGAATTTTGTATGGCAAAAAATTCCTCATGATGGGATTGTAACCCCTGGCTACGTCATTGCATTCAAATACTCACGTATATTTTTTTCATACACTAAATTTTTATAAGTTTTTTAGATATTTGACTCAGTAGGAAGTACTAGTTTAAGGAAAGTTTTTATCCAGACGTTCCAATCAAATATTATAAATTTTAGACAAAATTGTAACTAATACGAGATAGTGAGCATTTTCGGAATAATGAACAAGCTTTAAAAATTATACTACAAATATCGCAACATTTCAATGCATGGAAACTTATATTGAGTCCAGATTGGACTTTTTAGTATTTCGAGTACCAATAATGGCTTATTTAGATCATTAAAATTTGAAAGTTTACTAAGCGTTAATCATACAAGTCCAAAAATACAGAAACCTGTATCTTTACAATCAACATTAAAATTTTTTACAATTCAGTGGCTGGTCTACCCATCTCGAGTAAAAGGACTAACTGATAAAACAGGAATTACTTTCAGTATCATAGAAGTTTCATTTTTATCTGTCCTAAACTTTGTGCTTTCGTTCCTCGATTTCAGAAAACGAAAACCCCAGAATATCGTACTGGTCAACCGAGGAATTTTACTGTTGTAGCATTATGTTTGTTTGACTTCTTCGGAAGCAGGAACTGTGATGCCCTGAAACTTGTGATGTTTTTGCGGATGTAGCTTCCCAACTTGGTGACATTTTGCAATGTTTGCAGTCAAATGACGTGCGAAAGTGTAGCCAAGTAAAACTGTCTAATCATGCTGCGTCTGTGAGGTGATATCATCGGAAAAAACGTAAAACATTTGCTGCATGACGTAAGAAATAATGTTGCTTACGTCTGAAAGTATTCAATAGCGATAATTTTGAGCCGGAATTGAAATTCTGGTTCCTGTTGCTATTATCTTGGTTATCTTCGGATTTACCAACAAACTCTGTGCCGTATTTTGTCGTACACATATGAGTGCATTATCGTGTTCTCATCTGAAGGCCGGAAGTTTCTCTTGTAGTAATACGAATTATCAAGGCCGTACCCTGGGGGTCTCCCCACCCCTCCGGAAATTTAAAATTTTATTAACAAAATAATAATGATTAAGTCTTTTTGCGAAAATTCAGCCTTTTTCACCGTTTGGTCTCCCGCCGAAATTTTTTTCTGGGCACGGAACTGCGAATTATACGAATAATACGAGATCGACTTTATTAGAAATTATATTTAATAACTGTATGTGAGAAACATTTCACGTCATATATATACATACAGGTTGCATATTACTACATTCAATTGCGATCAAAGATCTCTTTCCGAAGACACTGCAGGAATCATCGTGAGGCATCCATTGGTGTTTTTGCCTCTCATCTGTCACCACTATTTTGACTTTTGAGTGACAGAGGGCTATTTTAATACAGCGCCAAAAGAACTGAATAAAATTGAAAAGACACTTATTCAGGGTTGGGTTTTTGACGTCAAAAACTGGTTTTTGACATGACAAGCGTCAAAAACTGGTTTAAACTGTCGAAAACTGGTTTAAACCGTCAAAAACTGTCAAAAATTAATCCATAAAAGAAAGAGAACAATATGTAAACTAATTGTGCAGTATATTTTCATTTTGCATTAAACTAAATACATAATTAAAGTTAATTATATTGAAAAATAATTATTATATTAAAAAATGAGTTATTTCTCAACAAATGACAATTATTGGGCTCATTAATAATTGTCTGTAGTGTGCATTTCTTTGTATAAATAAATAAATACCATTTATAGGATAAAATGTTTTTAATTTCATTTATTCAGTAGTCTATATACATATAATTTGGAGGGACAGTTAATATATAAATAATGTTCAGCAGTCTTTCAAAATTTTCAAACTGAAGTATGGCTAAACATTTCCTGTAGAAGCAAATATTAAACTTATTTTGATTTAATCTAAATACCTAAATTGAAAGGGTTTTAAACAAAAACAAATAACATAATAATTTCAGTCATTTAAATAAAATGAAATAAAGATCTACACCTTTAATTATCAGTATACTAAAGTTTCCCATTCAATATAGATTACCAATTTATTGAATGTAACCAATGTATTAAATGTAATGCAGCATTGAAATTTATCACAAAATGATATTGGTATTTTACATGTGAGAAACTTACAAGCCATGGAAGATTTTAAGGACAGTCCTAATTTTTAATGCAGTTAGATAAATTAGAATTTTAATGTTTTAACAGCAAGAATAATATTTTGAACATCACTCTCTTTTCTATTTCTAGACAACATACTTTATAAAAAAATGTATAAAAGATCTTTAGAATATTTCTTAAAAGTGAATATTACACAATGTGTGCAATTTTGAAGAAATCAATAAGTATTTTTACTACAGTCAATATTTGTAGTAGATTAATATCAATAATCAATAACAATCAGCCGATATTTGTAATTGTATTAAAATAAATTAATATATGTAATTTGCATTTATTTTAAAGTGCAATATTTAAGGTTTTTGACGTGACAGTTTAAACCATGGTTAAAACCGTCAAAAACTGTCATGCGTCAAAAACTTGCCAACCCTGCACTTATTTTTCCAGAACGACCGAAAAGCATTGGATGAAGTCCGTAAGATTTTACGATATCATACGAGGGATATCTAAGCATCCTCTGGATATCCATAATCCGTAATGTTATAACGTTATATCGCAGCTTATTTGGTAGAAGTGCGACGAAGCAGAAGTTTTTCAAAATGCATCTTCAAGTACAAATAAAGAATTTTAGCGTGTAAACAAAACAATAGAAATTCGTTAAAAAAAAAAAATCAAAACTGGGGTCATGATAACCTAATGGTTAGGGGTTGGACCAGAGGGTTTCGAGTTCGACCTTTGACTGACCAATAAAAGCCACTGTGCAAAAAATCCGTGTTACAGCAATTTTCTCAGAGTTAGCTAACTGTTGTTGACATGTTCTAGTATTCAGAAATGCCCGTCCCCTACTTCCTGATGATCTAAACTGGGCTATCATGAATCTTCTACCAGGCCTGCTGGTGTACTCCGATGAGTCATCCAAAGAGGCCTACGGACGTTTCTCATTGGTTAGATTCGGCCGTTAGGTGACGTATCTTAAAGCTGGAACCAAGAAGTGAGGTCCGTAGGCCTCTTTGGATGACTCATCGGGGTGTCCAAGCAGGCCCGATAGAAGATTCACGATGGCCCTGATCTAAACTGCTGAGAAAATCTCCGGGGAGGTCGCGAGTTGCTGTATTATCATCTACTGGCAAGCAAGATCAAAAGTTGAGTACGTTATAAAATAACGTATCTCACTAAGCTCAAAGCATTCTATCAATACGTGCTTTAAAAAGCAAAGCATTTTTAGAATAATAATATTTTCAATTAATTTGACAAATTCATGTTTGTTTCCATGATAAAAAGACGAGTTAAACACATTAACAACTGCTTTTCCACATGCTTTTACAAACACTTTGAACCAAATTTCCGTACAAAACTATTTAAATGGGGAAAATGGCACCATTTCAATATCTTCCCATCGTAAAAACCTTTCTCATCGCGAAACTTGATCTGTCAGCCCTGCTTTTGTAAAACATCCTTTCCCTAGTTTTGCAGCAACACTTTTCCCGTCTTTCGCATTTCGTCTTCATCTCTTCACTTTCTCGAGCAGGGAAAGGGATATCTATAAAACTGTTTGTTGTCACACTCCGCACAAAATCCATCTGCATTAATTAATGTCCGCACTAATCCAGAAGAACGCCCAGCATCTTCCGAGGAGAGTTGAGACGGCATATTTGTTTCCAGATAGCAGGTCCCGTGCGTTTTAAGAGATACTATTTATTTCGGAATTGTCTGCCAGATGCCAGCGGCTTGTAGAGAGGGCTCTTGTAAGTAAGCAGAGTTTTTTTGAACGTAATGGTGGCTGAGCAATATGCCTGTCGAGTGCGGCACGAATGGAAACAGACAATAAATTTAAAAGCACCATGAGAGAAGGAATAAGGTTGATTGCAAAGTGCTGAATCGCCAAAGAAATAAATATAAGTAGTCACCTTATAAATATGCAACGAGAAGTGGGCAAAACATATCAAAATGTGTTACATGCAGTTAGGTCAGAGGTTCCCAAATTTTTTTTCCTCGTAGACCGCTTTCAAAATTTTACTGGTTTCGGTGTACCCTCTGCTGCTACATTTCTACCATATTTTCAGCCTTTCAGTCTATTGAAATGATCCTCCCATTTTTTTCTCGCCAGCCTAGACTCCTATCGAGTCTCGAGTGGACCACTGGGGGTCCACCTGGACCACTTTGGGAATCACTGAGTTAGGTACACAGAATTCTGTCCTGTAGAAAGGCAATTGCTTTGCTTTCACCAGTACAGAGGTTAGGGTTTGTTTTGTTGCCTGGTGGAGTTAACTGGAAGATGTTACTATGTTTATTGGCAGAAAACACGCTTTGCGTTATAATTTTGTTAATATATATATTGCGTTTAGTTTTGTTAATATATAGCCCCTCAAAGTTCATTCTGGCCGAAGTTTGAAGGTCTCGCTTTCGGACATACGGCGGCACTGTCGATCTGATATCTGGAGTTTTCGTTGACTTTCTGTAATTGAATAAGCGTTAGAATCCCTTAAAAAATCCACCGGCCAAGGCAGCCCCCTCTCCCACGTAAGTAGATGCCCCTCGTGTAGGCTTCGCGTAACCCTTTAACGCGCAGTATTCTCGCTATGGGAACACCAAACTCTGACGTTTTGACTGTTGCCAGTCACTAAGAATAGATCTAATTTCTATAAAAATAGTTGCGGGTGACAGAGCTCCGCGAGAATTATTTAATTTTTAGCACGTCATTTCTCGTAAAAAATTGTCACGATTCTTTTTAACAGCACTGACATCTGCTGAAAAATGGAAGAAGGCGAGAATAGCTGGGATAGATTGCCTAATGCTGAAAAAAGGGCAGCCGTTGCCATCGCTCGACTTAACTACCAGCAAGATGGTGGACGATCGAAACGTTCATCGCGTGCCACAGATCTAGAGACCCTTTTTTTGACGGCAGCTGGCTGTGCGTCAAAAAAAGGGTCTCTAGATCTGTGGCACGCGATGAACGTTTCGATCGTGCGCCATCTTTCTGGTAGTTAAGTCGAGCGATGGCAACAGCTGCCCTTTTTCCAGCATTGGGAAAGGGTTGCGCCTCAAAGGGTTAATACAAAACAAACTTAGCTCATTTCATAATTAAACTGTAACTTATCTTGGACATTCTTTTTTTTTTTAATTCCAATTCATTTAAGTAGACAAAACTATTGATTTCCGCATTTCTGTTTGTGTAACCATTACGGATCTGGATGGCTTTTATTCTAAACTGACATTTGCAAGTTTTTGTGTAATTCCACTTCCCCCTGAAAATGCATTTATCACTGTCATAAATTTGCCTTAGTCATTTTGCCCTTTGCCATCATTTCAGTCGCAATCGAATTACGCAATAGGTTTTAATGAATGCAATGTTCCTTTCCTTTCCTGTTCATTTGGATGAGTCCTCGAAAACTCCGCGCGACTATAATGGATGCGATATTCTCGACGACCCTGAAAAAAAAAAAAAAACTGGAACTTTTGTGTACACAGTCGCCAACTGTACGAATTCGGACTTTCCAGCATCGATATTTGCCAAAAACAGTTCCATAATTCATCGAGCAGTTCATTGTAGAATCCAATTAATTGTTTAATGCACAGAAGCTGACATAATTTATGGTTCTAGGCTCTAAGGACTCCGACCAAGGCTTTGTACATTTAGGCCTCGGCATATGTGTAGGATATGTATTATAGTTGAAAAAATGGTTGCACAGAGACGGATTGAAGCAATTTTGTGGTCGGGGGCTGTTAGTTGAAATCCATGTCCATTTTATGGAAGTAAAATAGGATCTCTTACATTTTTAATTTAATTTCTCTTTTTTAGGAGGGGAGCAGCCCCCCCCCCTTTAATCTCAATAGAGTTACATCCGCAAATGTCTCAATATCTTTTAGAGATCCCTTCCAAAAAAAAAATTGTGGAATACAACAAAAACAAACATTCCCCTTGCTTTTAGGATGCAAAATAATTCAATAATGTTTTGGGTAAAGATTTAAAATTGAAATAAATGTTGCATAGCAAGTAAAATATACTTAAAAAACAATGATAGATTTAATACATAATGTACTAGCTGCATAACCGTTCTTCGCGCAGGATAAAATGAATGTTTTATACTAACACATGATGGGAATTATTTCCATGGAACCTAATCTCAGAAAGCTGAGTTGTTTCACTTTGGAAGTTACTGCATGCGTTATAGCTGCTAACTAACCTACGTTTATTCGTTCATATAACTCCGTGATATTGCAAAATTTGACATAAACACTATGTCGGTGTCATGTTCGATGCAGAAAAAATAAATAAGTAAATCAATAAACTTCACGTCCTGCACACGAAACTATTAACTTTCAAAATGATTTTTCTACCAAAAATTTTTTTATAATAGGGATACTGGAAAGTAATAAAGCGATTGCTTTGCGAAATTATTTTTTTATAATTTAATAAAAAATTGATTACTTACATAGTTCAATATTTATTTTAAACAATTATTCTCTATGTACAGCTTCGGAGGAAAAGGCCTACTTGACTTTTATTCGAACGTCGTTCGTTATGTAGCTTATACCAAACGTTTATGAATAACGCACACTTTATTTTACTTAAAATTTGCATAAGAGGCCATCCTCATATTTAAATACGCTTCAAGTTCACTTTTTTCAATGGCACCGCCGAAATTTTACTTCATATTTCGAAAATTTATATCATTTTAACCCTGAGTATCAAATTTCAATACATATGAGCTAAACATTAATCACTTATGAGCTTCCACAATTTCCCTCTTTCTATGTTAACATTTTTTTTCATACTTAGATTCCTATCTCATTTGATATTAAGAAGCTGATTTTTATCCGTGCTTTTGAACTAAACGGTCCGAACATAATTTACTATTATTTGATTTTTTTATCATAAAGATTAAATTAGGAGGAAAATATTAAAAAGCAAAATTTCCACTTACCATAGCTTTCTTCAGGTCCTGACCAATAACCATACTGAATATATTGGCTATATGTATCGGTCAGTGAGGTTATGACCTGGTCTTCACAACCAGGCTATAGCGGTATTATCTTGGATCAGATGCTATCCTATAATAAACATGGAAGTTCAAAGGGTTTTATTCTCAACGTGTGAAATCAGGTAAAGGAATTCGAAAAATTCGGTAGACGTACCCACAAAGATTACAAAATTCTAAAAGAAAGGAATCCCTCTTGTTCTGTGCTTGCAACATATTTCCAGATTCAGTTGTACTGGGAGTAACCCTCCAGTTCTAGCTATCAAAAAGTTTAGTACAATAATTTCAAATCCTACAGAGGGTGTTCACACATTTTTGTAACGATTTTGCAAAGATATATATAGAAATAAGAATTTTATTTTCTAATGTGTTCAATCTGATAGCCCTTTCTTTGAATTATCATATTATATCTTGATTTCCAAGATAAAAGTCCTTTTTTGAAAACATCAAGGCTGATATTCTTCCACTCCTCTTTCACAATCTTCCAGAGTCCACCCAATGTTTCGGGATGCCGCTTATAAAGAGCTTGTTTTAAAAATCCAAATGCACAGTAATCCATAGGAGACACGTCAGGGGATTTGGGTGGGATGCATTTAAAGGGAATAGCTTCAATTCCAGTTTCATTTCTCATTTTATCAAAAAATAGAGCAGTAGATTTAGAGGTATGGCTTGGAGATTTATCCTGATGGAACTTAACACAGTGAAGATTGTTTGGATATAGGTATGGAATTTCTTCTTTAAAAATAGGTGTTAAAACTTACTTCTGATAGTAATCCGAATTAATTTTGACTTTTTTTTCTTCTTTCTTTATTGTAAGTTTTCCGTTATAAGAAAGTCTAGTAATAACCATAAAACCTTTAGAGAAACTTTCCTTGTTTTCTCTAAACCAACTTGTTAAGTCTTTTTCTCCCCTTTTGCGGCAGTAAATCGATCTTATTCTATTGCAGTTGGATATATGTATCCAAGCTGCATCAATTGTAACTACATATTTCCATTTTTCACCCGCCAAATAATTTACATAGAACAATCTACACAGTCTTACGCTGAGAAACATGTTTCGGCGTTAGGCGATGAAAATCATGTTTTTTTTTTTTTTTTTTTTTTTTTTTTTTTTCCTCCGATTAACTTAAATCGGATTTTATAATTTTTTTCACAGTTCCTACAGAAATATTTAAAGATTTTGCGATAGTTCTTTGGGTAGTTGGATTTGCCTTTAAAACATGAGATGCGACTTTAGATCTAATGAGAGGTGTACGTACCTTTGTTGGGTATGCATTTTTTGCTTTTTCCCCAGTGAAATATAAACTTTGACGTTTCATTCCTTTCATATAAATTATGTCACTTATTTTACGTGTAGATATATTATTAAAATTTAAAATATTATTAAAATTTATTAAAACCATGATTTTGACATCTTTTTTTAGTAACGGAATAAGAGTATTTCTCTTCGGATTACACAAAAATATAGCCTTCGATCCATTGTTTATTTTTCAGCGACACTTTAAAGAAAAGAATATTTTTAATGCTGCAGACGATAAATAAGACTTATTACAATTTGATGCTAATCACATTTTTATTTTCAAATTAATATTTAACTTCATGGAGAAAATCAAAATCGTTACAAAAATGTGTGAACACCCTCAGGTATATGCTGAGTATACTCGGGTGCTTAAACATCGCATGATTGTGTGAAAGATCCATGTAAAATATTACTTTGTAATTATAATAGTGCTTACATTAAGTTGGTTAAAATATTGGAATTTTATTTTATATAAAATATCTTCGTTTGGCTTTTTTAAAATGTATTATGCAGCCTCGAATGCCCTTGACGACTTTTGAAGCTTCGTGCGTTGTTGTTCCTCAAAATAATATAGGAAATGCATGTTATGAAATGGCGGTCACTCATAACAAAACAAAAACGCTGGAAAGAAAAGAAAATGGAAAAAAAAAAGCAACGAAGCATTGTCTTCTCTATTCTCTCATCTTTCTATTCTTCTTCCATATTTTGGCTCTTTTTCTTTCTCTTTATAATGCAACCGTTTCCGATGACGTAGAAGGTGTGACGTCAATACATCTCTTAAGACACTGAAGAGTTTTGTATATTTTTAACTGTAGAGGTCGGTGTGATAAACTGCAAATACAAAAAGAAAAGGGGGTTTGTGTTCGGAGATATTTAAAAATATGTTTGACTTTGTTAATCTTGTGGTATAAATTTAGATTGCGTAAAGTTCATTGGAACAGTGAGATAGATACTTGGATGCATGATATACAATACCTCTTCCACAAATGTAAGCTGGCTGTGATTATTGTCGTTTATGTAAGATTTTTTTTTTTTTAAGATTTTACCTGACTGGTAAAAGTAAATAAATATCTTCCCTGTTAGCCACAAAGTGCATATGATACCTTTCAAAAAATGTTTTCCCTGTTTTAGCAAGCAAGTTTATCTATCCATACAATAAACTTTATTAATTTCATTACTGCTCCCAAATTGTCTGAGGATTATTAAAATGTTTAATTAATTAAAGTTTAAAATTTTGTATTGCATGTGTATAGTACAACAATAATAAAAACTATTTTATGTTTTTTTTCTTCTTTTAATAGCTCTATTCTAGTTAAACATAATTCAACTTATCCTTTTTCTATTCTACATGCTTTTAAGTTCCTTATACACGAATAGTTTTAATAACAGAAAAGTAGGGAATTTAAAATTTTTAAGAAGGATATATTTTTGTACATTAGGGAGGTGTGAACACCCCCCCCCCCTCTTTTTTTAAATTTGAAACTCTACCAGGCCTGTATCCTGGCAAATCGACTTGGGGGGGGGGGGGCAGGATGACGATGCATATAAATTTTTCTCCCCCTCATAGGCTTAGGTCCTTTTTAAAGCCTAAAGATTCTTTTCTAAATCTAGGCTTCTTTTAGCTTGTTTTACCTTGTAGATGCTGATTGATTTATGTGAACACTATGATGCCCACTAGATGGCGTTACTTGCATAAAGTGCCACTGTATGATTTAGTGGTGGTAAATAGAGGTCTGCGCCGCCGCGCCGATTGTACGCATCGGCATAATAATTTCATAGAAAAGTTTAATATACACTATCAACAATGGGGATTTTTTCTTACATATATAAAATGATACAAATTTCAATAGAGAAATTAATAGTTTACTTCTGCAATGTAAAGATTGGGATAAATTTGTTATTTAATGTTTTAGAAATTTCACCACTAAATGATGTTTTTCATGTGCTGTATGTAAGACCAGTTCGTAACCAGGGGGTCGATTCTCCCCGAATCGATTGAAAAGCCAAGTCATTAACTCTATCTCACCTTGGAGAGGGACGTTAACGGGCTTTTATGATTGGCTGAACGTGTTAGGAACAGGTCAGAAAGTATCTTGAGTAATTGATAACTTACAACTGAATCGGTAAAACTGAAAGGTAGCTGCCGACTAGCTTTGAAGAACTGAGGGAGAATAGACCTACAAGATTTCTTTTTGGAGGTGGCTAGAAGTCAAAACTGGAAAGTAATATAGTCGATAAAAGTCAAAATAACGTACTTTATTTTAAGATATTAATCTTTAATTTTTATCTAAAATTGTTATTCTGTTGCAAAAGGGAGACGCTTTCAAAATAATAATAATAATAATAAATAAAAATATTGTTTATTACTAAATGCTTATTTTTTTCTTCATAACGCTAGTAGCTTGTAAATAAACAGTTTAAATTCAGTCAATGGCGTAATTTGATTGTTTTAAAAGCCGTTTAAACGTTGCATTATATCTTAAAAGAACATAATTTTTTCGGTTTGAAATGGTTCATCACCAGGTTCTGAAGAGAAAAAAAAATAATAAATAAATAAATAAAACACCAACTGCTATAAAATTAATTTATAGTTTCCTAATCGGTTAGTATTAAGTATTTATTTAAAATTTATCGTATAAACTTAACACATACTACCTAAGAAGATAAATTTACAATTTAGAAATATTTGTAATTGCTTTCAAGCAGAACTTTAAGGTCTCTCAGAAATTAAAGAGAGAGAGAAAAAAATCACCCCTCGTTGTCACTGGTCAATATCATGCAATTTACAATAGTGCACATGTTCAGCGAATTTCTTTTACCCCAGGCGGAAAAAAGTTTCTGCTTAATCAGCTACCTTATAGCGATGGATAAGGTTAATTAGCTGATGAACAATAAAGCTCAGGACACCGTGGTTTTTAGTGGCAGGGTCGCTATCTAAACGAGTTGCTACGACAAATGATGGGTAAGCGTGTGTTTGCTTCAACTGTGATTTCAATACGCCAGGTGTGACAGTTTCAACAGAGCTGTAAAATGGGTTACTGCGTGTATTTTCTCCTCCCACTATCCACCTCCTCCAGCCTGTCTTGTTTTCAAGTATTATGCTTTTAAAGCATTTTGTATCAACCCCAAATTTAGATTACATCGATATCGGAAGTAATTGCTAATGGTGTTAATTTCTACTACAAACTCCCGAAGAGTTCATTTCTACCTCATTCGGGAACCGATAGATGGCAGCACTGCCGATCGTTAGCGGTGCTTCTTAATTTTGAAACAAAAACCAAGTAGAAGACCCCAAGGCTTAGTTTTGCCAGTCCCAGAGGTATCGTTTTTAATGAGAACTTGGAGGACATACGACCACGACGTATTTTAACATGCCCTTTTCGCCATTAGCGAGCGCGGTGGTCTTTGACTAATCCCAGGATCGAACCCACAACCTTTCGGCCACGAAATCAACGGCTCTCGCATCCGGGCTACCGCGACCCTCCACCACCTTCCGCACAATTTTTATTTACACAAGTTTACAAGTTTCAAACTATGACGTTATTAAGCGGTGATCCTGATTTTGTTAAACGGCGGTTTTAGTGCACACTTTTGTTAATTTGATTCCGTTCTTGGCTATTTGATCAGATTAAGCGGCTGGGTTTATTAACCATTGATTTGATAAGTGGCGGGTGCTGTAATCTAACCCCATCGCGTTTTTAGGACTGCGGAATTCTGGGCTACTGAAACACCAAAATAAATCGATATATTGAAAAAATGGATTAACGGTCGAACGCTTTCAAAATGCAGCTGTTGCTACAGTGTGCATATGCATTTATATATTCAGTTAATACTTTTCGAATTTAATTATGGAGTTAAAAACAATAACTAGCAAGCTACTATAATAATGGATTTTGGATTTATTTTCCTGCATTTTTTTTTTTTTTTTTTGTTACTTCCTTCTCCTCGAGAAAATTGCATGCAATTAAATTATAGCTTCTCGGTTCGCTCGTCTGAGAATTCCAATGATACTGTAAAAAAAAAAAAAAAAAAAAAATACTGAGTTCTTAGAAATTCTTAAAATACAAATCAAAATTGGTATCAAAATTGATTTAAAAGCGGGTGGTGATTAAAAATGACTAAAAAATAATAAGTTTTCAAGTTATGTGTTTAACTCATTCGATATCAGCTTACAGATATATCTTACTTAATTTATTATCTTTAAATGCATTTAAAAATTTTTCATTTGAAAGTAAAATAACACAGAAAGTAACCGTATACCGTCCCTCAAATAACATGGAGTCAGAGTTTCCGACAGCCACTTGGAATCGTAGAAACTAATCATCCAAATGCTTTTTATCGATTAACTAGCTGAAGTACTCGTTCTTCGCACGGGAATGAATGGACTTTTTGATAATACGATTTGTTGTGATTGCTATTTATTGTAATAAATAGATAAAGTAAAATGGATATCGCGTTATATTTTATTCAATAATCATGCATACCGAATTTCAAGGCAATCGTTTGTACAGTACAGAAGGCGATGTGGCGTAGCGCAATTTAGTGACGAGTTTTAGCAAAACGGATACGGCGAAAATATACTTCGCATTTAGATATCGATGTATACGAATTTTCATGACGATCGGCTGGACAGTCCTGAAGTTCATTGTTGACGCGACATCTAGTGGCAAGTTATACCGAAATGGATAGCGCCAAACTCTTCCCCGTGTTCAAATATCTATGTATACCTATTTTCATTGCGATCAGTTGCACAGTCAAGAAGTGATACACTGCAGCGTCATCTAGTGGTTAATTAAAGTGATGATTCGCTACAGCGGAGATTTTATGGGTTTGCAAGGAGGCATCTTTTAAGAAGTGTCCTTTTAGCTGCTCTAGACAAAAGCCAAGGAAAAAGAACAAGCCTTATAACAGTGAGACCCTACAACTTCTCTACCAGAGAGGCCCGATGGTGGTCCCCCCTCTCTCTCTCTCTCTCTCAAAAAAAAAGTCATTCTGAGTGAAGACGAATATCAGAGTTCAAAAGAATCAGAATGAAAAAGTTAATCTTCAGAAGTCATTAGAAAACTAAGATCCCTATAGTAACAACATTTAGATTTTGTGACTAAGTAAAAAATCTAAAAAATTTTTATGATAAAAATTGATTTATAGATAAGTAGTGTTATATTTATAAGTATTATTAAAGTATTACATTTATATATTTTTATTGTGGTTAAGGCACAGCTACACGGCTATTTGCCTAACGGGAAGGTTGCCTTGGGCGGGGGGCTTTTTAAGGGGTTCTAATGCGTATTCACGTGACATCTGGAGAAAATCTCCCAAAACTCCAGACCGTTAGATCGACATTCGTGTGATATTACATTTATAAGTGGTATTATACAATAGCAGTACTTCCCAGTAAGGGACACTCCCCGGACAAGACATTTGTTAGAAACCAACTTCGTGTCATTTGGCGATATATCGCCAAATTTGGCGACAACACGCTTTTTTATATAATTTAAGAAGTACATAATACTAAAAAGTAAGTCAAAAGTCAACAGTAATGATTTTAACGTTAAAACACATGAAAAATATTTTTGGCCAGGATTTTGACACAAATACTCCACTGTGCAGCGCCGTCAACTAGCGAGTTATAGCAAAATGGAGAACGCCAAAATATTCTCAGTGTTCAAATACCTATGTATACTGATTTTCATAGCTACCGTTTGAATGGTGGAGTGCTGCAGCGTCATCTAGTGGCGAATTAAAGTAATAATGCATTGCAGTGCCATCTAGTAGTGAGTAACATCAAAAGGAACACAGTTAGAATATATTCTTCGTGCTCAAATGCATAAGTTTATAAGATTTTATGCGGGTAGCTCAAACGGTATAGAACGTGATGCGTTGCAGCGCCATCTAGCGGCAAGCTTCAGCAAAATGGATAGTGAAAAATATTCTCCGTGTTCAAATATTCGCGTGTACCAAATTTCATCGAAATCTGTTGGTCGATATTCGCACAGCAAGCGGTTAAACGGAACAGAATTCGTCGTTCTGCTGCTCCACATAGTGGCAAGTTAGAGGAAAAAGGATAGCATAAAAACCTTCTCATGATAAAAGACTTAGGTGTACCAAATTTCATGGTAACATTCATTTTTATCTATAACCAGTGTTATCATGTATACCAGTCTCAAATAAAATCCAGTTTCAAATTTAAGCCTCGTCATAGTGCCAATATACGCAATTTTGTAGGGTTTTTTTCAGGGAATCGTTCGAAGCATTGACTTAACAGCGATCAAAATGTGAAATGGTTCGACCGCCAATAAGTAAAGCAGGCATTTATTTGAAAAGTACCCGCATTTTTAAAATTATCAACTATAACGTGCTTTAGTCATCGTTAACTCCGATGTACTAAATGCGAATATTTCAATTTTCTGAAATTTGGCGGAATTCCCCCAACTTAAGTCAATGTACTCAATTTGGCGAGAATTCTGTATATAGATCGCTTTAAATCACTTAATAACTGCATTATTTCTCCACGGACTATTAAAATTTAACGCTGTATTCTAATAAAACCTATACACTTGTTTTCAAAAATGCTATTTCCTTAAGCTCTCAATAAATTGCGCCAAGCATAAAACTGTGCAAACCGCTAGAACTCTTGCTCAAAATCGGCATATCAACCATTTTATTTTTTGCCAAACTAAATAAAAAATTTTACATATTAGCCGCGGAAATCTTCAGTCCTTATTGTTTGGCGTATAAGACATTTCATTCCTTCTCTGATATCCCAAGCACACGATATTATAATTAAAAATAATAACTTTATAAATATAAACTAACAAAAAAAAATCTTTATTATTATTTTATTTTTACTTTAAGAATTTAAAACATTTTATTCGTCAAAATCGCCACACATGGCAACCACGATGCTTATTTCACACTTTTTTCACTGCAGGAGTTACAATAAATCTTTCTGCATGGAAAACATAAAAAATCTCTTAAACTCCGAAAACGGGTGGACTTTCAAAGTTTTAAAGTGGACTATCATTTACCGGGTATCCCAAAAATGACTGAGGGATTTTGGAAATTAATAAAAAAAAGACGGAATGCGATAGATTTGTATCGTTTGCGGCCTTAGACTTAGACAGCAGGGAATTTTATTCCACCAAATTTCAAATTTAGTTAACATTTTCAACCACAGGTGACGCTGAAAACTATGAAAAAATAAAAACCGTTATGAAAATTTTGCAAGGACGACAGCTGGCTGTGCCGGCACAGCCAGGTGCGTCAAAAAAGTATCTCTAGATCTGTGGCAAGCGATGAACGTTTCGATCGTCCGCAATGTTGCTGGTAGTTAAGTCGAGCGATGGCAACAGCTGCCCTTTTTTCAGCATTGGGCAATCTATCCAGCTGTTCTCGCATTCTTCCATTTTTCAGCAGATGTCAGTGCTGTTAAAAATAATCGTGACAATTTTTTTACGGGAAATGACGTGCTAAAAAGTAAAGGATTCTCGTGGAGCTATGACACCTGCAACTATTTTTATGACTATTTTTATGATTATTGACTGGCAACAGTCAAAACGTCAGAGTTTCGTGTTCCCAGAGCGGGAACACTGCACGTTAAAGGGTTAACAATGAACATTTTAAGCGAAAATGGATATATTTTTGAGTAAAAATGAGAATTAACAAGATGATTTTTTTAAGAACATGCATCACTACTTGCTCTTTTATTTTTATCGCACCCCCTGCAAACGCTTTGCGCCCCCCTTGGGGGTCGCGCCCCACAGGTTGAGAAACGCTACCTTAGACACTGGTTTTCAAGTATAGGGAGACCGAAATTTTCAGGGGACGAGTACGAAAGGGGCATGAATCCGAGAATAGAGGAATAGCGAACTTTTTCATAGGTTTTAAAACAAAGTTAATGGAATCTTTGCCCCACCTTAAATACTACACCTTGTTATACAACGTTTCCGCATAAATTTAGTGGTAAAATTCGGGTATTCAGGTCCAACTTTAACCCCTTGAGGCGCAACCCTTTCCCAATGCTGAAAAAAGGGCGGCCGTTGCCATCGCTCGACTTAACTACCAGCAAGATGGCGGACGATCGAAACGTTCATCGCGTGCCACAGATCTAGAGACCCTTTTTTGACGACAGCTGGCTGTGCCATTCGATCGTCCGCCATCTTGCTGGTAGTTAAGTCGAGCGATGGCAAAGGCTGCCCTTTTTCCAGCATCGGGCAATCTCTCCGGCTGTTCTTGCATTCTTCCATTTTTCAGCAGATGTCAGTGCTGTTAAAAATAATCGTGATAATTTTTTCTACATATTTGTGAGAGGGGCGGGGAGGGGGGTATTTTTCACACAGCTATTTGCAAACCAGCGGTTCAGTGCAAAATGATATTCTATTCCAAAGATATTGCAAACGGGCGATCCACCTGTTGCCACGAATTTGTTATGCATAACCCTTATCTCCCCGCACATATCGGCTTGCATTCTGAAATGCCTCGAAGAGTCTGTCCAACAGGTGTATTTGACTTTGGAAGAAGGAGTCGTGTGCCACTGCTAGAAAAATAAGGAAAAGGAACGCGGGACGAAGTAGAACGAAGAAAGAAAAGATGGAAAAAAAAAAAAAAAAAACATGTCCCAACATCCACCTGTTGCAGACGGCACGAATTCCGACTGAATTGATGCAGCAGGAAATGACGTTAGTCTGAAGACTCTCGTTGTGCATCTTGGCGTTAAATTGCAAAATAGCGAATATAAATTTTCCTTGTGGACAAATTCCACGATTTCTTTGGGCTTTTTTTTTTTTCGCATTTGAGGTTTTTCTGTTTAACATGCTAAATGGGTATTTATTATTCATATATATTTTTTTAATTTTGTAGAAAGTCAAAGATATCATGGTGATATCATTTTCATCAATAAATAATTATCATATTATTTTATCATAATAAGTAAAACATATTAATATAGAAATATTATTTTTTTATTATGATAAATTAAGAATTTAATTGACTTTAAGTGTATTCAAGTAAATCTTTCCGATATCATAGGGATTTTGCAGCCGTTTTAAATGTTATTCCATTTTGAAAATTCTGCTTTGCCACCTCTAAAGTACAGGCTGTGTTATAATTAAACTTGTCCTGAAAACAGCATTCTGTAGCTGAAACGGGTCAACAGATTATTACCACCAAATTCAATACATAGTGTGTAAGCGATATGCACAGTTTTAAAAAGTTCATTTCAAATAATATCCACTAGGTGGCGCTTTTCATGGTGAAAGCAGCTAAAAAAAAAAGACCCAACTAATTGAATAAATGCTCAAGAACTATTTAATAAATGTTAAAATTATATCTACGCATTAGACATTCCAACTGATAAATTTTCTGTTTTTCCATGAAATACAACACCTAGGGGACATGCAACTTTATGCATAATCTAAATACCAAATTTGGTTACGATCCGTTCACCTGTTTTAGCTGTAATACCCTGTTTAGAGGGGAAGCTTAATATGACCACCCGCATATACGACAGAGTGTGCATTTTCAACGCTAAACCCAGTTTTGAAAATCCCAGAGATTGCCGATGTTACATGACTGAAAAGAAGATATTGTCTTGCTTGTATTTAACTGAGATATTGTTAAAAATCTCAGCCTAGAGGATTTTGTTAACCGGTGATAAAACACATCAGTATCACTAAAAATTATTGAGATTTTACGATAATTGTTCTGAACGAAAAAATATGTCAACCACAAAAATTAGACAAAAAAATTGAGCGTGTTCAAGACTTTTTGCCACCATTGTAATTTTATTAACACTTGCAACTAAATTAGTAAAAACAATAATATATATAGTCAAAATTATGCTTTTGTAACTCTTAAAGGACCACTTTGGGGGGGGGGGGATTGACGAATATAGTTCGTCACTAAACTGTACGGTATGAAAATCCAATGACGAGCTTATACGCCTCATTTTGCCGGAAGGGGCTAAATAAGCATGCATTGTGCATACGCTACCATTTATGCATGATCGAGGCTACGGCTAAGAGTTGTAGTTTTTGATTGGCATGTATGAGGAACACAATTTTTCAACTGTAAATCTCTACTTACATAAAAGAAGATGTCTGTGGGTGGGTCTGTCGGCGGCATTACAGACACACAGCTACACCAAGAAACATCAAATTTGGTAGTTCGGTCGGTAGTTCTAAACATGAAGTTGTGCACCTCGAAGCGATTTTTTTCAAAATTCGGCCTAGAATTTTTTTTAAATGTTTTATGCGATTTTTGGCATTTTTTTCTCACACAATTCGTAATAACGGCGGTAATTACGCTCGCAACAAAACGGCATTTACATCAACGGATAGAGGAAAAAATTTTCTTTTAAAAGGTGTTTTTAATGAATATGTAACATAATTTGCAGATTTTTAGAATTTTTTTTTAAAGGTGGAAAAAAAATTTCGTAAAATAATTTTAAAACTGTCGCATCTGAAATTCTACCCATCATAACTTTTTGATATTTTGGCAAATGATAAAACATTCTTTTTGCCCTCTTTTAAAATAAAAACGAAAAAATTATATAAATGTGACTTTTGACGAATTTTAATTTAACATAATGCCTAGAATTTAAAAGCATCAATGTGAGAGTTTACGCCATTACATTAATAACTCATGGCACGAGAAGTTATCTTGGGTTGTCACAAAAAGGATTAGAAAAAAGGTTTTTTAACCTATCCATAGATCGCCACCACTCGATTTTCAATTCGCAAGTGAGGATCTATGACGTCCGTTGCTTTAAGATACGTAAAAATTACGCCACAATTTTGACGCTCTTTTTTTCAACACAGGGAGACGATATTTTCATTTAAACTTACTGTAGAAATAAACTAAGAAATTCACGATTATTTTTATTATAAGTTGTATTTTAAGCCGTTGCTTATTTAAAAATTGAAATGTTTTAACGCTGCTGAAAATGTTCTTCATTTTAAAAGTTGCAAAGTTCGTTTTAAAGCGCGATATATTAAATTTTTTCTGTCAACTCTTTTATTTTTGGCATTTAAATATGGCGCAGGCATTTCCTAACATATGCATGCATCTTGCGAGTATAGTTTTATTTTAACGTTGAATTACGTTCCTCCATAGCGGTCCTACATAAAGCAAAGTTTTAATATGATAGCCTTTGAAAACTACTGTGCGAAATATCGAAAATAAGTCCCTCAACCAACCAGGCTATCTTTTACGGCAGTTAAATAGTGACGTCATAAATTTTTAAAAATGCGGGGAAATTTGTAAAGTCTGCAACTCTAAACGCCCTGTCACAATTAAGGCGAGTCTAAATAGCTCCTCGAGATTGCACAGTTTGATGTTTTTCAGGAGACGGTACCATGGAGGATTTATAAGATATCGCTATATTAGATATATGGATATTTAAAATGGCACCGCTTGGATTTGTTCTCCCCACGTTGAGGTGAAATGTTTTGCGGTGATAAATACGCCAATCGTACAAAACTATGCATAATTAAAATGTTTGTGAAGAGCTTCCTTAATGAAAACCATTATGGGAAATGATAATTGTTTATCCTAATGCGCGAATTGCAACGAATCGCCATTGAATAAAAAGATCCCATTGGTGCCAAATAATCTAAGCTGTTTCTTTTAATCGAACCTTGAAGAGGGAGAAGCGAAGGTAGATAGTATTGATATACGTAATAGGTAGTATTAGTAGATTTGTAAGGATAATATGAATAAATCACAATATACCACGTTTATAAATATTTCATGAAATTAAAAGTGTTCTGTTTATCCTTTTTCAACGGTTGTCTTACAACCAACTAAACGAAAAGTAATTCTAATTTGCGTTAATATATCCCGCAGTAATTTCAACAGAGGACATTACTTGAACTTTTTTAAAAATGAAATGCTGTTTTGTTACAGGAAGATATGATTTTAGTAAAGTATTCGCTCCTTCCCGTATGAAGAGCAGGTGCGCAGCTATTTTAAAATAAATGGTTGTCCATTTCATGTAGTGTCTGAGGTATTTAATGCTACAGCTTGAACCTAAAAAGCAATATTACGTAGAAATAAGGCATTTTGAAAGTCGGGAGTTCTCTGCAAACCGTTAAGCTTTTCAATTTTTTGATCGCGAATGACGCTGATGTAGTTTTTAGAGTCATTATATTGTAATGATGCCAGGTTAGTACTCATGGCGCAAATTTTACTTCAAGACTCAAATAATTTTGCTTTTTTTTTTTTAGATTCCACATCACTGGAATTAGTTTGAATTACATATGTAAGGGAAAATTTCGATTCCTACCGTGCGAAGAACGGGCACGCAGCTAGTTAATACATAATTTGATCTGATCCCAGTTTTGAAATAAATAAGTATATAGTATTAATCAATTTTTGAAAATTTCATGCTTTTTAAAAAATGAATTCCAAAAGTTAATGCGTTTTTTAATGTTAATTCAACGTCGAAGGTTCCATTGAATAAGTGTGATCAAAACGCCCGTGCATAATCAATTTCTGATACACAAAAAAATATGCTTTTTATCTAGCCTACGTCACGTAAGTATGGCTACTGATGCGCTTAAATATATGCTCCTCAGCAAAAACAAGAAATGTGAGTTCTAGCTTGAAATCATGCTTGAAATAAATAGAACGAAATAAAACAACTCGTCTTTACTCAACTTTTCCCGTTTTACCCAAAATCAGCTTTCTGGCAGCGCTCCAAAATGAACCAGTCGCTGCCGAAGAACTTTTTTCTTTCTTTTATTTTCGGAAAAATAAATAGATGAATTAAAGTAAAAATGAGGCAGAAGGACCTTGTTCTCGAATTTAAGAGGAAAAGTCGAATTCTCCCATTCTTTTTTTTTTTTTTTTCTTTTTACTTTCCATCCCTGATGGTGTCGGTGTGACACCATTGTGCAATAATTCCCGTATTGGGTAACAAGCCACAGGTGCTATGTCCTTGGGTCGGGAAAAGTGATGTACCAGTTTTGTCTAATGCTTATGCCTGCAGAGGTGTTTTTTTTTTCTTCTATTTTTCCTCTTTCCTCTTTGTTATAATTTGACAATAAAAATTTTAATATCATTGATTTCATGCATTTTGAATGTTAAAATTAAAATGATTTCGGACTTTCTCTCAGGGTCCAAGTCCGAAGACTAGCTATTCAAACCTGAAAGACTTAATCAGAATCGAATCCCAGCCCTAACCCTAAATGCAAAAGCTAAGTGCAAGACAAAGGAGTGCCATCATAAAAGAATCTTCGAAATACCCTTTTCTAGAGAATTGGCTGTTTATGGCTCTTCAATGTCGGGGACAATAGTTAAACCACAAACAATTAGAAATATTCTGTATGATGCACATATTCGAGGAAGAGCCCTCTCGGAAAAAAACCATTTATTACTGAAACAAGTAGCCTGAAAAGATTTGAATTTTCAAAAGCTTATGTCAGCAAACCACTGGAGTTTTGGGAAATTTCGATGAAAGCAAGTTCAATACTTTTTGGCTCAGGTGGTGAGAAAACTGTCTAGTGAAGGGCAAATTCTTCTCTTCAGATTAAAAACTTGAAACCCACTGTAAAACACAGTTGCGGTCATATAATGATTTGAGAATGCATGTCTTTTAATTGAGCACTTTTAACTGAGTTGGTGAAATAGCCTTAATCGAAGGCATTATGAATGCCAAATAGCAAATCGATAGATTCCTCGATAATTTATACAACAATGCTCTGAAATTAGGAATACCTAATTCATATTATTTTCAATAAGATAACGATCTAAAGTACCCTGCATTTATTATGAGGTTATGGATGCTATATAACATGGAAAATAATTGTAAACACCACCGCAATCATCAGATCTCAATACGATTGAAAATTTATGATATACATATTTTATACAGGAAAATTTAAAAAAAGGAAATTTCTAAAAAAAATCGGAGCTTAAGCAAGCTCTTAGGGAAGAATGGCTACAAATCAGCAAAGAAACTTGTCACAAATTAATTGAATCAATGCCTTAAGACTGCAAGCTGTAATTGAAGCAAAGGGCATGCATATTAAATATTAGTACTGGTTTTAACTAATAATTAATTCCTATTTATTTTTTTATTGCTAGTATGCAAATATTTTATTGGCACAGCACAAATGTTATTTTTATATACTTTTAAATATAATTATTTATAGTCAGATATTAAATAAGTTTATTTGTTTTATAAAAGAGTTTCTATTTTTTTAATTTTAAGGTGCTTTTATATTTGTTTATATATATGACAGAACAAATATACCTACAATGCAAATACTTTTTTGGAGGGGGCTCACTAATTCCTTAACATCCCATTTTATATATTACTAGGCGATACGTGGTAAAGGAAATACAACTTAGTGCTGTAATAAGTTAATGCTAATAGCGGAATTACCTTTGCCAACAAGCACTATAACACCGTCTGAAACAGGCTTCTTTATAGTGCTTGTTTACATATTTCATTTCCTAAGAAGCATTTTAATTTATCTCAAAACATTGAAGTTAAAAATTAAATAAATAAATCAACATTGATGTAGTCTGTTCTATTTAAACAATCGCAGGCTGTGATAACTTAAGATCTCTTATCTTTTAGTTAGTTGTAAAGCGCCGGTTAAAAAATGATTAAAATAGCAAGTATTTCTAATTTTGTTTACTCTAAATAGTTGTTAACACAGAAAATTGTGCTTTAATGCATGTTACCGTAACAAATCTACTAATAAACCATTTCAATTTTTAAAATTCATAATCTAATGTTGTCATTACATCACTAAAAAAATATAAAAAAAAATTGTGTACTTGTGTCTAAAAATAAAGACAATTCACGCTGAGTCGGAAATGCTCAATTTTAATACTGAAATCCTCCATGGTTGAACAGAAGAAAGTAGTTTTTCTTTAATTTTAATCTCGGCAAAAATGTCAAACTCGTGTAATCGCGAGGGACTATTTAGAATCTCACAAATTGCTAAATTTATTTTGATGTGACTTTACTTTCGTGGGTTCAATGTCATGCAATTTTTAATTTATGATGTCATATTTTTGACTGCCATCCTAACTAATACTATAAATGCGAAAGTGAGTTTGTTTGTTTATGACGCTATCACGCCTAAACCGCTGAATCGATTAGGATGCATTTTGGTTTAGATATAGATGGGACCCTGGAGATGGTTATAGGCTACTTAGAATTTTAGATTTTTAATTACTTTTTCAATTATTAATTAAAAACCGTTTTTACGTTTCCATGCTTGGCGAGTTTCGCCCGTATCAATCAAATGATTCATGTTTTGAGCTAACAAGAATGCTATTGTTTCAATAAAGAAGCGCGTGCGTGCATCTGAAAAACATTAAATTCCACGGAAATTATGCCAGTTTTATGCCAAATCTATCTATCAATAATAATAAAAATGAATGTTCTCCAGACAAATCTACAGAAAGCAGAGCTTTGAAAATTTGAGCATAGAAGCCCATGACTGTGCACCTGAGGCTCAGAATGTTGAAATTTTAAATACTTTTCTAATTATTAATTAAAAACCGTTTTATCGCCCGCACAAAATGATTTATGCTTTTGAAATAAAGCTGAAATTCTATTTTCAGATAAACATGCATTTGAAAAACATGAAATGGTATGGAAATTATGTTGATTTTACGCCAAATTAAAAAGCATTAGAAAGAAAAGTCCAAATGTGTTTCTTAAACTTCATAAATTTCCAAATCCTACCAATAATATAAAAACTCGGCTGTTCGAGCCTCGTCAGGGGGAGATCCCCCTGAACCCCCCTAATTTTTTAGTTTTATTATTGCCATATTAAAACTATATTAATTGACTTGTCATTTTATCGCTCATCTTTCGCGTATTTCGCCTGGTAACCCTATGTTGAAATTTTTATGAGTGTAACCTATTTATAGAAAAATACATGTGGTGCATATTCTACAGCTTACGAAATATTGTAACAATAGATTAAAGCTGTTGTGAACTAATAATATTTGAATATATGTAAAAAATACATGTGGAGCATATTCTACAGCTTACGAAATAGTGTAACAATATCGAGACTAAAGATTGCTTTAATCTCGATATTAAAGCTGTTGTGAACTAATAGTATTTAAATACATGTAAAATTATGTCGCTTTTTTATGTCGCATTTTTGGGACACATTTTTCAATAAGGGTATTGAGAGATAAAATGACATGTCATTAAAAAATGTGTACGTTTGTGTGTTTAGATGTTTTTGACTGAATCACACACAAATTGCTGAACGGATTTGGAAAAATTCGTAATGAAGATAGCTTATGCCCTGGATTAACATACAGGCAACCTTTCAAGCATATAGCATAAATAATTCTTTTACAAAAACATTCAAAATAATTCTAATGTATTGCGCTCTATGGAAATTTTATAGCTACTAAACCGATTCTAAAACTTAGTTACACTATTCCTGAGTATTATTGTTTGTTTGTTTGTGGATTAAGACCGATTGACTGCACTAGGGTCCTAGGCCTATATGGGGAATTCCTCTGTGGGGAACTTTCTAAGGGATCCTAGCCCGTATTTACGCGAGGTTTTGGAGAAAACCGCGAAAAACTGCGAGCGGCTAGGTCGACAGGCTCGACCAGGGGTTGAACCTGGCACCTCCAGCCTTCCAGTTTTGAGAGTAGAACTTCTTAGACACTGGTGGGACCCTGAGTGTTATAGGCTACCTTTTATGCATATATCACAAATAGTTCTTTTACAGGGATACTCATAAGAATTACATTACACTCTATGTGTATCTCTGTAAGTACTGAACCGATTCCAAAACTTTTTTCACTGTTAGTAAGCTACACTATTCTTGAGTATTATAGGCTAAAATTCATGCATGTAGTGCAAATAGTTCCTTTACAGGAACACTCAAAATAATTCTAATACATTACGCTCTCTGGGTATCTCTGTAACTATAGAACCGATTCTAAAACTTTTTCGCTATTAGAAAGCTGCACTATTCCTGATTAACGTAGGCTAAAATTCATGCTATAGCATAAATATTTCTTTCACAAGAACAACAAAAACAGTTAGCAAATACTGTCGTAACTGTATTCGCCAAATGCCTGAAAAAAATCTAAATTTAGTAACTCTGCTTACTCTCTTATTTTAAATGAAGTATACTACCATGCATTATACTTCATATAAAATAATATTTAAATGCAGTTTCTTTTGTCGCAAACATATGTGTTATTCACAAATGCTTCATTTCTTTTGGGACCTAACTCTAAAGCCGACGCGGAAGAAGTCGCGGGTAGCAGCTAGTAAAAGATATACGAATTAGTTCACTTTTGTACTTGGTGGTATCTAGAGAAGTTAATGTCACTTTTGGAATGTAGTAGAGTGTGTGTTGTGTTTTAAGGCAAACCTGCATGCGGGGTATCTGCCTAGGATGGGGGGGTGCCTTGATAGGAGGACTTTCTAAGGGGTTCTAACGCGTATTCACATTACATCTGGAGAAAACCTACCAAAACTCCAGACCGTTAGATCGACAGCCGCGCGATGGGACCCGAACCCGGGACCTTCACATCTCGGCCGTCTACCATTTTCAGTGGCATAACCACTGTACCATGGTGAGGCTGGAATGTAGTAGAAATATCCAACTACGGTCGACGTTTGAAAAATAATTTTTTTTCTCAGAAACGTTTTAAAGGGAGAAAATGCTGCTTTAAAAAAGATTTTTGCAGAGAGTTAAATGTAGGCTTGCTAACTTTAATTCACAAATTTACGGGACTTTCACAATTGAAATTCGAGACTTCACTAAAAAAGCGGGACTCAGCTTACTCATTACAGAAAGGCTAGAAAAACAACTAACCCGATTTAATTTTTACATTTTAAATAGTTGTATTGAATATTCTGGCATAACTATGCATACAACATAGTTAACAAAAATTAAAACAACGAGGGAAACTAATGAAAAATCATCATTAATTGAATCGGTGAGTGCAGAAACCACCTCAGTCACAAAAAGGAAATTATTTTCAGGAGAGAGAAAAAACTTCATAACTCCTCCAAATTTTCAAATATTTAAACTTATTTTTTTCCTCTGTCATAACATGCATTTATGTTTCTGTCATGCAAATATTACCTAATTTATGAAGTTTTATGAAGTTTTTTCTCTCGCCTGAAAAAAATTTCCTTTTTGTGACTGATGTGCTTTCTGCACTCACCGATTCAATTACTGTGAAGTTCTCTGTCTCTATAATCAAAATAAACCGTACTATCATTAATGATTAAATTAAATGAACTTTTTAATACCTTTCACGAACAAAAACAAAATCTTTTTACTGTGACATTTAAGAAATAATCAAAGCAACCTATAGGTAGTTATTAATAATACACCTAAATTAAAAAATCTTCCAAGTTTTAAATCATATCTTCTACAAATTTTACGATAATTATTTATTTCGAAAATACGTAAATTACATTAAACCACTTTTACTGAAATCGTTATATTATCTATTTGAAAAGAAACTTAAAGTATAGGACAATCACGCCTCCTAAAATCATATTTATTTATAAAAGAAACTTAAATGTTTAAAATTTCTTCTAATTTATAAAATTATTAAATTACTTATTCTATTAAAAAACGGGACATATGGCGCCCCGCACACACCTTTCGCGGGATGTGTTCTCTAAAGCCCTAGAAACGAGAGGTCCCGGCTGTCTCAAACCGGTTGGCAACCCTAGTTAACCCTTTGAGGCGCAACCCTTTCCCAATGCTGAAAAAAGGGCCGCCGTTGCCATCGCTCGACTTAACTACCAGCAAAATGGCGGACGATCGAAACGTTCATCGCGTGCCACAGATCTAGGGACCCTTTTTTGACGACAGCTGGTTGTGCGCACAGCCAACTGTCGTCAAAAAAGGGTCTCTAGATCTGTGGCACGCGATAAACGTTTCGATCGTCCGCCATTTTGCTGGTAGTTAAGTCGAGCGATGGCACCGTCGTCGGCCCTTTTTTCAGCATTGGGCAATTTATCCAGCTTTTCTCGCATTCTTCCATTTTTCAGCAGATGTCAGTGCTGTTAAAAATAATCGTGACAATTTTTTTACGGGAAATGACGTGCTAAAAAGTAAAGGATTCTCGTGGAGCTATGCCACCCGCAACTATTTTTATAGAAACCAAATCTATTCTTCGTGACTGGCAAGAGTCAAAACGTCAAAGTTTGGTGTTCCCAGAGCGGGAACACTGCGCTTTAAAGGGTTAAATGGCGAGTCTCGTGTGAGACTGAATACCTGTGTGAACTATTTAGCGATATTTTTTCTTGGGTGCTTTTTGAATTCTTCTAATTAGTTTGCACATTGTGCGTAAGCATCACTAGGCTATTTAAATTGCAGGGCAATTCCGCCACATTTACAAAAGATGCGAATACGCCGAATTCTCTCAGAATTATCAACATTTTCGAACGTACTCCAGCCACAACGGCAATGAAGATACACACACTCCTGCAGGATTAAAAAAATAAGTAATAATAAATGAACAAGGTCCTTCTCAGATTAAAACTTGCACTTCTTTTTTTCTTTCTTTCTTCTTAAAACCTCTTAATCTGTTGGTCTCCGTTGCTCGCTACTATTGACAGAATGACACGAAAAGCGTTCTGCCACATACACCTCGATCCATGTGACCCTAATAACTCGGCATCCATCTGCAAATAGAATTTGTCGCTTTGCCACATTTAAAAAAAGAAGAAAAGAATTAAGTCATCCAGGCAGAGCATTTGCTTGAGATTCTTAAACCAAAAATCACATCACTTCTGAAGATTGTGAAGTTCTCCTCGAGTGGAAATAAATGAAGTTAGTGCAAAACATGAAATGCCCTTGTCCTTGTCTAGAGCAGGTTCCAGAAATGATTTCTGTTATCTAGGGATTTGTCCATTTCATCATTTATCAACGAAGCGTTTGATACGTCTAGTCCGTTCGCAAATACGCTTAACTACCATAAATGCAATTGAACTCAGTTATAATACCGCCATTGAAGGGACATTCTTGTTTGTGACGGTATAACCGAATTCAGCAAACTTCTGTAGCACTCGATATTTTGATGTTACAAGCGAATTGTTGCTATAAACGAGTGCAATTGTATGTATCGTGGACTACAACATTTGTCTCATTGAAAATGGTGATTGCTTTGTTTTGCTATGGCAAAGCACATAAGGGGTAGGTGCCAAGTGGAAGGAGTTATTTTTTAAGGTGTTCTAACGCGTATTTACGTAACATCTGGAAGAAACTGCCCAAGGCTTCGAATTGTTAGATCGACACCCGTGCTGCCGGCCAGAACCCTTCACCACCACACTTCAGCCGTCTAGCCAATGTTAGTGTCTTACCCACTCGGCCATTGGTCGGTTGAAAATGGTTATATACGAATAACATTAATTTATTTTGTGTGAATTGCAGGAGCACACAATATATAATTCCCATCCATGCACAGAATAGTTTCAAAACTTGTGAAAATTTATTTACAAAATTAATAGCTATTCTTGTGATTTATAAAAACATGCTATCTTCCGAAAATAGTATTATAGTATTTTTCTTCGGGGAATACACGAAATAATTTAAAATTTTCATGGTCTATGATGGGCAATCATTGTTTAAAGTGCATTTGATACATGCTAACCTATACTCAAAGAAGTTAGTACATAGGAATTTTAACGGCATGCTTTTCATCTAAAAGGGTGTACTTAGCAATTTGCTCCTATTTTAAAGGGCCCTCATAATTACTTTTATTGATTAAGTTGTAAAGAATGCGTCTGCATAAAATACTTTAATTGTTTATCTCTTTAATAGTTTCGTACTCAATATTACTAAAGCGTTATATAGCCAGGCAACATATTTAATGCAGCAAAGCGGCGGAGACCGTTAGTATCTGGGTTGTCTTGGAGTCAGACTTTAGATTGAAGGTCTCGGGTTGGAATCCTGGCTCCTGAAAGATATCTGTATGCACCCAGTGAACGTGCACGTTAAAGCATCTGAGTGAGTCTCTGCCTGTTGTAAGTCTCTAGAACTGCCAGAGGATATCATCCTCTGTCAAATCCTAAAATTTCCGAATTCATTAGAATGAGCTTCGAAATATTTGCATCGAGAAGGAATTTCGTAATTTATGTTTTGACAACATTTCATAAATCCCTCCTAAAATTTTTCCTAGCTAAGCCGATCTGTTCTGAATTACTTACTTCATGATGTTCTTTTAAAGCTAAAGTGTGTGAGGAACAGCAAACCTCTACTTTCTAGACCAGTGGTCTCCGATCCGCGGACCAGCACCAGTCAGTGGATCAAATGGTACAGTGCCGCCCAAAGAATATTAAATTATTAGGTTGTAACGAAAGTTTCCCGCCACCGTAAACATCGTCAGAAAACAGTTCGCGTTGGCGTATTTGCTCATATTTTGTCAAATGATTTTTGGCATTTGAAATAAAGAGACTTACTTAATAACACTGTGTTATGAAACCTGTAAAAAAATATAGTTATCATTAAGTACAAGGTGTGTCAAATAGAACCAGCACTCTAGAGGATTGGAACCATCATTTACTTCCAGTTGTGTTGCAAAAAGTCAGCTACAGAATATAAACGAATAATGAGTACAGCTTTAAATACTATTGTTGCATCACGTGACACTGTGCAGGTTTGGTACCGAAAGATCAAAAAGAGTTATCTAAGGAGTTAGAAGTTAGTTTTTCAAGCAGATTTGGCGGAAAACTTTCGTTACAACCTGATATTTCCATTTTATTTACTGCAGTGTATTTCTTTATCGGGTTTTTCCTAATTTATACTTTTGTAACAGAAGAAATCTTGTAACTATTTCGAATTAGTTTATTATTTATTAAACATTTAAAGATTATGAATTAAAATTGCAGTTATTTAAATCCCTATTGCCATTTCTGACAACCTATCTGTGTGAAGCGGGGTTTTCTGCACTGACAACACTCATGAGAAAACTACGGAATAAATTGGAATTAGCAACACACTTCGAGCGTTATCGTCTCCTATTGCCACCAATATGGAATAGACACATTTCATCGAAACAAACTCGGGGTTCTAACTGATTTAACGTGCTAGTGAGTTAAAATCGCTTTATACTCATTTTTAGAGTAACTGTATTTTATTTTGAAGGCATATTTAAATAAATTAAATTAAAATTATTAAAGCGAAACAACCTAAAATACATACAATCAAGCGCCCCTCCCCCCTCAGCTGGCCGTAGTAAAATTGTCAAACGTTGACCGATCCTCGGCGATAAAAAGGCTGAGGAGCATTGTTCTAGACTGCTGAATCAGACTGAATAGCTTCGAAACTTTGGTGTGACTCTGTGATTTTGTCAATAAAATAGAAAAAAAAAGAAAAAGAAGAAAATTAAATGAATGAATTTGAAATAAATTTCAGTTATTATTTATGTAACCCCCCCCCTTAAAAAAAAAAAAAAAAAAAAGTTAAAAATGAAAAGGAATTTTTTTACGCGGGGAAAAGAAAATAAAAGAAAGAAAAGAAATCTTCAGATGAAGATTTAAAAAAAAAAATATTTTATTTCCTTTTTAGAAAAAAGGAGAAACACTTTTTTATTGTAACTGACATCAATATTTATTTACTGATTCTGTGTATCTTTTTACGTTTTCGCATATCGATTTTTAAGTACTAATGAATGCAAATCGATTCAAAAGCTATTCCGTTCGATCGAGCCGATGACTAAGGTCGATATAGGGTGTCAGCCGAGTTCTCTGAGTGGATTGATAATCGCACGGCAGTATGCGAATGAGGGTGTTGAAGTTGTGTCCTCGATAGGGTGAAGCCGGTGTCCAAATTTCTGGTTGGATTACCGAGAAGTCAGTGTTTTCAAACGATGTTTCGTAAGGCTTAATGATTCGACCTCGTTTCTAAGAAGACAGTTGATCGAAGAATCTAGATTTCTGCCAGTCGCACATTTAACCGCCCTCTCGTTTAAGCATTCATTGCCACGTTTTAGAAGCTGTATTTTTTTTTCTTTGTGTGGATTTTAAAAATCAAGCGCCGCCGGAGGCAGATATATCTTCAAAAGTGTTGCATAGCTAGCTGCAGATTTGAAGTGTTAAACTAAGATGTTGTTTTAACCCTACAGTGTTCGGATTTTGTTCATATTTTAACTCTTTAAATAGCTTGTTAGAGGTGGGCGAGAAATATGAAGTTGTTCATACTCCACAACAAATTCAGTTGCTGTTGTGGGATTAAGGCCAATTATCTACACGAGGGATCTAGTCCTATGGTTGGACTGTCCCCCGTGGGGGACTTTCTAAAGAGTCCTAGCACGTATTTACGCTGAGGAAAACTCCGAACGGTTAGATCGGCGAACGCGACCTGGTTTTGAACCAGGCACCTTCCGTCTCCAAGTTCAAAGCGCTACGCTCTGGTCGGGCACAACAAACTCAGACAGTTACGTAAATATTGTATTGTGGCCAAGGTACTCGAGGGCTATCTCCCTACCCAGACAGCACAGCAAACTTGCAGCAAGCTTGATTTATCAAGTCAGTAAACTTGAATTAAGCTTGAAAATTTCAAGCGTGTTAGCTTAATGCAAGCTTGAATCAAGTGTTCTAGTTTACACTCGCCCAGCTTGCATTAAGCTTGACAATTCAAGCTTGAATCAAGCTTAACATAGCAAGCTATTAAATTTTCCTTAAAAAATAAAAGCTTAAAAAAAATTCCTAAATGCACGGGGCGCCGGACTCACCCCACATATTTTACTTTCCCACGCATATCCCTCCTCTACGCTGAAATTTCAATTTAATTTAATCTGTTTCCATAAAGTGTTCGCGGCTTGAATAGAACCCGGGACCTTTGGGTTGGGAGTCGAGCGTGCTATCCGTTCAGCCACTAAGCCTCGCGCAGCTATGACTAAAGTTTGAAGTGACTTATCACGCCGTTTTCTGTCCAGATGGATAAGTGAGCGATGTGTTATTTGTTTCTTTTATTTTTCCATGAGATGCATCAAAATTAAAATAATGTTATGTGTGATTTAGAGACTCTACTAATAGGAAAAGAAACATAATATAAACTTAACAGCAGGACACGTTTTAAAACTTTCAAAATCGAGACAAACGCCTGATTTTGAAATCAATTTCGTAGTATAATTGTATTTTATTTCGAAGAATTTCCATATTTGGAAATATAGAATCTTTTTTTTTTTAATTCTGTGGTCAAGTACATTTATGACTGATGATAAATTATTTTGTAGCGCCCGGAAACCGCCTTCATTCTACCACCCATAAAGTGAAGTATATTAACGAACTAAATTGTGTTAATTATATTAAAATTAATTTTTAGGGCTAATTAATTAGTTAATGGAATTACTAATGTTAATTAGATGTAAATAAAACTAAAACTCCCCTCGTGTTACACTTCAAAGGGGCTTATCCCATTCATTCCTTCCCCTTAGACTTTTCAATGTACATTCTCCTTCTCGCCTACAGCGACAGATGGCGCCATCAGCGCAATAATCAAGCTAATGGATTGAAATGTCAAGCTTGTATTAATACGTCAAATTCAAGTCAATGTCAAGCTTGATTTAAGCTTATGTGCTGTCTGGGTAAGGAGAGGTGCCATGGGCGCCTTTTTAAGGTTTCAAACGCGTATTCACATTATACCTGTAGAAAAGCACCCCAAACTCTTGACCGTTAGATTTATGACAGCTCGGTGGACCCGAACTCCAGAATTCACACTTTTTTCAGCCATCTACCATGTTCAGTGTCTTTACCACTCGGCCATGGTGAAGATGGATGGTGTAGTAGCGGACACAGATATGACTTTGGGGGAAGAATCTAGAGCTTGTTTTTCAGAAACAAAATGCACAACAAAGTCAAATAATACCCTGAAGCGTGTTTTTTTTTTGGGGGGGGAGGCTGAAGCCCCTACCCACTTCCTGTGGTGATGTATAGGGGGTCGGCGAGTTTAAACCACCATTAAACCCAAGTTTAACATGTTTGTTTCCAACTTTAAAATAAAATAGCAATGGTAAAGTCCCCCTGCCCCTTTTGTGCCCAGCATTGGTCTTAGAATGCTCTGTTGGGACCCAGCTTTACGCAAGCGCGCCATTATGCGTTTTAAGACCAACTGTAGAAAGCAATATTGGGCATGGCAAGTGAATATTTACTGCTGTATCTTTTCAAAGATTGGAGTTAACAGCTTTAACCTGGGTTCGAAATTAAAAATGAATAAGGTAAAAGGATTAGAAATATTCTGTCCTCTACTGGGTTCAGACCATTTTAACTGGATAAAAATATAGATAAAAGCAACGATAGTTAAATTATTAACCTATTAATTAATGTACATATCTAACAGCTATCATTGTGAATGTATCAATAAAAGCCCACGTGTAAACATGGATTCTTTACTACCTTACAAGGGATTTATTATGACATTTTACAAAAATGTCACTGTCAAAAAAATTTACCATTTTTGTAAGGTGTCCCTGTGAGAATGTTTTTAACACTTTCCAACAGACTTCATGGGAGTAACGATAGGCACAGAAAGGCAATCTCTGCCGTCGCGTTTCGGCCACAATTGGAGTGAGCAGGTTAATCATTCGATAATCAGTGTCGCGTTAATAACATCGTGCCGTATAATCGATGTGTTTGTTATTATTCATATTCCTTGTTATTTACTCATGTGACTTGACGCGGCAGCATTTCAAATCGGTCTTCAAAATGTGCAAGTGAGAACTTCTTCATTAGTTATGTTCAGAAAAGAAGCAAATATTGAAGACTAGCCGCCTCCGCGACCAGTTGGTTCACCATCTTGATGAATTTTGTGTTTCTCACCGGCTTCCTTGGCACTGAAATATCTCAGATTCTGAATGGAAATTAAGATGGTTACAAACCCGGGGCGGCCCTAGGGTAAGTGGCGCCCCCTGCTAACGTAAAAAAGACGCCCCCTTTTATGCTCTACTTAGTTTTTGAGTTGGACATAACGCCCCTTCGAAGCCGCCGCCCGATGGGATGATTACCTTGCTTACCGTGCCGGGTCGCCCCTGGTTACAAAAATAAGATGGTTTAGTGGTAAAAACCTACAAAAAGGTACAAATTATTTTCGTCCTATATTAATTCAGAAGAGCTTCGAGATATATTGGCCGTTATCAAAAAATCGAAAGGGAAAAAAAAAGTTAGAAAATCTGAAACACTTTCAGATTTTAAATACGCACTAAAGTGCTACATATTAAAAGCGTATCATAATCCACGCTTCTTCCCTATTTTCTTTCTTTATTCCATTAAGTTGGAAAGTGTATCATTATTCATGAGGGCGATTAAACAAAATTAGAACTGATATTTCTAATTTCCTTTTTCTGGATGTAATACATTAGAAATAGAAGGGGGGGGGGGGGAGACGAGCAGAAAAATGCATAATTCGAACTGAATGAAAGTTTCAAGAACTTAATTTTTTGTTTGTTTGTGTAACATGTTTGTTTTTTTTATTTGTGTGCTTGGCCCGAAACCCGCTTATAAATCCACGTCAGAAGAAAAAACTTATTCTGGTGTATTCTTTATCCAAGCGTAACAGAAGATAAAGGGATTTTTTTTTAATTAAAAACTGCGTATTCTATAAGTATGTGCCATCTGCCGAGGGCTTCGTAAAATAAAAACTCTTGTAATATTTTTTTGTATATTTTCGCGCAGTGTTTTTTCGCGTGATAAAAAGTAGCCTGTTTTTTAATCCAGGACTTTAATTTTCTTTATTCCATATTTCAGACAAAACCGTCAAACCGTTTCAGCGTGAAAGAGTAACAGACATACATGCAAACATTGACATTTATATTAGTATGATAAACAGAAATCAAACTGCGTCATTATTTAGTAGAATCTCTCTAACTCGATAAATCTTCAAAAAGTAGGAAATAGCACAATAATCAACTAACTTGTATGCGCTCGAACAGAAAAAGAAGGGCAAAAAAAATCGAAAGGTTAACCAGTCCTACACAACAAACAAAGAATATCCCAGCAGCATACCATATCCGAACAATATCAGCGCACGGTTCTTTCCGTTCGACAAAAGTGAAGAGGCCGCAATTACGGATAACCTACAAAAGGCAGGTTAAGCAAACTAACCTCTTACTACGATATGACATGCAAAAGACAAGAGGGTGAAAAAAATTGGGTCAGAAAATTTTTTTCGTTCTTTATTCATAAAAACTGGTCACCTTATCTAGCGAGGTGCTGCAGTGTGGCAGAATTTGAGAACATAGAGGAGGAATATAGAAAATAGATAATGGGATATCTCGACTGCGAATCTATTCAGAAAAATGTTCTAATAACGTTGCATGTGGAACGAGTTTAATATGGACACAAGCAAAGAATCGTGGAAATTGAAATGTTTTCTTTCAGAAGCATTTGCCGTGGATGAATTTTTAAAAGTTTTCCAACTTGTTTATCGCTAAGGGGTGTTGTTTATCACAGGTTTATGCCTTGCGTAAAGAGAGTGAAGTGATGTGGATAAATCAAAAATTAGTGAAGCTCAAGCCTTCGCACAAAATTTCAGCCTTTCATCATGAAATGTCTCAAAGATAAGCGGGGGGTGTACATGAATTTGAGTGTGAACATTTATTGCCGGAGTGGGGGAAAAAATTCTTTTTTAATTTCTGTATGACTCCTGAAATGCAATCATCCGACCTGATTTTTTCACTATCTAAAAACCATTGAAAAGTGGTTTAAGTCAGCATATATTTATTTTCATATCACTCACAGTTTTCAGAATGTAATTTTCAAATTTTATCAAGAATGTAATTTTCAAATTTCAATCAATCATAATGTATGGGACGAATCTTACTAACTGGTAATTTTTTTTGTACGGGGGTCGTATACAGATTTAAAAAATCACTCTATGAATATTAACGAGAAAAAATTTTTTAGTCTTTTTTCCTCACCTCATTTTGAGCGTTCTTTCAATTTACTTTACAACACCCACTTATCTCTCTTTTTGGCACAGCCTGTATATTCTACTATACAGTTACGCTGATCCCTGACTCAAATCTCTAACCATTCCGGAAAACTCATCCAAGATATAAAACTTTAACCTCCATCACTCCAAAAAGATCTCCATCACTAAAAAGTTAAGTACGAAAAAAGCAATAACATCTGCACCGTTTTACGATCCGCTTGAAATTTTTCACAATTAGGTATAAAAATATAGAAAAACAATCTGTGCTACTTTAAAAATTTGAAAATCCACCCGTTTCCTCATTTTAAAGCGATTTTTTGCTATTTTCATCTCTATTTTATTTCCAAGAGTAAAAAAGGTTAATCATTTGCGTGACAAAATTAGCTATTTCAAGTGAGAATGGCGTCATATTTGAAGTCACGGTCATCAAGCTTTGAAGGGAAGTTCGTTCGTTTAAAAGTTTTTCAGATAACATAATTGTTTTTTCTTTCTTTCTTTCCCTTTTTTTTTCATTAAAATAATCTTCTGCTTGAAGCATTGATATTAGAGGGTCCTACCGAAAACGAAATCGTTCGAATGCGAAGTTTCCGCGTTTTTCCAGAAGAGCATGAATTTCGATTTGGGTCAATAAAAATTGAATATGAAGTTATTTATTTTAGGTGGACGAAGATCAAATATATTGCGTGTACACATGCTTTCGTCAAATGTTTTTTTAAAGCGCCCGTTGTAATTGCCTCCACAACGGGCTTTGTCTTCTAGTATATATATATATAGAGAGAGAGAGAGAAAGAGAGAGAGAGAGAGAGATAAGGAGAAATGCACAACACGGAAACCATAGGTTTCCGACTCACAACCTGAGGTTTTGGGCTGTCTGTTCCAGTGAATTACTGTATTTTTATTTGCTTTTACATGGGATTTGATTATATATATATATATGTCAAGAACGTTCGGACACTCTCTTTGCAAAGACTTCGTCTTTCCTGAAAAATTGGCAGTCGAGGCTGGTTGAGGTTACTCTAGATCTTTATTATGACTAGACTTATATAATCTAGAGACCTTTTTTGACGACAGCTGGGTGTGCGCGAGCACAGCCAGCTGCGTCAAAAAAGGTCGCTAGAGTTAAAAGCTTCAAAGGGTTGCGAAAGTCTTTTGCAAATTTCTCGCTCCTGACCTACATACCCCCTAGTTTCCCAACTTGTCGCTAGGCGCAACGGTGTTACCCGTTCTCTAATTGGCTCTCTAAAGTGATGTCATTTACTTACTTAGCCTAAGAATTTTAGGATGGTCAACCGGAAACCGCAAATGCCTGCAAATTTAGCTTAATTCGCACTTTTGAGTTTTGATTCTTAAATGTGCTCTCAAAAATTGTCTCTGGAAGTAATATTTGTCTGTCCGAGAAACAAACTTTACAGTCAAAGTACTCTGTTTCACAAAGATAGTTTTTCAGATGACTTAAAATTAAATTGTCAAAGGATATTTTATTATTATTATATACACACAGGGGCCATAAAAAAAATTCCGAATAGATGGGCCTCTAGTCTCCCTGTTCCGTTTAATCAATCAAGACGAGATTTCTGATGAAGTTATTCAGAGTTATGAGCTAGAGATTGGGATTGTTTAAAACAACAGAGCTCTCACGGTGTCTGTTACAGTGAAAAAATATTTCGAAATTTTCCAATGGGTGCACCTACTTTTTTCCTGCGAACTACCTACCCTACCATTAGTTTAATATTTCTGCTGTCTGTTCCAGTGAATTAATGCGATTTGTGTCAATGCACTTTCTCTCTGTCCTGACCGGTTTTTTACAAGGCTCTTCTTTGCAAATGTTTTATGCCGCCATTTGTCATACGTGTATCGTTCCAGCTTCAATGCGCTAACTTTTGCAGAAAAAGTGGGTGTTATCAACTTTTGCAGAAAAAAAATTTCAAAAAATTCTTTTGCTGTAACCGTAACCATGAGAGCTCTGTTGTTTTAAACAATACCAATCTGGAGAGCATTCCTCTGAATAACTGTATCCGAAATCTCATCTCGATGGGTTCAACGGAACGGTTGCTAGAGATCATTTATCTCTAGTAAGTTTCTTTATGACCACCCTGTATACAGCATATTTATTTTGCACCATATTCTTCTTCATAGATTAATTCCGTTTTTCATGCTTGCAGCATTACAATCAAGCATTAAGAAAGTTTTTTTGCTGGTTTTGTAAAGCCATTAGTAATAGTAGCTTTGTGCTCTGTGCAACCCTTTACAAACTTTTCCACATTTCTGCTTTAAATAGTGTTTTGTATACGGCTTCCCTTCATTTTCAGAATCACTTATTACTAGCTCAATTTGAAATTGGAAAACCACCTTACAAATATCGCCATTAGTCATCGGAGAAACTGCGGAAATGTTTTATCATTGGCTACTCATTTACCGAAGTTCAGTAATTATATAGGAATGGTGCTCTGTTTCTTCTTTTGTGCATTCAAACGATGTTTTTAATTTCCGCAAAACTTGCCTTTTGTAACGCGGGTTAGAATAGCATCTTTAGATGTTTGTCTCCTGGCAATATGCAAAAGATGAGCAAACATTCGCAAGATCATTTAAAGTTTGTTTCGCGAATATCTTCCATTCTTTCGAGAAGTTTAGATCACATTTCTCTTCTGCAATAAACTTTAAGGGTATAGGTAATTTGTCCACCATAAAGTTAAGTAATGAAAAGTGGTATTTTCAGAACACATTTGTAGGTTTCAATGAAACGAAGATGTTATGACAATTGCTTTTGGCGAGGAAGAGGTAGTGATTTTCAATTCTACAACAATTCTTTAGAAGTCAGTGGGTGATAGCAACGATATTTGTTATCTCATTCAACAGTGTCTACTGTATTGTGCATATGCATAATATAAGTACTATGAGACATAAAATCGTTGGTTAGACTGTCGAACTAATAGCTGAAAAGTTGCAAATTTGGATCTCCAGTGTACGACTTAAGACCACCGCTCATATTTAGTGTAATCTCACACTGAATCCGTAGTCCCAGTAGTTCACTTGGCCATCGTTTTACATACAGCAGGTTTCGTACAGTTTGGCCTTGAATTGCGCCACCCAGGACAAAAGTGATGATAATTCAAGCCACTTTATCTTCCATTTATATTTTTTTAATGAAGTTATTTTTTAAAGTAATTTATCAGACATTAAACTACTGCGTAGAGGTAAAAACTTTTGTTAGATTTAACCATCCAGCGTCAGTTGCTTTTTAGTTGCAGCTTGAGACAGACGGGAATTACCCAGATTGTCCATTTAACAGTTTATCTGTTTTGCTGTCAAGTGGTCAGTCAGTCTGTTGCTTCTATAAATACGTTTTGCTGTTAATCACAGTTTGTTCCATTTATTTTATTGAAACAAAGTCGGGATATTTATCTTCTCTTTTCTTTTCCCCACACAGCCCTTCTTTCGGTCTGGTGTGAGGACCTTGGTAGACAGCTGCTGCTCCGACACCAGAAGACTCGGGAGGGGGAACCCCCGGAGACCCCAGGGGCCCCACAGACCCCCGAGACTCCCCCGACTACAGCCATCATGCACCAGAAGACCGTAACTCAGGGACCGCAGCCCAGGTAAGTCGGGTTTAACTTTCAAAACTAGCCAAAAAAAAAAAAAAAAAAAGAAATTCCCTCTGATAAGTTCCTAAGCTCACTGTTCGATTTGATTTGAGTGAGAGAGTTTATCGAGATCTATGGCTCTTTTAGGCTTTCATCTCAGTTGTTAAGTTCAAGTTCATTTTTTTAATTTTTAAAGAGCCATTTTACAGCACAATATTTGGACAAGCACGGATATCAAGAAGTTAATGGGAATCGAACCCAAGACTACCTACAGCCGAATACCGGCGAGACGGACTAACCAAACATCGCAGCCACCGCCCCCCCTACTTTTTCGATTTGAAAACAAATAAATAAATTATGCAGGTAAAGAAAAGGGGGGGGGGAGAGTATACGATGTACAGTTTGCAGGTTTCGTACGGATCCTGGATTTGCTAAAATTTCGAACTCTTGTAATATAGTCGTATAATGGTCTTATATTTTAAAAGTATTCCTGATTTTTTTAAAGAAAGGAAAGAAGTTTTCCCGAGTATCTCAAATAGTAGAACATTTTAGAACAATCGTAATATCAGCAAATTAAGGACCCGTACGAACCACGAGTTTGTATTGAAGTACTGTTTGAGACGTTACTTCGTACTGTATGTGAATGAAAACACACTTGCCACTGGTATCCAGTGTACACTCTCAAAAAATATGTGAAGATAAATTAAACTTTTCTGTATTGATTTTACAAGCATACATATGTATTGTTTGAAAAAGCGTGTTTAAAAAAAAATTAAAGATTAAAATATACTTTGAATTTTTCTCAGGATAGTAATAATGGATGAAATACCGTCGGAAATTATAATTTTACCGTAACACTTTTTGAATGACATTACATTTGTTTTCTATAAAATCCTCAAAATGCCATAGCCATTTAAATATCATTTCATTTTAATTTTTTTTCTTTTTTATTTATGAAGAAACTAAGTTTGGAAGCGTTTAAGATTCTGATTTGCCAGTCTGTCTGTATTCGAATTGCCGTAAATATTTATTGATTTCTACGAAATTTATGTACGTTATTTCAATATAAAACATTGAAAATGGAGTGCATAAAATGAATAGTACTTTTGCGGCAACACGCTGAAAACATTCCAACAGATTAATGATCTATGATGACAGTGTTTTTCAACCTTATACACCTGCCGACCGGAAAAATATTTCGGTAAATAGGAAAAAATATTTCGTCAACCTGCATAAAACAAAAATATAAAACAATGTATAAACAAACATTTTATTTTTTTAATCAAATGCTATATAAAAATAGTACAGTTGTTTAGCGCGGCATTTGCTGATGCTTTTTTTTTTTTTTTTTTTTTTATGAATTTGATTCTTTTGCAGACCAGCATCGGTCTGCAGACCTGTAATTGGGAAACATTGCTCTGTGGAAGTTGCCAAACATTGAGGTTTATGGCATCTTGCAAAGGATGAACTTAGAATTTGTATCACTTTTCCATTGGCAAGCTAAAGAATAACCCTGATATACTATATTCGGCTATTGTACCGATATAGCACGTTTGTCGATAATGTGTCTATTTTTAATCAAACTTATCCATAGCACGTCCAAGTCTGTTTGTAGACGTAAATGACACATGTGTTTAAAGACATAACCAGGAAAATCCAGAAAATGTCCATGGATGAACCCAAACTAAGGGCACACTTCCCAAAATAAGACTTTTTATTAAACTTGTTCTAAACGATCTATATTATGGGTGGGTTCTGGACTGGTCTTTTCTTATGGATGTCTATGTAGACAAACTCTGCCCTGAAAGGTCCATAAGCAAATTGGCACGTTCATCATTACACCTATAAAGATGTAGATAAGATGTCATATCGGTGTCCTATAGTGCTAAAATGATATAAAATGCACGAGATTGGACACATCCGGGTTGATTTCTGGAATGACGGCTAGTCTATATTATGTCATCTTTACAAATTTGAGCTAAATGGTCAAGGATTGTTGACCAGAGTTGCGATTTTGCGAAGATGGGCCTCATCGGATCATTCAGAGACAAATAATGGGTACAGGAGGTTGAATCTCAGCCCTCATTTCTTTGCCAGTAATATTAACTATCATTAATATGGATTACTTTGTGTGGCTGTGGGGTATTACTTTATCCGGAAAAGAAAAATGCACTGTAACAAGCTTAGTACTCCAAATTTTCAAAACAACCACACTATCCGCCAGCACCATCCAACTACACTAGTGAAACAAAGCCCTCCTTCAATGTAGTTTGAATACAATAGCGGATCCAAAATAAAGACTTGGAGCTTCAAGGTAATTGCTTTAGGGTAATATTTTCCCTTAATTTGCATTTTAATTAGATCAACTAAGCGTTTTTTTCTAATTAGCCCCTCTCCAAAGTAATATCCATAACCCCTACTATTAGAGTAATCACCACTTGTTTTTTCAAACCCGTGAGTGCGCTAAAGTATATTATCCTTTTTGAAAGTAACTCATGTTTAAGATATTCAGTATATTGTAGTACTAGCTGAAAAACCCGGCGTTGATGGGTTTGTACATAATGCAATTTTTTTTCAAAAAGCTTGAATCTTCGTCGGCATTGTAGGTGTATAAAAAATGGAAATAGTATCTTATAAGGTATGAAAAGATTTTTTAAAAAATTGACGCCTGTATTTTAAGTTGAGTGACCACCTATCATGTCCCCAAATTTCATTTCATTCGCCTCAGTCGTTTTTACGTGATGCGCGAACAAAAAAAAGCACAGTATGACAGACTGACAAACTTTTTTTTGAGGGTCGTACTGGATTCCCAGGTGCTTGAAACAGACAGAAATCGCAAGTTTTTGAATTCCAAGTAATGTACAGACAAAAGTATAACTTTATTTATATAGATATGCGCAAAAGACTGTGTTGGAAAGTATTTAATAATCAATGGGTTCGGCAAGTTTTTTTTTTTTTCTCAATTGATCCAGAGTTTGTTTTCCGATAGGAGATTGCCATTCATTTTAGTGGATGAACTAAGTAATGAGGAACCCGTGGGACCCTCTCTCTCTCTCTCTAATGTGTGTGTGTGTGTATGTGTATAGGCTGATGTCCTTGACTGCTTCTCTGTTAATTCAGTGAGAACTAGCATATATACTTAATCAGCGCAGTTGGCTATGATTCTCCCAGCCAGTATTTAAAGGTCCACTGCTCATAACGTAAAATGCAAATTGCGTGAATCAGTTGCGCTATCTGCTTCAGTGACAGTAAGTTAACGCAAATTTTTGAAACTGGATGCTCGTGTACGTTGAAAAATATATAGTGGCTCGTAATTAAGGTTGTATTTTCCGGTGGTACAGAAAAGCCTCTTTTTAGTCTACGGATTACACCTAGAGTTCTTCCGGCCCAACTTAAGGTCTTTCAAGGCCCCACCTTTCCCGATTAGATAAAGCATTGAACATGGCGTGGTAGATAGATGGCCGGAGTGTGAAGATCCCACGTTCGAGCCTGTGTGCGGAGGTCGATTTAACGGTCTAGAGCTTTGGGCAGTTTTCTCCATATGTAGCATGAATACGCCTTAGAACCCCTTAAAAAGTGCTTCGGCCTAGGCACCCTCCTCCCCCTTATGAAGGCTTGTCATAACACAAAATAAGGTTTTCCAATTTGAATTTATTTTCCTTTATGAGTAAAAAAAAAAAAAAAAAAAAAGTTTGAAATTGCAGCATAATTCTGTGGGCACTGTACCCATCGATAAAATTAAAAGGGTACAAAAAATTCGGATTCAGAATTTTGAAAAATGGACATATATGTATTCGGCATCGTGTTAATGTACATTTGAAGGATACATTTTTCCTCCTTCTATTTCTTTCTGTTCATTCTATTTCACCGTGAATCAACTGTAAATTTATTTTCAGGAATATTCACAGACGTTTCGCAAAACAGGAAAGCAAATGCATGCAAAATATAAATGTTTGTTTGTATTTGTTGAGGCAAGCCTACACGTGGGACATCGGCCTACGGAGGGGGGGGGGGAACTTTGAAGGATTTTTTAAGGGGGTTCTAACGCGTATTCACGTTATGTATGGAAAAAACCGACCAAAACATCAGATCGACAGCCACGCGATAGGCCCAAATTTTAAAATTGTGCATTTTAAAAGTAGTTTTGAATTATTTTAAAGCAGTATTTTCTAATCCCAAAGAAAATTTTTGCTTAGTTATACTTTTGTACTTAAATGGCATTTACTTAAATCAAATATATTTTTAGATTATTACTCATTTCAGTTGATTTTATACTTCATTCAATTGATTCGATTACAATTTTCCGGTATGCCACTCAAACTAAATACTACTACTCTGAATAGAACATTTTATCACAATGTAACCCAAAATTTGTCTATCGTTTTTCTGATCCGATTAGAAGTGTAAATGAAGAAGAACTAGTAACACCATATAAAATGTAGTCTTAACTTCAATTTTTCTTTTACGTAATCAATAATCTTGGGAAGAAGGGTGGCAGATTGAAAAAGCTTATTTATTTATTTATTTGCATGCACTAGCTGCTTATAGAAATTGGCCGCCACTGGGCCGGAAATACTGGTCACTTTATTTTGGAGGCAATAGGTGGACCAGCGTACCTTCCTTTGAAGGGACGGGCGGTATAAACCCTTGCCAAGACCCGGATCCCTCGTGTGGTAAAAATGTTTCTCTGGCCACTACACTGCCAGAGCGGCTTTTTTAAAAATTTATGATCAGTTATTTTACCACCTCTTGTTAAAGCTGTTGTTTTAATAAAAACTATAAAAATAAATGATTAAAACAGAGTTAATGCCGTATCCACTTATTCCATATCTTATATTAACAATAAAAGCTAACGGCTTGATTTGGAAAACGTTTTTACTTCCAAATACCCTTAATACACTTACAAAATTTGTGATTATAAGCACAGAATGTAAATATATGTTGACATGTTCATACATGTTTATACAGTCCATAGCTTTGATCAGTTCATTGTTTTTCAAACTTGCATTCTAGTCCAAGACGAATTTCAACCTCAAGCCTTTAAGATTTAGCTTGAACTGTTCCCCAGCATTCCACTGTATAGTTACGCTGATCACTGACTGGCTCACTCTCTAACAATCCCGAGCAACCTGCTCCAAGATAAAACTTTTATCGCCATTACTGCAAAAAGCTAAGCAGAAAAAGCTTAGTACCGTTTTGCTACACCGTTTATGCGATCCGCATGAAATTTTTCACAATTCTGTATAAAAATATAGAAAACAATCTGCACTACTTCGAAAATCTGAAAATACACCCGTTCCCTAACTTTTAAGCTGTTTTTCGCAATGTTCAGCACCACTTTATTTCCGAGAGTAAAAATACTTTATCATTTGCGTGACAAAATTAGGAGTATCAAGTGGCAATTACGTTATATTGACGTCACAGTTATCTGGTTTTGAAAAGAAATTTGTGATTCATTCGTTTAAAATAGTTTTTCTAGATTACGCAGTTCTTTTTTTATAAAATAAAATGAATTTCGTCTGACATTAAACACTGATATAAGAGGGAATGTTCCCACGGAAACGAAATCTTTCGAATGCGAAAAGTTTTCGCATGTCTTTAGAAGAAAATGCAATTCCGATTTAGGTTTGTTTGTTTGCCAGGAGAGGACAACTCGCGTCACTGAATGTGCCGCTTAGAGCTACAGATACGTCCTTCCCGGAATTTCCCGCCACAAACTGGAACCTCATCAGAAGGTGTCGGACTTCTGAATATGGGCACCCCTCGGAAACTGCTAGCGACCGCCGAGAGGACTTTCGGAACCTCGGATTTAACTTGCACGTACACCGCATGTACACGGTGGTCTTTAGTGGATCGCCGGTATCGAACGCATAACCTTCCGGTTACGAGTCCAACGCCTTAGCCACTGGGCTACCACGGCCCCGATTTAGGTTTATAATAAGAATTGAATATGAAGTTATTTATTTTAAACGGACAAAGATTAAATAGAGAGTAGAGATATTTTTGTCGAATGTTTTCTAGCGCCCGTTGTTATTGCCTCCACAATGGGCTTTGACTTCTAGTATTAAAGAGTCATCCAGAACAAAATCCCCTATTAAGACTGTGTAGTTTGGTCATTTTGTATTAACTCCAGGCGCAAATCCCTGATCGCTGCTTCACTATGTAACGAAAAATGTTTAAAATATGCACGGTAGGGAAAATAAAATACTTCTATAAACGAATGAATCAGTGAAGTATTGAATGTTAAACGAAAAAGATCTCTCATCGTGTTTGTGTTGCCATTGGTGAAGAAGAAATAAAATTTGTTTATCTAACTCCCTCCAAATGCGCTACCACGAAATCATCGCTATTTATCTTAACCCGTAATAATGGATTTTAATGAAATCTCAATTTTTTTAAAGCTCAGTATATTTCACGTTCACTTTGGTGAGCGGGAGGGGAGCGCTAAGTATCACGGCTGGAAATCTAAGAATTTAGAAAACACCTCGACACTTAATTAACAACTCATATTTCTAGAAATACCCGCCAAGGTATGCGCCTTTATTCTTATTTACTCTCTTTCTTGGTGGCTCAGCCGCAGCAACCTTGCCTAATGAGCGGAGCAGAGTTACGAAATGCCTGTATTTGCTCAGGTTTGCCTTCACACGCGTTTTTTCGTTCGTGCCTGTTTGAGAATTCAAAACGCTTGCGGGAGCCCGTGCCATTTTGTTTCTTGAGCAACCCCTTTTATCAGCAGTTGTACATTTGCCTACATAAATGTTAGCTCTTTCTTCTTCTTCTGTTAACCCGCTCATGTGTTGAAAGAAAGAGACAAGTAATATGATTTATGCCTAATGTGAGAATAATATTGGGAAAATATTTGTTGTCAATGCTCCTTCAATACTGGCGTTAAAATTCGAATTTTCGACTTTAAAATTATCTGTAAAATTGTTTATAAATTTTTTCATGCACAGTAAAACCACAAATATAAATGGTTTAAGGAAAAAAAATAGCCATATTTTCTCCAAAAAAAGATTTTGAAGAAAATATTGATATTTTCCTGAAAAACAATATACATGAACTATATTTTTTTCCAATAAAATCTTACGCGCATTTCAAATTAATAAAAAGTTGATAATTCTTCTGAGGTTTATTTAATATATATATATATATGTGTGTGTGTGTGTGTGTGTGTGTGTTTGTATGTGTGTATGTTTGTCTTTTTAAAGCAAATCGGATACTGCAATAGTGATTTGAACCATAATGAAAATATTGAGGGTGAAAAAAAAAATGCCGAAAATGTCGTTTTGATGCAAAAAAGAACCATATATATATTTATATAGTTTCTTTGTTTTAATTCATAACTATTTAAATGTATAGGTGTTATGAGTTATGCGTAATGTTATAACTAGCATTTCACATAACTCATTCGGATATCTACAGGGGGTCCCAAAAAGGTGGTAACAGGGCGTAATTCTTTATCTGTTAAAGTACATTGTTAATTGAAAAATATATTCAAAATAAGGTGGGGGAAATAAGATTCCGTTAAAAAAAAAAAACTCGTTCATTTTCAAAAAGCTGCATTTTTAAAACTTGTATACGACCCCCGTACAAAAAAATTCCCAGTTAGTAAGATATCCCCCACTCACTAATGAAGTCACGTACAAAATTTCAGAATTATATTCTAAAAAGTGTAAGAGATATGAAAATACATATAACCCTGACTTAAACCACTTTTCCATGGCTCTCGAAGGAAAAAATGAATCGCAAGTCAGGGAATAATCGCATTTTAGGGATCGTACAGAAACTACAAAAGGAAGCCTTTCTTTACACTCTAGCAATAAACGTTTGCATTCAAAATTGTGTATAGCCTGCGATCATCTATTTTTAAAGAAATCTCTGAGACTGTACGATGAGAGGCTGAAATTTGGTACATGACCTCAGTAGTGTATGAGGCACATTTTACTAATTGCGAATTTTTTTGTACGGGAGTCAAATACAATTTTAGAAAGTGTAACTTTCTGTAAATGAACGAGAGGAATTTTTTTTTAACCGAGTCTTATTTCCGACCTTATTTTGAACACTTTTTCAATTGACATTGCCCACTTATCTCTAGTAGATAAAGAATTATAGCCCGTTACAACCTTTTTGGTACACCCTGTATCGTATAGGCTGTTCTTATGTTGCACCCTTTGGCAAATTACTTCGACAACAAAAATGTCAAGCATGTTTGATTGCCTACCCATATCTCATAAGACAGCCTTGGACGGGAAAGAAGATGTCCTTGTACAGAAACGTCTTTGTGTTTTGTTTACAACGAGCGCTACAAACATCTTAGGGCAGAACTCAATTTTCGGATTTTTAACAATAAAATGATCTTTTTAGATTTGGTTATGTTACCACAGCTTCTAGCTTGTGAGGTTATAAGGTTGTAAGATTTTAGCCGGAAAGTATGTGTTATTTAACAACATTGCTAAAAAACATTGCCTTTTGCTAATCTGGTTAATTTAGTCGCCTTATACAAAAGTATCTCCTCTAAATTTAACAGTTACAACCATTCATAAATATTCTGTAAAAGCTAGTTAGTTAAGTGTTATAAAGATTAAAATTAAACTAATTTCTTACTATGCATAAATTTAATGCGGTGAAACCTTATTCAAAAAGAGATTTTAAAAAAAAAATGGATAAAGTTTTCAAACTTGAATTGTTGACAGCTGTGTCTAGATGTCATTTCTAAAAATCTTCAAGTGTAATTACTACTGATTTATTTTAATGAGCTTTGTTTGTTTTTATGTCTCAATTATAAAAATATATTTGCAGCTTCTTAAAATAGAGGTTAGAAAAGACCGAGAATTAAGCATATTTTGTAATTGAAAATGGGTTCACAGCATAGGGGTAAGAGCACGTAAAGATGTATAAACAAAGGGCATTTGAGGAGAAAAAAAAATCAGAATAAACTAAAAGTCTATTTAAGGAACTGTGTGCGGGTTGATCAACGAAAAACTTAGGGATGGATGCGAGAGGAGACAGTAATTTATAGTTACTCTGAGAGAGAGAGGCAAGAGCATAGGCGCACTCATGGAGGGTGCTATAGGAGTTACACCCCCCGCTGCACCCAATAGTGAAGAAATCAAAGGGAAAACCTCTTTAAAATATTGTCACTTGACAAATGAATTGAAATTATATTTTATTTTTTTAAATTGTCTTTACATTATTATATTCCAGCATTCCTTACTAGAAATAATTTTGTAAAGTATTTCTCCTAAAACTCAAAAAAAAAAGGTTGGTTATTATATAAATACTAACTGACAGTATAGAATATAACAGTTGAACTCGGTCATAACGTCAATGAAGAGACCAGATAATTATTCATGGCGCCAAAACTGAGTTCTGTTAATAGTGGGCTAAAGTTCTATGTGAAAACTACACAGAATATTCCGACTTTATTAGAAAGTTGTGACTTACAAGCAAGGTCACTGTAACATAATACAACGGTACTTGTAACTCCCCCCAGGATTAAAATCCTGGATGCCCCACTGGAAACAGAGAGATAGTTATTATGCGAGACGAGACAGACATTTTTTTTCATTATAGTAATTTTGAGAGACAGTGATTTACAGATATTGTGACAGAAAGACGTGTTATAGATATTTATAGTTATTATGCGAGAGGAAGCAGAAGTTTTTATCATTACTCTGTAGGAATTTTGAGAGACGATACAAAGTTTTGCAGTTGTTCTGCGAGGCGAGGCAGGTATATTTTTCGTCTCGTGTCCATATCTAAAACAATTGATCTTATGCGGACTGAAAATTGAGTATTTTCTGAAGCTTGCAGCAGAGATAAATTTCATTTGCCATTGTGCTGGATTTCACGTATTATCTGGCCACTAATCACAAAAACTACTTTGTGGTGTTGAATTTTTTTTTTCCAATGTTGGGTATTTACTGGAAAAAAAGTTTCTAGCTGAAACTAATCTTTTATTTCAATATTTGCCGATGTATAGCTACAATATTGCATTTTATTGGTTTAAGAAGTATTAAAAAGGTTACTCAAATATTAGGTAGCTAGAAACAGTCCAATTTTCATGTTATATTTAGGCCTTTCTCTACAATTTTATCTGAATGAAACTAGAAAAATATTTTACGCCAAGCGCAACCATTAAAAAATAGTGTCCAACACAAATGCCTTATTTGTACAGTATTCCCGAAAAGAAATCCTAAACGCAGGCGAAGCGATATCTTGAGATCTGATGATTAGCGAAAAAACCCACCTTAGGCCTGCTTTTATTATTCGATGTTTTCAATTATTCAATAAAAGATATTAGTTTTAGGTGTACATATTAATTTTTGAGTTAAATTTGAAATACCTAATACAAGCTATTTATTTAAGTGTTCTATTGATTTCTTGAGTCTTAATTAACCCCAAATATGAAATTTAATTATTCAAACACAAAAATTGAGCGAGTTAGGTTCGATATTGTAAAATATAGAATGCGGTAAAGCCAAGTATGATCCTCAAGGCTCGTTTTCAAAACTATTAGCAGATGTTTTCATAAACTACTGGCCACATATACCGAAATTTTGAATCATACGTTACTGTAATGAAAACAGTACTTATGTTCGCATTTAATATTTTTTAATATAATTAAATAATTCATAATTATTACGAATCGTAAATTGCATACATCATGTTAGAAGTTACAGCTTTAAGTTCATTACATCTTTTCAACGTTAGAGTCGTCGGAGGTTGTGTAGTGGCTAAAGAAACATTCTACAGCACGGATTCTACTTCTATTGCACTACCACTTCACACCATTGATCGGGGTTCGATTCCCAGCATGAGCTTCGGTGTTAGCGAACAATGAAAGCAACCACCAGAAGTTCTCTTTAAAAGGTGTCATTTAAAACTTGGTTTCATTGTTGTTGGTACCAAAAGAGTTTCCAACACTGTTGGACTGTTACAACTTTATTTGTGAGGTAAAGCATAAATGGGGATGCTTAATGTTACTTAAACCTATGATAATTTTATTTTTTAAAAAGATAATGTAATCCAAATTGTTTACATTATCGAAAATGTTCGTTACCATTTTGAATGCAAACATGAACACGTCGAACCAAGTTTTTTAACGCGCTTCTCAACATTGTTGGTGTCACTGTTAACACAGATGGTCGAAATTTCTTCAGTTAGTATTTGTTTTAATTCATCAATGCTTGCTGGACTTCTCTGTGAAACCCTGTCCTTGAGATCTCCCCAGCCCTCTCGTAAAAAAAAAAAAATCTAGCGAGGTGTGGAATAATTAATTATGAAGTGATAATGTAAAACATTTGAATTAAATTATATCTAAAAAATAAAATTGACACAGGATTAAGTAACATTGTGCTTCTCCATTTCTGTTTTAGCTCACAAATAAAGTTGTAGCAGCCCAACAGAGAGAGTGCTGGATATTGCCTACCACACTTAAACAAGGTTCAGGCAATCCTGTCTGAGTGTTAGAATAGTTGCCACATCCATCAGAACAAAACTAAATTTGTGAAAACTATTCTTTTTTAACGCTGAGAGAGCATACTGAGAGCATTTTCCAATTACATTGATCTCCCCATCGATGCCAAAAATGGACAGCTGAAACCGACTCCGAAATTTTAATCTATTCATGTTATCTGATTCTTTTTATCATTTCGTTTAACTCAAATTTTAGACGGAACTGCGTTTTACTCGCATGTGTCACACCGAATTCAATGCTGTTATATGTAAACTGTGTTAATGCTGTTTAAAAGAATAAAATTAATTAATTAATTAAAAAAGGCATGAATCCTTTTTTCCCTCCCTTTTAAGAAAGGAACTAAACAAGAAAGCGTTTCACTGCTGTGGCCCGTGTGCATAATGCGATCATGCACATGGGCCGTTAGTAAAATCAGATAAATCAGCTGCAAAATTACTCGCTTTTTGACCTTCTACTATGAGACCGATTAAGGTACGTTTTAGAGCTTCGTATTCCCTCTATTTATGTTTTATCTTTTAAAAATGCTCGGATTTATTGCAGAAAAGCCTTCAGCGTGGGATTTTATATGAACTCGGAGGGGATAAATCGTATACAAAAAAATAAATAAAATAAAATAAAAGATAAATCATGCTGAAAATACCGACTTTAAATCACTTTCCATTACAAGTAGTATATGTACCCATGTAATATTGAAGCCAATAAGTAAACGTATTAGCTCCTATCTTTGACCATTCAGACCCATGCCAGAAATAGACCCATAAAAAAATTACAGTATTGCAATAATGAGTACGAACAGATTGAAACAAATAATACGCTAAGTTTTTTTTTAATTATTGACCATTGAATTTGTGGGATAGAGACTATTCTGGCGTTCCCAACATATCGGAATCCTGGAATTTTTACGGAATTCTGCCGATACTCCGATCAGGTGAACAACATAAGTACTCACAAAGATTGTAAACTATAATGTGAAAATAATTTTTTCTGTCACGATGTTCGCAGATCATTTCGGATTACAATTTGTTAGGAAGTCCTGTAGGTCTTGTACAATTTTTTTGTTCCTTTTGACCTTCTGAAAACACAATAAATGTTAGTTCCGCTATTTTTGACGGAGTACCTTATTTTACAAACTTATCTGTGTTGATTTTATTTTGTTTGAAATTGATGAAACATCACCGGAATACATTTAAAACATTCGTAAATTTCATAGATATCGATCTGTAATTATGGCAATTAGAGAACAGCCAACCAGACATGCAGAAATCATAGAAACTTTTCAATTTCAATGGAAAGGACTGAAAGTCAAATTTCTAACTACGGTTTGCTAAAAATTAATTAGTTTTTATAAACACATAACAAAACCAACAACAGTAACAAAAAACCATCCAAAGATTATTGATAAGTATGTATTTTACTTTAAATACTGCAATTTCCGGACAGTAAACCTATTTTTTGTAAAACCTTATAAGGAAATATTTTCTGCGTCGCAGGCACATTGTAATTGACTTTTTAATTTTATGTAAAAACAGTGTGTTAAAGAAAGATGTTTTCTCTGTGTACATCTTTTTGTATGGCTCTTGAAAATTAAAATAGTTAGTATTATAAATCAGGAGTAAAACTAAAAGATGTAGAGTATTTTGATTTCATTAGTTTCTGCAGTTGTGTATGTAAAAAATCCTTTGGTATACGAGAGATATACTTTTCGTTCTTTGAATTTCCTTAAGCTGCCAAGTTCTGAAAAGGAATCAATTAATTGTAAGTTAATTTAATGTAAATGAAGGATATCACGTAACATTAAGATACCGTTTGGTTACATAAGCACTTTCAATGAAAATTTAATCAATGAAGTTGTTTAAATGACAATAGTTTATTATACTTTGAGAGCAGAATAGGACCAAATTTATTTATTTTTATATTTATTAACTTTGCTTCAGTAAAAAAATGTTTTCCTGCGTAAAAAGTTTCATCACGCTTAAAAATTTTTCATCTGTCAATTCCTCAAAAAACAGGGATGAAATTCTTCAGACGTTTGAAAAAGGGAAGAAAAAAAGTTTTATTTGGTTTTTTTTTTTTTTAATTTTTCTGAATTATTTTTTAATTTTTCATTAATCAAAATTCTATATAAATAGGATAGATTTAATATCGGTAGCAATTACGATATTTATTAAACTTGAATTTTTAAGTATTATTGCTCAAATGTTGTTCGCAATTTCTTTCAGACTTTTTCCTTTTTTGTCAATCTCATCCCTGGTAAAAGATTTTACACGATTATTGTATTTGATGCTCCAAATGCACTCTTTCAGCTGAAAATGCAAAATTCGCATCATTTCTTGTAGTAATTATCTTTTAATTCTAGATTCCGCATTATCAAAAAAATACTTCTCCGTAAATATCGTTATCCTTCGCGGTTTCGCCACGTGTTCGTAAACAGATATAATACGTAGTAAGGGGATGTCCACTTTCCCGTATCTATTCATTTATGAAGGAAAAACACTTTTACAGGTGAAGGAGAGAGGAAGAACGCGTTTTTTAAGTTACGACAGATTTTCAACGGATTTCTTTTGCGGTTTTGGGTGATCAGTCTTATTGTAATAATTTTTTATAATTTCTGATCCTACTAATAATTTTATAAAAGAGTTGAAAAGTGCGCGGGATTAGTGTTCTGATTCAAATATATTAGTATTGCCTCAAAATGTAAATACGTCTTTTATTATTATTCTTATTATTTTTAAGGAACCTTTTTCTATTAAAAAGTTTCCAGCAGAACTTTTATAAGGTGTTTCAAAATAAATTCTATATATTTCTCTTTATATGGGCGGTAATTGAATAAATTACTATTTAATTTGATTTTTTTTCCGTAAGCGAGCGTAACACGTTCATAAATACTGCATGTTTGGCCTGATTAATAAACATGTATGTGCATTATTTAATTTGATCTAGAATTTAATCTTACATACACAGAATTATAATAAACACTTTCCTTATTTATAATATTGTAGGAAAGCTATTTTAGCTGGTGATTAATTCGTGGAAACTGCTTTTAGTTACGAATTGTTTTTCTTGGCGATTTCTTTTCTTCTATCTGTCTTGAAAGTGCATATTCAATCGTTTCAAAAATTGTAAATGATCTGATTACTATGACAATAAAAAAAAATTAAAAGCAACGATTCCCATTATAATCTCACTGAGACTTTCAACTGCGATTGCTCTAACGAGAAGTAAGTTAGTAGAATAAAGTTCCGTGCTATAATATCAACAAGATATCCGAAATAGACTTCTAGGAACAATGCACCAATGATTTAAAATTACGTAGGAATATGAGATCTCAAATGTCGTCCAAAAAACACGCAGCTGAAATTTACATCAATAATTTTGATTGTTTAATTTCTAAATTATTCAATTTTCTCTGAAGAAATCCATTAGTATGGGAACCATTATAAAAAATTGATTAATAATTTACAGTGTTTAGTGATGCTTTCATTCGAGTATCACTGATTATTAACGGGGCATTAAAGACATCGTTTTCGCGCACCCTACCTACTCTGTAAGTCTTGTCTTTTGGAGCACCCTGCACGCCAACCAGTTTGCCATTTATTTCCTGAAATGGCAGCCATCAGGTTAACTAAATAAACCGACGAGAGCTTTTTCTTCCTCTTATCACAAAACAATCTCTTATCGCCTTGTGTAGGTGTATACACGACACTGGTACCTCTTGCATGATGTGTAGATGAGCGCTTACGCGAGGTGTTTTGTCAAAAAGACCTCATTCGCCAGCAGCTGAGCACATATTTACCTTAGCTGACAATGCGTCAAACTGATACGATAAAAATAATAATAAAATCGCAGTGTGTGCGTTCCTTCCTTGTGTTTTCCAGTCGCATATTCCCTTGTTCTTAATTGAAAGCGGAATTGCGCAGTTAGCATACCGTAGCAAAATTGTTTTTTGACCATGCATTTATGCCAAAGGTGTCTTTTTCCTATCGTATTGGCTACTTCTGCGCTATTTTAAGCTTGTTGCTTAGCCAATCTGTTTCCAAAAAGATATTTCGTTAAGCTGACATTGCACCGAATTAATACCCAAGCAACACAACAATGTTGTTTCAATGTCGTTTCCACATGATTTTGTTCAGTTTTCTCCACATTGTTTCAGCATGGACATAGATATAATATTGAAATAACATTGTGAAATCACAAGAGGAAAACAAATTAAAAAAACAAGCTTTTAATTCTTTCATGCAGAATTATTAAAATCATACGGAAATTTACGAAAAATAAAATTGTTGATAATTATCTACTTGTAAAAAATTTTAATTCGCATTTACTGTAGTAAAAATTCATTGTGACAATGCTAACCAGAAAATCACATTGAAACAACATGAGTGTGCTGCCTGGGGAATTAAAATGATGTTTTGAAGTATATAATTATCAACAATTTTATTTTTCGTAAATTTCCGTATGATTTTAATATATAATTCTGCATGAAAGAAATAAAAGCTTGTTTTTTTTATTTGTTTTCCTCTTGTGATTTCACAATGTTGTTTCAATATTATATCAATGTCCATGCTGAAACAATGTGGAGAAAACTGAACAAAATCATCTGGAAACGACATTGAAAGTTCATATTGAAACAACATTTTGATTGTTAGCATTTCACATTTAAAACACATTGAAACAACATTGTTGTGTTGCTTGGGTAATAATTATAATGAAATTGTAATGTGGAAATTTGGAAGGGGCTCACTATTTTTGGAGGACTTGAGTCCTACTCCCACAAAATTCTGATTGTATTTATAATAATCGTTATAATAGTAACCTTTTACTTTAGATTTTAGAACATATTTTGTAAGGAACTCTTTTTTTTCTATCAGCGCATCCAAAAGTATAATTTTCATATTTTTCGCCAAAAAAAGTATTTGTAAAAATTAATAAGTGATTATGATATCTGTGTCGTCGTATTAGACGCACCCCATTTCAAGGTCAAAAAGGCATCTTATGCACCATACCTGCGGTATATCCTCTTCAGTTGTTAAAGAAAACAAACTTGATTTTGTCTTAGTCTCGATATTGTGCGAGCGTAAATTATACTTAAAGGAACTCCACAAAATAAACCGAACAGAAGAAATGAAATAAACAGAGAAAGAACCAGCTCTGTTTCCCTCGCGGTAGACACGGACTGCCGCCTTCTAGAAAATACTAGAAAGAATTGCCTAACATGTTCTCTGAAGAAGAGCGTTTCTTCCAGTGAACCGTGGACACCTCGATAATGGAAGGATTTAGTAGCATTTTGTTGTGTTTTTACTGTTGTACAGTAACGAGTGGTGTGGAACTGTTTTGTATCTCTTGTGTTCTTTCGATTTATAAATAACGGGTTAGGTGACAGCATAGCTTAGTAGACGATCTCTGTTCTTGCAAGTTTGCAGGCTGAGTCGAATCAATCGAAATATCTTATTTTAAATCAGCCAATTCAAATGCACTGAAATGCTACAGGGCAAGATTATTAGAAGTAGACTCTGGCCTCAAGGCAAATAAATGAAAAATATAGGGAATAAAAATTTATTTGTCTAGTGCCACTTTTATCTCCTCTTTTTTCATTCCTAAAATTCTTTTTAATTGAATTTATTCCCTTTCGTATGTGAATTATGATTTAATATTTCAGTAATAGTAATTATCCATACTTTTAAAATAATGGCAGTTTTTACAATGTTTATAATAGCATAAATTTATTCTTTTATTTTTTAAGAATTTATATTTTAACACTTCCATTGAAATGTATCTATTGACTTAAAAAGCTAGCTACGAATGAAGTTTCCTAATTTTACCTGTTACGAAATGGAATTCTATTTGATTGAATGGATCGAAATGGAACTCTATACGTCTACCTGAGATCGTAAATGCATTTGGACCAAGTGGCAAGTTATTTTTTAAATTATTAAATAAATCTATATTTACTGGCAAAGGAGTAGCTTGTGTAACAAAAAGGAGCCGTTTTTTAAAAAAGAACAACTCAAACCCGAATCCGAGTATTTTTTTATGCATCCCTAGTTAATGTTGATCCTGGGTCGAGATTGAATGAGGCCGTTCCAACTCTTTAACTTCATTGAAATTTACAGCTTTCATTTTCTAACATTTTCACGTTTTTGTTTACCCTAAATATAGCACTTTTTGTGTTATTACAAAAGAAACAACTGAAAATACGATATCATTTTTTTTTCCTTGTCGGTTTTTTAATCACTGCACTTTGTCAACGGGGGCAAACGTTCGTTCAGCTGTTGTCGGGTGAAGGGGTTTTTCACTGAATGAACATGTGACATAAATACACCTACCTACACACAAGCGATAAAACTGTGGCGAATGAGATCAGAAGTATTAAGTGTAAATGTGTTGCTTTATACTCCATTTCGTTGAAATCCGATGGGTTTTACTAGTACGCCGAAAATAGCATCACCAGGCAGTGTGTGCATAATACAGTCGGGTGATCGAAATAGGGGAGGTGCTCCCTGCTGTTAAATTAACGGTTCAACAACATTTGGTATTTTTATTTCCTCATAAAAATAAAAATACCGCTTGCACGACCAATATGGTCGTTATCAGTTTTGTTCGGGTCGTCTTAAATTTTTGGACTAAAAAGTTTTTCCTGTTAGACTTCTGAGTTCTTTTGCATTTAGTACATAAAACTAACACGTGCTTATAATACTGAAAATCTTTGCAGAACAATTAATAAGATCGCTGTAAAAGTTATTTATTCCTGTAGTTAATTAAAATTTTTAGTTTCAAAACGTATTCTTATGTCGCGTGGATTTTTTTTTTCCCCGAACTGAAATTTCAGGCTAATCAAGATGAAATTGCAACATAATGAAACTTTAGAAAAAGGGTGTAAGGTACCCTATATACGCTGTGCAGGGAGGGGACACCGATTGTAAAGAAATGTTGAATTTACATCTCAAGGAAGGTTTCGGGTTTTTTCCGTGAAGACTTTCACAGACTGCTGATTTGGAACCACTGATAGTCTTCACAAAAATATCGGCATTTTGCTGGGAGGAAACTGTTTCACTGCCGGGCGTTTTAAATTTTGCGATAAAGGTCGATTTCTCTCAAGTGGCATTCTCGATACCTTAACTGGAGTATAAGCAGAATACAGATCCCCCTACAATAATGGGGATAGATTTAAAACCCCACATTCTCGTGTGTTTAAGGATTTTCCGATTTTTCCTTCAATGCAAACAATATGAATAATGTAAATTTTACAGAACAATAAAATGTAGTTTTTTGGGGCAAGTAAATTTTGGGTTCGAACATACTATTTTAGGAGTTTTTTTTTTCCCCCTGATATTAAATCTCTAAACAACACTGACCTCCGAAGGACGGTAACTTTTGGACAGCCCTACTGCTGACCGCTATTTAGAGGTTTCACTGTATATATAAACTGATTTTAGTTTGTTAACGCAACTGCTTTTAAGTGTTAATTTGAATTCAGCTTTTAACCGTCATCTACAATAAAGTGGATGACATCACAGCTCCTTCTAAGGGTTTCGTTTCATATTTTTAATATATCAACACTGTTACATCTAGGCCATGTTAAAGTGCTTCTACTCCGTTTACATGACAGTTCTCTTTATAGTTACGTATATTCCCGTATAAATGTTATTTTTTGCTTTATTGGTGAAGGTAAATGTTACAAATGTAGCGCACATTTTTGCGTTGTTAAATAGAATAACCCTCCTCAGATGGGTCTTGACTCCAAAAACCGGCCACTCAACAACTCCAGAACGCCTTCATCTCGTTTTAGAATTGTGAGAAAGTGATCTTCTCGAGCCAAGGGTGTAATTTTAAGTCGCACAATCTGTCATTTCACTCACACACAATAACCAGCGTAGATTTTTTTTTTAATCGGCACTCGACAATGAAAGCGAAGAAAGCCACATAAAAAAAAAAAAAAGAAAGAAAGAACAAAAGAAAGCGGATGCACAAAAACACAGCAGCAGCAGCATTCGACACAAAAGAAGAACGAGTATGCCTGTTATCGGATCTCTCTCGGTTCATTTGCAAAGCAAAACTCATTTTTCTTGAGCGACTTGCTCCCGATCGTGTTCTACAAGTTCATGGGGATACCTTCGGTTCGCACACTTCACTGGCTGCGCAGGAAGCTAAAGGGGGGAATGGAAACAACCACAGCAGCACCGTGTCAATAACACCGCCGAAGGATTGTTCCATCTTAACTCTTTTCTTTTCTTTTGCATGGCCAAATAATTACTTACCTCTCTTTCGGATCCGTGGTTTTTGGCCGTGTGCGACTGTGGTTTTTTTGTTTTTTTTCCTCGGAGTGCAGCTCCGTTCCGGCTGGTGCACGGACAGTCTCCGGTACGTACGTAAGAACGCGCGACCGACCGAGGAACGCGAAGAGAAACAGTCTCGAGGTTCGAGGAAGTGGCTGTGTCCTTAAAGGGGGGAAAGAGTCCAGGAAATTTTATTGACCTCGGGGTCGCGGGTGACATCCTATTTCGATCCGATGTCGAGAAGTTGTGGAGAATTTTTCTCTGCCGTACGAGTTTTCCTTTGAAACAGAGGATTATCAGTGCTGTTTAACCCTTTAACGCACAGTGTTCCCGCTCTGGGAACGCCAAACTCCGACGTTTTGACTGTTTCCAGTCACGAAGAATAGATTTGATTTCTATAAAAGTTTTAGCTCCACGAGGATCCTTTACTTTTTACTAGCACGTCATTTCTCGTAAAAAAATGGTCACGATTATTTTTTACAGCACTGACATCTGCTGAAAAATGAAAGAATGCGAGAACGGCTGGATCGATTGCCCAATGCTGAAAACAGGGCAGCCGTTACCATCGCTCGACTTAACTACCAGTGAGATGGCGGACGATCGAAACGTTCATCGCGTGCCACAGATCTAGAGACCCTTTTTGTGACCCCAGCTCGTCTGGTGAACTCGCATTTATGCCACCTAACCCTTTCGTCCAGTTCATCTGTTTGCTAGACTCACATCAGCATTATTCCTTCTTAACCTTTTGAGATGCAACCCTTTCCCAATGTTGAAAAAAGGGCATCGCTCGACTTAACTGCCAGCAAGATGGCGGACGATCGAAACAGATGTAGAGACCCTTTTTTGACGACAGCTGGCTGTGGCACGCGGTGAACGTTTCGATCGTCCGCCATCTCGCTGGTTATTAAGTCGAGCGATGGTAACGGCTGCCCTTTTTTCAGCATTGGGAAAGGGTTGCGTCTCAAAGGGTTAAAACAGCTTGCATCATGTGCAAGAGCAGAAAAATATTGGCTTTTGTATTTGCTACCAGTAGAAATATTTGGCGGCGTTAGCTATGCCATTATAGCAGTTATAGTACAGATTGGATATTTGTCAGCGCGACGAGATGATATAATTCGTGGTGCTAAATACGCCAATCTGCAAAGGATTATGTTATGGATATGAATATATGGATAACGATTTTCCAGGTAACCTTACATGAGCAGTACTTATCGGTTATGAGCTTGTGTTAATCTCCAAATAATGAAGCGTCTCTATTGGTGGCAAGCAAGTCGCCATTAGTAGCAGTTCCGTAGTTTTTGTCAAGGGAAACATATGAAGTTACAGTTTTCTTGATCTTATTATTAACGATACATATACGTAAGTCGCCAAATTTTGAAAAATCGCCAAGTGTGGCAAATTCACAAGGTGTTCCATAGGTTTTACGTACTTAAAAATAGTGCGAAGTATAAATTTTTATGTTCCAAGGAACATGCAAGAACCATGCAATGTGCAGCGCGATAACATTCTATCTGATTCAATCTTTGGACTCTGTCTATCGAAATTATGCCTTTTTTACGAATAAGAATTATTAGGAGCCGAATACCTCATATGAAAAGAGACCGTAGCGAGTCTAGGGACCTTGGTCCCTTGTCAGATAAAATGAAATAATAGAAAATGAGTGTTAATTTGCTTCTACTACTAGGATTGTTTCACTTTTGAAAAAGAATAAAAAGTATCCTTGGAAATCTCGGTGATTTACTGCCAGGATAAAAGTTTAAAGATCTGCCGACAAACTGACCATGAAAATTATATAAGAATTTTCATTTTTATTGCCAAAATAGGTACTTGTCGCTTAAATACAAGTACGTCGCAGTGTTAAACGGAATTATCGTAATATTATGCAATAAATTGAAATAAATGACAACACTTTTGGGGTTTGTTTAATTTTTGTTCGCGCTTTATGTGTATGTGATAAGTGGACAGTTATCACTGACAACGTGCTACTGATAAGTCCTTATATTCAACCTTTGCTATTTTGTCTTTAGCAAGTTCGTTTTATGTTATAGCAATCACCTTGATTCTCCCCCCCCCCTTTTTTATGTTACGGTGAGAGAAAGTTCGAAACTTGTGCAATATCAGTACAGCAGTTATTTTCAAAAGTAAGTAAATAAATAAATGAAGTTTGTATTAACAATTCACAATTAGACTCAGAAGCTAAATTATAAAAAACGTATCGCAATAGTTCTTTACTTCTAGACTTTTAAGTTTAATTTTATTATATGAAACCTAGGCCAAAAGTGAATGCAAATTAATTTATAGTTCAACAAATAAATTAAAGAAAGTTTGAAGTAGGAAATTCATTAGGATACTGTGTAAAAACGTCTTAATTGTTGCTTATTAAAAGAGTGGAACGATTGAAACTATAACATTCATCCCAAAATGTCTGCCAATTATAACTCTGTTGCTTTAACGCAATTTTCAGCGTCGTCTTTAAGACCGCTATTGACAAGTAGACATAGAGACCATGTAGACAAGCGAATAAAGTAATAATAATCGTAAAAGCTAGATCTGTACTATACAAAGGATGCATCACGCATTTTATTTCTTTTTGAGCTAAGTACTGGATAACAAGTTTGAAACCTTGAGAAAATCATTAACATGTGTAGAAAGTACTACATGGCACTAGCACTTGCTTGTAGCTAGGTCAGGTAGCTAGGTCTTTAATCAGATACATTCCCACTCTGTTTCTGTATGTTTAATAAGGAGAGGTTCTGACATTAGCATCACGGATTTTGCTGAAGCGTTGGTGCGTTTTAGGAAACTTCTAGAGAAGTAGAATGAAAAAATATTAGGTGCTAACTCTCGAATATTTTCTAGAAATTTTTCCAAATATCGTGTGGTGCATGCAATACCTCGGTTTGCACGTAATTGGAACTACATTCTCATGTTAAGTTCAGAAGTTTTCATATTTAATCTTTATTTAAATTATAATTTAAGATTATATTGAAGACGACATTTTGTAAAAAAATAAAGACACCGATAAGTATATGATAACACTGCATTTAAAATTTTATAATTCTCTTTCTCAAGTTTTCATAAAAAGAAGTAATGCGCAATTTCCCTGAAGTGTTGTGAAAAATTTTTTTTTTTTTTTTTAACGTCATCGGTATTTCCCTCTTCTAATCCTTCTCGTCTTCGCTGATAATTTTCATCTTTATGAATTTTAGGTCATCAGTTTTCCTGTGCGATTTATAAAAGCCTATATTATATTATTAGTAGACTTTTTCTTTTCTTTTTTTGGGGGGAGGGAGGAGAGGGGGGCGGATACGTTGTTTTTAACTCTAACGTTTCATGATTATTATGTGGATAATTTAAGTTAGGACGATAAAACTTTTCTCAGTATTTATGAAGGAGAACTTATTCGAATATACTGAAAGGAATTCTGAAACACATTTCTCCGTATGCATTTTCTTAAACACTTAATTGGAATTGGCCATAAAATTGTAAATGAAAATAAAAATGTACATTGGATTTTCGTTTAGTTTGACATCTATTGCTTCTTTGTTGTAAAAATAAAATCTATGAGTTTATGGACTAAAATGGCCACTACAAATGTAGAGCTAAATTTCTATTTTCTTATCATTGTTGCTGGAGAAATATTGTATTGGCAAAAAAGTAATTGCGTTTTCTTTTTAACATAAAATTCAAACAAATAAATTTCAACAAGTTTTTAATTACAAACAAGTTTTGCTTCAACGCAGGAGTCATATTTGTGAATTTTAATGCAAGAATTTTACAGGTAATAGTTCTTTTTTCTTATACGTGAAAGATGGCCACTCACCCCCTTTTTTTCATTTCTTCCTTCCTTGGAGGACGATATTCAAAATGCACTGAAATTGATTTTTAAGTATTCGTGAGAGTTCTATTTTACAGCAAAAAATTTATGGATACCTCTTTTTTTTTCCCTTTGAAATCACGCAGGATACGTGAAAAGAACGTTTTAGTTTGATTTTAAAACATCATTCCTAACCAAAGTTATAGTGTTCAAAGAACTAATCAAAATAATAATAAGATGGATAATATAATATGCAAAGCACCATGCAGGAATTATGCTATAGCATTAAAGATTATGCTATGGCATTTAGAAATTATGCTGTAGCAATTCTTTTTGTAAGAAAATTCCTCCCTAAGCTACCCTACCACTCATTTGTCCCGCAGTGGTCTAGGCTCTTATCTCCGTTCTCATAAGAACACGGCAAGTGAAGCAGCATCCGGCTTGGCCAGTGCTTGGGAAGGTCAACTCACTCTCGGCTCGACTACTGTGGGACCGTGTACGCTAATGGAAGTTGGCGCACGTAAAATCCGTCGTGGCTGCAATGTCCTCCAAGTTCAACGCTACCTCATAGGGGGTGCCGATTTCAAGGGGTTGGTCCCTCCGCTGGATTTGATTCAAAATTAGGGGACCCCGTGCTAAGATGGTCTTCTTCCCACTGGGGGAGATGGTCTCCCCCCCCCCTCATGAAAAGCACACTCTAATGGAAACTCCGCCCCTCGCCGTCCTTTATGGTGGATCTGGCACCTCTGTGGTTAGCGCATTAGAAACAACAACAGCAACCACTCATTTAATGTCCATCTTGATTATAAGGAAAAGGATGAGAATGTTGTTGTTGTTGTTGTGAACATTTATATCGGATTTGTGTGCTTGGCTCAAAGTCCACTTATAAATCCTCCTCAGAAGGACAACACAAGAGGGGATGCCTACCGTGGGTTGTCTTTCCAAGGGATCCTAACTCGTGTTTACGCTAAATTTCGGAGAAAACCACGGAAAACTCCGAACGGTTAGGTCGACGGACACGCGATAGGACCCGAACCCGTGACCTTCACACTTCGCCCATCTACCTTTTCCAGTGATATAAACACAGTGCCATGGTGAAGCGAAGATGAGAATTTTCAGCCTGTCCCTTTATGATAAACAAGTGACAGATCGACTGAATTATTCCACTGCTGGAAGATCTTGTGAAAGTGATTGTCCGCTAGAGTTATCGTTGAACTGAGATCAAAAGAAACTGGAGCAAAGTAAAAATAAAAATTTCCAGTTTCAATACAGAATGACATGTTTTTTAGTTAGAGTTTCGGTTTTGTTCCTGTAAAACTTCCGCTTTTCGGTTTAGTCTCGGTTCAGAGTTCTAAAATAAGACGAATAAGTAGACTTTACTTATAGTAGCGTTCGTGGTACTAGAATACGTTCAGCGTTGCAAATTTCAGGTGCCTTACGTTTGGACAAAACCCAGTACAGGGACGTAGCCAGAGGTTGGGCCATGGAAAGTTTGGATTTTTGTTACTTGTACATCAATAATCGAGCCTTTTTTGGGAGAAATTTTACTTTTTCCAACTTGTGGGTCCGCTTTTTTTTTTTGGGGGGGGGGCTGCTTGCCGGATCTAGTGAAATTGATAACTTATATACTAACTTACATAAACTTATGAAATTTTTTGTTAAGAAACTAATCTAACATTAATGTATAGTATTCAAAAGGGCAAAGAACATATATAAATTTTGTATCAGCTGAGTAGATGCTACATTGATTCGTAAGTTAAGCCTTTTTACTATATGTATTATAGAATCGTTTTTGACAATTACTGCTCTTGAATTTAAAATTAATGTAAAGGTATAAATATTCATAGTGTTTACATGGCTCGCGCTAGACTTCAAAATCTACGAGTCATGTTGACTCTCAGTCAATAAAAGTGAGAGTCAATTTTTGAAAACTGCGAGTCAAAGTCAAAAAACTAGTTGTTTTTTTTTAATCTAAGAAAGAGAAAATAAGACGTTCCTTTTTTCTCATGTAATTGTAAATTTTCACCTACATATTGATTTCTCCACAATGCACGATTAATATAAACTAGATTACAGACATGAGTAGCATAACTGTCCGGCTGAAAGTTTGCGATTCAAATTTGACTCGCAGTTTCAAAAAGTGAGAGTCAATTTTTTCAAAAAATATCGATTTACTCGTATAATGCGAGTACGCGTGAGCCCTGGTTTAGTAAAACAAACTCGACACCTCCTTAATTTAAACAATTTTAATGGGAACTACACACTAACCAAATTACGGCTGTTTTACTATAATGGTCTTATCATATTCTGTATTAAAAATTCCATTTAAATAAAAACAAGGATGCATGGATCTATTATTCACGCCTGTGTACTCAAACAGTTATTTTAAATTATTAAATTTTTATACTTATTTATTTTAATAAAATAGATTTATATTTTATGGTCTATAAAAAAATTAAATCTTATGTACAGGTTGAACCAGAAGTCTTTCCCTGACTACAAACATGCATAAGACAGAAAATAAGGCACAGACACAAATACTTTTTACCTTAAATTGCACGTAACCTGTTCAAGTTTTGTGTAAATAGTTACTGTTTCCTGGATCGTACCCAGCAAAAAGTTTCGGGGAGCTTCCAAACGGTAGAAAAGGCAGAAATGCTCAAAAATGATTCCATCATTATTATTTTGTTAGTATAAATTGAAGTTTTGGGGACGGTGTGGACCACACCCGTGAAAATCGGCATATTCAAATCATCATTTCTCTTGCATGGTACTAAATGCTATGAAAATTCCTGCAAATTTCAAGTAAATTTATTAATCATTAAGTAATAAATCGCTATAATTTCTTTAAATAATCACTTTATAAAATGTTTGGTGAACGTTTTACAATAACTTACAGAACTGATATTGCTCTGGTTTTCTACATATTAATTTCGAACTCATCACGTGTACATTTGGAAGTAATTGTACTTCCGCCAAAAAAATCTTTTAAGCAATTCAAAATGCTAAAAAGTAATCACAGTCGGTTCGCCCACTCATTTCCGCCACTTTTAGGATTTATTCTGTAATGCTATCGGAAGAACGCCAAGAGAAAAAAAATATTCTAAATACTACAAAAGGTAAAAGCATTCATTATTGTGAAAATACTTTTAAATCACTGTTCATTTTGGAAACATTCTTGAATCACTGTCCCTTGTAGTACATATTTAAAAGTTACTATTTTTCCCCTCCTCATGGCCAATGGTATTTCTGAAATTGCCTATTCTTTGCTAGTATTGAACGTAGATGACGAGGAACCCTTTGTGTTTCTTACTCCCACGCCATTTCTATGCGTTGACCCCTGAACTTATCCACCCACGACATCAGAAATACCGAGTGTATTCGTTGGAGGTAAAATATGTAACTATTTTTGAACTATCGACTGGCGATAGAGTATATACGTATCTCCAGTACCGTTTAAAATTGGGGGGGGGGGGGGTCAAATTTACTCATGTTAAATTTTGTTGATAAGGCTTTAATTAATCTGATGCAATTTAATAAGGATTCATAAACCTTTCTTGTAAAACATTTTTAGTATGGTTTAGCTCTTCAGTCTAGCCCAAATTTACTCATGTTAAATTTTGTTGGTAAGGCGTTAATTAATCTGATGGGCTGTAATGAAGGATGGCCAGGTGGTGTAGTGGCTAACGAACCGTTCTATCATATCATCGGTCCGGCTTCGATTCCTGGCCTGAGATTGGGTGTTGACTTGTCTGTCTCTAGCCGCTTACTGAGTGCCGCATGATAAAAGACACCAATACTTCGGACTTTGATTGAGGTTCAAGTACCTGCCCTTAAGAAATAAAGAAAAAAAATCAAAATTGTTTTCTTTACATATCATGATTGTGTAAACTACAAAGAATATTATATAATATTGTCGACGATTGACAGCTTAGTAGTACTGGATTGCTTTGAAGCTGCGGTGGTCGACAATATCGGGGAATCTCCACGGACTTAATTTGCATAGGAGCTCAGCTCCTGTATTTATTTTATCAAAGTAAATTTTTACATAGTAGGAAAAACCCAGCGGGGCTTATGAATATTGCGCTCCGGAGCCCACCACTACATTAACTCTACGAAAATTTCCAGCTTTACACGCACAAACCGATTTTCGGATAGACTAATCAAGAATCATTTTGCCTCCTACCGATTTGAGAGTCCTGAGACCAATAGATTTCGGGTCTTCTACTGTGTATTGTTTATATTTCTTCATGTTAATGTCAGACTATTTCATTTCATTTCACTGCTCTGTGGCATAATGAAAGTATGTCCAATACTATTACATGGGAAAATCTTTGAAGTATCATTAATTTAATAAAATGTACTACCGACTCCCGTATTACAGGAGTCGCGGGGGTTCACAGCACGCCGCTGAGAATGAACAGGAGCTCCATGAGACTATTAGGGCTCCGGCACTTTTTTGCTAGAAATTAAGCTTTGGACCTTTCTTTATTCACCACAATTTAAGGCCAGAGCATCACCTGAAAGTGGCTTTCCCCGGATTCACAACTTTCTCCTAGGGATGAGACGGGCCGAGTCCATCTCATCTCTAGGAGAAATCATCTCCCACGAACCGGGCTCGGTCTCTGAAATACACGATTGTGTTCGGGCTCGGGCTCCTGGGAAATTTCTCCTTTATTGAACATACTCCTTGTAAATAGATTTTAAAAAGTGATTCGTGGGAAAAATAAACTTATTATTATTTGATAAACTTGAAAATGAAGATTTCGAGAGTGCTTTGAGAGTTTGCTATTATATTTGTCTTTAATTTGTACAAACGGCAAAATTTATTATATTCTGTCAGTGAAGTAATTGTCTTTTATTTATCTGCTAGCTGAAGTACCCGTTCTTCGCACGGGAATGAATGGACTTTTTGATATTACGATTTGTTGTGATTACTATTTATTGAAATAAAGAGATATAGCAAAGTGGATATCGCGTTATATTGTGTTCAATAATCATGCATACCGAATTTCAAAGCAATCGTTTGTACGGTGCAGAAGGCGATGCGGCGTAGCGCAATTAGTGGCGAGTTTTAGCAAAACGGATACGGCGAAAATATTCTTCGCATTCAGAAATCGATGTATACGAATTTTCATGACGATCGGCTGGAAAGTCCTGAAGTTCATGTATCCACGTGACATCTAGTGGCAAGTTATAGGAAAATGGATAGCACCAAACACTTCCCCGTTTTCAAATATCTGTGTATACCTATTTTCATAGCGATTAGTTGCACAGTCAAGAAGTGATACACTGCAGCACCATCTAGTGGTTAATTAAAGTAATGATTTGCTACAGCGCCGTCAAGTGGCGAGTTATAGTAAAATGGATAACGCCAAAATATTCCCATTGTTCAAATAGCTATGTATACTGATTTTCATAGCGACCGTTTGAATGGTCAAGAATTTGGCTTGCTGCAGCGTCATCTAGTGGCGAGTTAAAATAACAATGCATTGCAGTGCCATCTAGTGGCGAGTAACATCAAAAGGAACACAGTTAGAATATATTCTTCGTGCTCAAATGTGTAAGTATAAAAAATTTTTATGCCGAATCGATCGAACGGTATGAAGTTGATGCGTCGCAGCGCCATTTAGCGGCAAGTTACAGCAAAATGGATAGTGAAAAATATTCTCCGTGTTCTAATATCCGCGTGTACCAAATTTCATTGAAATCGGTTGGACGATATTCGCATAGCAAACGGCTAAACGGAATAGAATTCGACGTTCTGCTGCGCCACCTAGTGGCAGAGGAAAACGGATACCCTAAAAACCTTCTCCATGATAAAAGACTTAAGTGAACCAAATTTCATGGTGATCGGTCAAACGGTGCTGGAGTTTTTCAACCTCACACACATACCAATATTCATTTTTATCTATAACCAGTGTTATTATATGTACCAGTCTAGTATATATAGCTAGTATAAGCCTCGCCAAAGTGCCAACATACGCCATTTTGCAAGAGTTTTTTCATTGAATCATTCGAAGCATTGACTTAGCAGCAAACAATATGGGAAATGGTTCGACCACCAAAAAGTAAAGCACGCATTTATTTGAAAAGTGGAATCCCTTAATACAGCCGCATTTTTTAAATTATCAACTATTACGTGTTTTATTCATCGTTACTCCGATGTACTAAATGCGAAGATTTCAATTTTCTGAAATTTGGCGGAATTCCCCCAACTTAAATCTATGTACTCAATTGGCGAGAATTCTGAAGATAGATCGCTTGAAATCCCTTAATAACTGCATTATTTCTGCACAGATCATTAAAATTTAACGCTGTATTCTAATAAAACCTTTGCACTTGTTTTCAAAAATCGATTTCCTTAACCCATTAAGCGCCAAAGCTCCCGTTACGGGAACATGTATTATATATTTTTTTTCTTAAAATATTTTACCGCAATTTACGAAATACACATTGTATATAAACATTTACACTATATAACACACCCTATAGTGTAAATGTTTATATAAAATGTGTATTTCGTAAATTGCGTTAAAATATTTAAAATATATATATATATAATAGATGTTCCCGTAACGGAAGGTTTGGCTTTTAATGGGTTAAGCTCTCAGTAAATTGCGCGAAGCCGAAAACTGTGCAAACAGCTAGAACTCACTTTCTCAAAATCGGCATTTCAGCCATTTTATTTTTCGCCAAACTAAAAAATTTTACATATTAGCCTCGGAAATCTTCAATTCTTATTTTTTTTGCTTATAAAACATTTCATTCCTGCTCTAATTTCCCATGCACACGATATTATAATTTTTAAAAAAATAATCTTACGAACATAAACTAACAAAAAAAAATCATTATTATTCTTTTATTTTTACTTTGAGAATTTAAAACATTTTATTCGACAAAATCGCCACACATGGCAACCACGATCCTTATTTCACACTTTTTTCACTACAGGGGTTACAGTTACGGATAGCTTTTTGCGTAAAGAACATAAAAAATCTCTTAAATTCCGGGAACGGGTGGACTTTCAAAGTTTTAAATTGGATTATCATTTATTCTATATTATTTTACATGTCTGTGCAAAAAATTTCAGCCTGATAGGTCCATTTTTGTGGATTTTTATACTAATCAAATCCACAAACAGAATTTCATTTTTATTTATAAGAATATAGATAGATTTGGCATAAAACTGGCATAATTTCCGTGGTATTTGATGTTTTTCAGATGCACGCGCTTCTTTATTGAAGTAATAGCATTCTTGTTAGCTCAAAACATGAATCATTTGATGCGGGCGAAACTCGCCAAGCATGGCAACGTAAAAACGGCTTTTAATTAATAATTAAAAATCTAAAATTCTAAGTAGCCTATAACCTTCTCCAGGGTCCCATCTATATATAAACCAAAATTCATCGTAATCGATTCAGCGGTTTAGGCGTGAAAGCGTCATAAACAAACAAACAAACTCACTTTCGCATTTATAATATTAGTTAGGATTAACTGAAATTTCGGTCTCGGGCTCTGACTTAAATAATATCACTCAGGTTGGGCGGGCTCGAATCAAAAGTCCGCGGGCTCAGGCTTTGAAAAGTGAGCCCGAATTCATCACTACTTTCTCCCACTTGCCGATCTACCCAGTGAAAGGACATCTGGTAAAGATTTAATATCCACGTTAACCGCAGGTATAGTCCAGGCAAATTAGACCAAAAAATAGCAAATAGGGGAAAAAATTTATATATTTTTGAAACTTGGGGAAAACACTAATTGGGTATGTAGTTGTATAAAACAGAAAAGTTCCCCCCTCTCGGGGTGCCGCGTCCCCCCTTTTGGCCCCCCCAAAAGCTCACTTTTTTAGATTTTCAATTCTATCTCAAAAACCGTTCGTCTTAGCAAAAAAATGTCAATTACAAAATGAAAGGTGATAAAATTTCCTACAAGATTGTAATTGGTTATGTTTTTCTATATGCAATAGCTTTCGAGATATGTTTTAGACAAAATCGCAAATTTTTGGAAAACGCTTTTTTTTATCCCGATTTTTAACCAATTTTGTCTTTTAACCCTTCAACCCTCAGTTTTATAGCAATTGTTTTCGTAACAAAGTTGTAGAGTATTCAATTACCTTTAAAGTGAGTTATTATTTGTAACTTTATCTTTAAATCATCAAAAGTTATTGAAATTTGAAATTTTCTATAAATTTAGCAAATTTGAATGAAAACTACATTGCGAGTCAAAGTATGACAAAATCTAGGAAAAGAATTATAAAGTTTTGAAACTTTGGGAAAACATTGATTGGGGATGTAGTTGTATGAAACAGAAAAGTTCCCACCTCTCGGGGTGCCGCTTCCCCCCTTTAGCTCCCCCCCCCATAAAAGTACCTTTTTTTTTTATTTTCCCATTTATCTCAAAAACCGTGCATGCTAGCAAGAAAATGTCAAATACAAAATGAAATCTGATGAAATTTCCTACACAATTGTTATGGGTTATTTTTTCTAGATGCAAAAGCTTTCAAGATATACGTCTTAGAAAAAATCGCAAATTTTTGGAAAACGCTTCTTTTTATCACTATTTCACACTAACTTTCCCTTATAGCTCTTCAACCATCAGTTTGACAGGAATGGGTTTAAATCAAAGTTTTAAAGTATTCAATTACCTTTAAATTTAATTTTTATATGTAATTGTATTTTTAAATGATCAAAAGTTACAGCAATTTGAAATTTTCAATACATTTTAGGGAATTCGAATGAAAAAATGCAATGTGAGTCAGAATGCAAGAAAAAACCTAGGAAAAAGCTTATAAATGTTTGAAACCTGGGGAAAACACTGGTTGGGTATGTAGTTGTATGAAACAGTCTCTAGGGGTGCCGCGTCCCCCCTCTTAGCCCCCTCCCCCTCAAAGTTCCCTTTTTAGATTTTCATTTTTATCTCAAAATTGGTGTTTCTTAGCAAAAGCATGCCAATCACAAAATGAAAGCTGACAAAATTTAAGAAGATTATAATTTTTATTTTTTTATGTATCGAATTATTTATTATTCGATATCTTTATTATTAGTATTTTTTTTTTTTTTTACGTCGAATATTTTTTTGTATATCGAATAGCTTCCAGATATGTTTTAGAAAACCTCGCAAATTTATGGAAAACGCTTTTTTTCATCCCATATTTCGACTAACTATCCTTCTAGCTGCTGTGCTGATTCGTAATTCAGAGAATCGAACAAAAGAATTATCAAATTTTGTAATCTCCTTTTTTCAAGAAATTCCCCTCTCTTCTGTTACATTTTCCTTATCTTTAAATCATTGACCGAAAGTCTGGGAAAATTCTTCAAAAGACGGCCAAAAGTGAAATGAGCGGGGATAACAAAGAACAATTTGGAACCCAGAAACTGGGGGTGCAGAGAACTGAACTCATCGCTCTCTCTAGTTTATATGAAACGAAAACCAGCTCCAGAAACAATATTATTGCTAATTTCATGAGGCTGCATTCAAACTAGCGGAAAGAAATGCACGTGTGTGAAGGTCAATTTGCGCTGTACAGCAATGTGCAGGAAGACTATGAAGATACATTTTTATAAAAATAAAATTGTTCCATAGGTTTATTGCACTATTATTGCACAGATGTTGCACACAAGAGAAAGTAAGTGTGCTATAATTATGCAGTAATTTTTTTATTAATTTTGCTGACATTATTAATTCTGATGATGAATGATCACTGAAATGCAAATATCAAATTACATAATATTGAACAGATGTATTGCATTACAGAATTCTATTGATGTAAAAAATATCACTTTCAAAACATTTTTTGGGGGTTGGGACAGGGGGTTAGTTTATAGTACTTACATTTATGTGTTAAATATGCGTTTATATACGAATGTTTATACGTTTATATATATGAATATACGTTTATATATGTTTCATAAAATGCAACTAGTTCAGTAGAAACAATAGGAGGAAGAAATAAAAAGGAAACGAAATAAAACCAAATCGTACGCTTATGTAATGTAAATTATTATTGAAAAAAAGAGCCGTTTTGCATTAAAAAAAATTTTGGAGGAAGGGGGACGCACCCCCCAAGGTAGAGGAACTTTCCTGTTTCTTAATATTGCACCCCCTACAAGTGTTTTTCTCAGGTTTCAAAACTTTAGAAATTATTTTCTAGATTTTGTCGTACTTGGTCGAGCAATGCAGTTTTCATTCGAATTCTCTAAAATTTATTGAAAATATCTAATTGCTATAATTTTTTATCCTTTAAAGATAAAATTACAAATAATAACTTATTTTAAAGGAATTGAATACTCCTGTAAAAGTGAGGGTTGAAGAGATAGTATAACGCATAGTGGAAAATTGTGATTAAAAGAAGGGTTTTCCAAAACCTTGCGATTTTTTCTAAAAAATAACCCCCAACAATCTTGTAAGAAACTTCCTCAGCTTTCATTTTGTAACTGACAATTTTTTGCTAAGACGTACGTTTTTTTAGATAAAAGTGAAAATCCCAAAATGGACCTTTTTTAGGGGGGCTAAAGGGGGACGTGCCCCCCCCCCTGAGAGGGGGAAACTTGTCTGTTTAATACAACTACATCCCCAACCAATGTTTTCCCAAAGTTTCAAAACTTTATAATTCTTTTCCTAGATTTTGTCATACTTTGACGTGCAATGTACACGGTAAAAAAAAAGTCGGAAACGTTACCCCAAAAAACGGGGCAGCTCTTGTAGTTTAAAATTGCGGAAACGTTTCCGAACCATGCGGGTAAAGTATTTAGAAACGTTTCTGCATATGTCGGAAACATATTTACCTATTTTCCTGCATTTTAGGTAAGGTTTCTGGAAAAGATGGGTAACGTTTCTGTATATTTTGGTAAAATATTGAGTAACCTCTCCGTGTATTTCGGAAAGGTTTCCGAATTCACGAGTAACCTTTCCGACTTTTTCGGAAAAAAGTAACATGCACTAGATGAAGCGTTTCGAGTATCTTAACCTAGATGGCAGCACCAAACTCTGTCGGAAGGAGCGGTGAGGACGACCAGAATCGAACGCTGGACCTACGCATTCGGAAGAAAGCACGGTACCACGACGCTGCGGTTTTCTTGCCGAATTTTGCTTTATAAGTAAACTGACTGCTGCAAAAGTTATTTGTGGTACGGCTTGTTTTAGAAACTTAAAATTTTTTTGAAGTATTTTGTAAATGGAGAGAAAATACCATAAGTAATAAATATAAATTAAAAATCTTAAATCTTTTTTTTTTCCACATAAATTATTTTCAGGAGATAATGTGCTGTTTTATTTAAGTATTCATCCGGCGACGTCACCTGGTGACTGGTCACAAATAAACTTCACAATGACCACACAGTGAAGTTACATCACTCACAAGTTACCAGACCCTTATTATCGCATGGGCAAATCAGGACTTTGCCCAGGGCCCCCAGTTTCAAATGTTGTTCTGAAATATTCTTTTATATGTCAAAATATTATGAAAAAGAAAACAAATTTTATAGATGGGGACCCCCAAATTCATCAATGCCCGGGGCCCTTGTTGGTCATAATCGGGCTGTGCAAGAAGTTACAATGTGACAGTTCTGTGACAATTGTGACCCTCTGTGACGTCACAGCGACTCTTCTGTGACCATCTGTGCTATTAGGGAAGACGCGTTCACTTATCCCTCTGTCTCTTGGCACTTGGCGCATGCGCGCGAAGTCCCAAATAAAGATTTCCTTTCGCCCGTAAATACTTTACCCCGAAATATGGGTTATGTTTCCGAAATCGTGAGTTCGAGTAGAGCATCGGTAGGTTACGCTATACTTTCGGAAACCTTTCCGCTGTAAGTGTGTAACGTTTCTGAATTTTTTTACTGTGTAGTTTTCATTCAAATTTGCTAAATTTATTGAAAATTTCAAATTGCAATAACTTTTGATCATTTAAAGATAAAGTTACAAATAATAACTCACTTTAAAGGTAATTAAATACTCTACAACTTTGTTACGAAAACAATTGCTGTAAATCTGAGTGTTGAAGGGTTAAAAGACAAAATTGGTTAAAAAGAAGCGTTTTCCAAAATTTGCGATTTTGTCTAAAACATATCTCGAAAGCTATTGCATATAGAAAAACATAACCAATTACAATCTTGTAGGAAATTTTATCAGCTTTCATTTTGTAATTGGCATTTTTTTTTTTGCTAAGACGAACGGTTTTTGAGATAGACGTGAAAATCTAAAAAAGTGACCTTTTGGGGGAGCCAAAAGGGGGACGCGGCACCCCGAGAGGGGGGAACTTTTCTGTTTCATACAACTACATACCCAATTAGTGTTTTCCCCAAGTTTCAAAAGTATATAAATTTTTTCCTCCATTTTTCCTAATTTGACTGGACTAGTAATTATAAAGATGTTTTCTTTCGAAATCCCACAGATAGAACCAAATTACCGAATACATTTAAAAAAAAAAAAAGTACACATGCTTCCTTTAGAAATTTTCAAAAGGAGCCTCAGATCATGAAAATATAGTCCCAGTTTTCACATATTTTAAAATTGAAGAATTTTTTACACATCACGCTGTAGAAAAGTCTTAAGTACGGTGTTGCTTACCACAACTTGAAGATCAGCCGGAATCGGTCCCACCGACTCTCTTTGGAACTTTGAATTCAAATGCAGTAAAGTATCTGTGCAAAATTGTTTTGTGGGAAAAATAAATTTTAGTATTAGAAACGTCATTTTTACGATTTTTCGAATTAATGAATTAAATGCTTTTCTTTCATTGCAATTTTTGATTATTTTAACGATTGTGGTATTCAATTTTTCAGCCTTAACAAAAATTTATATAACTTGTAAATTTATTGATTAAAAAAATTTTTTTTTTTTTTTTTTTTTTTTTTGAAATGGGAAAAAAGAAATCCTTGAATCTCAGTTTCCTCAGAAAAACAAAGGTAGAAAACAGGTCAAGTATTTTAGTTTTATTAATAGAGAACTGAAGGTAGTGCAACAAGTTGAGACTGATTTATTTTAAAATAAAAACTGTCATTTCTTCAGTTCTTGCTCATTGTCCATCAGACTGGAAAAAAAAAGGATCTCATATTGTTAAATAGTGATATTTAAAAAATTTTGATATGTGGCATTCGTTAGAAATTTTTATGTATATAATAAGAGGAAGAGAATAAATTTAATTTTGTGTATTAAACGTAATCTTCGTTTTGAAAAAACTAATAAAATAAATAAATAAATAATAAGATTTTGCACCATTTATCTTAAAATTTTTAAGATAAATTTAATGTGCGTAATGATGGCAACATTTGCAAAACTTATAACGAAATATTTACTTATTTATTTATTTTGTTTGTCAGTTTTTTAATAAATTCTGCCGCGATGAAAATAACTAATAATTAATTCGGTAATGTATATATATGTGTGTGTGTGGTGTGTGTATACCGCAATTTTAGTGTATTACACTTGTGAGCATGTGTCGGTAAAAATGTAAAATAAAATGTAATGATCCAGTGGTTAATATCTTTCAATTTATAAGATTTTTTAAAATTTGCAATATGAATCTTATGCTTGAAATGAATCTTTGATTTCCCCAATCGTTGCAAGGACTTCCGTCTGTACTCATCGTTGGTTCCCGGCAAAGGTCTTTGAATTTCCCTGTTGTGGGCCAGCTTTTGCACGCGACCACATGAGCTGCAGCAGGAGCATTCAAAGAACGAAGACGGGAAGCAACGATGGGTACAAGGAAGAGTCGTTGTCGTCGCGTCCTTGCATGAGGGCCCATACGTATGCACAGTGAGGGTCCATGCCCCTCCCCTAGCTCTCATCGTTGGTTCCCGGCAAAGGTCTTTGAATTTCCCTGTTGTGGGCCAGCTTTTGCACGCGACCACATGAGCTGCAGCAGGAGCATTCAAAGAACCAAGACGGGAAGCAACGATGGGTACAAGGAAGAGTCGTTGTCGTCGCGTCCTTGCATGAGGGCCCATACGTATGCACAGTGAGGGTCCATGCCCCTCCCCTAGCTCTCATATTTGATTTACGTAATGGTGGTCTAACAGAATATACAGTGCTCACCGGTTATAACGGACCTGGGATATAACGTACTGTTGTTTATAACGTACCTGAAAGCTAGGTCCCGATTGAAGTCCTATATTTATAGCGTTATTTAACTTCGATTAAAACGTACTTAACAAAAGTACGTACTTCGGCTATAACGTACTTTTTATACCGCAACCAAAAATAAAATTTTGCTTTTCTTAAGCATTTTACTTCCTTTTTCTCGGAAATTTCAGTTCTTTCAAGAACATTCGTGGTCAGTTTTCAGATTCTCTTGAGATGAATTGTGTATGAATGAAGGGAGCGATCCTTTCTCTTTTTCCCCTGCTAGGTAGATGTAAGAACAAGACCATGTTTTTTCTTTGTCATTCATCAATGCAATTGCCTTCTGAAAAGCCCTATCTATAAAGATTCTGATGAAGAAGAAACAAAGGATCCTATACCAAGCATACCTGACGCATTAAATGATGCAAAAACACTATCACGATTTTTTGAATGCCGCAATGATGATGCACAGACTCTAGAAAAATCTACTGTGATTATCCAAAACGGTATTTTTAAAGTAGCATCTGCTCATTTAAAACAAAAGAAAATTACAGATCATTTATTTTAATAAAATTGTAATAAAGAATATTCTCTGTCTTTTATTTAACTTAAATTTTAAAAAATCAGACATTTTAAAACGCATATTACAGTGAAATTATGAGCCCACTTTCCTTTTTTGTGTAATATTGAATCATACCGGCGGTATTGCTTATAACGTACTTCGCCTATAACGTACTACTCTTTAGGTCCGTGAGAGTACGTTATAACCGGCATCTACTGTAGTAATATCTAACTGTGCAGGACCCTTGGCTTCCCCCCCCCTCTACAAACAATCATATGGGCGCCCCCGACCTTGCAGCTATGGGAGCGAGCAGGTCAAATGCTTCTTTCATTACGTCAGTCTCACTATGGAAATCTGGGCCCCCCTTTCACGTCTTCCTTGTGGCACGTGCACTACCTGCCATATCCTTGATACGCCACTGCCAGACTGTAAAAGAGAGAAAGCACTAATTCGTTTAGTTTCCTGGGAAAATGTTTCGAAACTAAGTAACTCATCTCTGCAAACCAGACAGCGGCTTTTTTAAGGAAGATGTCCGCTTTGGAAAGTCGCAATTGTCTGAGGAAACATATGTTACAGGCGTTTATTTTATTTTATTTTTTTCACTTTCCGTTTATTTAATTAAGCAATTCTCATTGTTCCGTCTGGAAACTTTGCAACGTTTCTCTGTCTGATCAGACTCAGACACATCTTGACTATTTTTATTGGAAGGAAAGGTCCACCTCCCATGACGTCAGGATGATCCAGTGACGTGTGGAGATACGCCAATTTTTATTTATTTATTTACTTATGTATTTTTTTTTTCTGTCTCTCTACCCACGCGATAAAAGCGATAGAGCAGAGGAAGGTGGGTAGGCCATTGATCGGGTCGCAGGATTTCTTGGGAACTCCGGTGTGTGCTGCTCCACGTTTGGCGACAGATCTATTCTTCTTGGCGTTAGCTTTCCCAATTGCTTGGCTAAGTTATTGATAAGTATAGTAACGTTTTTACAGAGGGAGAAAAATTCAATTTGTAACTTTGTTACTGAAGGAAGGGGCTTTAAGTATCAGCTTACAAATCGGATCATATTTTAACGAAAAAGTCACTTGACAGATAATTTTTGTGAACTAAACTAAAAAATAAATATCTTTTTTTACATGGCATAACATACTTTATTATCATTCGCAAAAATTAAAGTGATTTTTAACAAAATACATTTAAAAAACAAAAGAAAGAAAGAAACGCTAGCCAGTGCACACCACAGCGGAGACCTGGTACTTTTCTTTAAGGCAGGGCCTTGCCCTGGCTAATAAAAATATATCAGGTGTTAAAAAAAATATCCTAAATTTCAAATTTTAATGCCATGAATTTAATTATTACTTCATTGCACTCAAATTTTCAAATAAAGCGTGCCATCTTCACTGTTTATCAAACTCCGCTTCAACAATGGCATGCAATGCTTTATGTCAAAACGTTGCTGCTTCCACACTGAAATGCTGAAGATAGCCAGTTCGGCCCTGTTAATCACGAGTGTTCAGACTAACGAATTAAAAGGGGGGGGGGGCAGAGAGGTGGTCTCCCCCTCCGATAAAAAGAAATTACAGGGGGGAAAATGTGAGAGATCTTATTTTACTTCCATAAAATGTACAAATTTCAACTAGCCGTCTCATCCATAAAATTTCTATAATTCGTCTCTGAGTGTTCCACAAGTAATACTGAAGGAAAAAAGGAACTGTGGTCATTGTTCTAAATTAATTGTATTTTCATCCTTTTTTGTTGTAAATAGATACATTGTAATTTAATAAACACTTTATTAAAAAAATGAAATTACTTATTAAAAAAACGTTCTTACGGAAATTTTCGCATGCGGCGGGCTGTGTTTATACCGTACCGTCACTTTTTTATTTTAGGACGGTATCCCTGAGCTCTTATCGATTCTAGGATGATGCTGAGTTCGCTGGGCCTTATGAAATTAGGTAGCAGCTTTTTAGCACAGTGACACAAAAAAGCACATAATAAAAGTTCAATATAATTTTCGTAAAATAAGTTAATTTTTATTTTTTAGCTGACTTCAATAAAGGAGAAGGTTCTTAATCAGATTCTTTTTTTTTTTTTTTTTTAAGTATGTTTAGGGATAATTTTTTACTACACGGACCGATTTCGATGATTCTTTTTTATTATTATTATTGGAAAAGGCATAACCTTAGGTGAGGTCGTATATTAAGTTTTTCAAGTTATGATGATATGATCATGACAAAATAACTTAACTGTTCAATTCTTATGAGCAGATAAACGGTACGTGAGTAAAACACTTACAGCTGTGGTCAACAATCATTTTTCCAGTTGCCTGTTTCAAAATATCTAACTTTGGCGGTCCAGTAAACATAAACCTACTCCCCCCCCCCCCCCCTCCCAAAAAGAAAAAAAGAAAAAATCTTTTTATTGAACTTTTGACTGTGTTCAACTACTCTAATAGCCTAGACTACTTGCTTAGTAAAAATTTTCTTTAGAATCAGTTGCTATCCTATACGTGCAAAATACAACGGATACTAGAAGACTAAAATGCATGATTATCAAATCCAGATTTTTTAATGTTATTTAGAATACAAGCAAATCAGTTTATCAAGTGCTTATAAAATCGGAAAGACTTCTTACATTGTGTTTAATGTTCAGTGGAGAAAATGGCACATTTTATTTTGCACAACTTGCTTGAAATTCGGGGTCATGTTCGTTCGACTGATTCTCATTAAGCTGTTAAAGTGATGGTCATCTGTGAGTAGAGATC